>JAJLZO010000153.1:124879-474820 GCA_030572215.1 Limtongozyma cylindracea
CCGCCGCCCCCGCCGTCGCGCACGTTGCCGCAGCCCCCGCCCCGTCAGTCCATGCCGGTGGCTCCTCCCGTGGCTCCTCCCGTGGCTCCTCCCGTGGCTCCTCCCGTGGCTCCTCCCGTGGCTCCTCCCGTGGTGGCTGCAGGGATCCCGCCGCCGCCAGGACCGCCGCCGCCGGTGTCTGCAGGACCGCCACCGCCGCCGCCGCCAGGCCCTCCTCCCCCAAACGCGTCTGGAGATGCGCCCGCGCCGTTCACGCCCCCGGCTGCCGGTGCGGGGCGCGACGCCCTTCTCGCACTGATTCGCGGAGCCGGTGTTGGCGGCCTCAAGAAGGTGGACAAGAGCCAACTCGACAAGCCAAGTGTCTTGTTGCAAGAAGCGCGAGGCGAAAAGCCGGCAGCCGCCGCCACGCCAAGCGGCGGTGCTCCGGGACAGCCGGCACTGTTGCAGGACGCGTTGGCGTTGGCGTTGAACAAGCGCAAGACCACCATGGCCGGGGACGACGATGACGACGACGACGAGTGGTAGTGTAGTTATTCATGCAAGCGCTCTCGCGACCTCCTACTCCTTCCATTTGGCTTCCCACGCGTTGCACCACTTGGTCTTGCTGTCGCTGTTCTTGTTCACCAGACGCACAAACGCCACCGTTGTGTTGCAAGCCTTCAGGAGCACTGCTGCCTCTTCGTTGCACTCCTCCACCAGCTTGCCTGTCATAAACGCAGCCACCACATCGTCCACGGCTGCCTCGATGTCCAGCACACATTTCTGGACGGTATCGATGTGAGCGCCTGTGAGGTTTGCATCCGAGGGAAGCGATTTGGTAAGGGACTGGGTGAGGAGGCGCACGAGCTTGAGCTTCTGGGTCCACGCCGATGCAAGCGACACCACTGCAGAGTCCACCTCCTGTTCCTCCGCGCTGTTTTCGTCCAAGCCAAAGGGGTCGTCTTCGTCCACCATGTGCGGGTCCTCACACCACTCAGCCAACTCCTCGAGGGAGTCTGCGAGCATTGCAGACAGCTGTTTCACGCGGCTGGCCAACAAGCCGCGCTTGCCCATTTCGGCCAACTCCACCACGGCAGTGGATGTTTCCCACACGCGTCCCACCAGCACCAACCGCTCGTCGCCGCTGGAGCTCTCGGCGGCATAGTCCATCTCCTGCAACTCGCCAGCCAAGCGCTCGCACGCTGCAAGCACTGCCAGGATGCGGGCCACCATCTCCTTGGCAAACATGCTGGAGTAGCGCTCGACCGAGACCTGGCCGACAAGCAGCACGAGAAGCACCGTCTTTTCGCTGGCCTCTTTGACCTGTTTGTATGCGGGCGTGGTGGGGATGGGCCCAGGCTTGAACACGATACCGATCTTGGTGGCCATGGCGTGGATCACCTTGGCGAGTTTCACAAGCTCGGCAAGCGGGTCGCTAACCAGAGCCAGCTTGATGGCCGTGGCGTCGGGACCGCCGATAGCCTGTTGCCAGTACTGGAGGCCGTCCTTGTACGACTGGAGGAGGTTCCGGAGGTCGGTCTCGGAGTAAGACTCGTGCGGCATGAGATGGGAGGATTTTTTGTGCAGCTAGAAGAAGTCGTCGCCGTCGAAGAGATGCGCTGGGGGGGAGGGGGAGCGGGAGGGGGGCAGTGAGGCGTCGTCGTAGAGCCATGGTGGGGTGTGTGGAGCAGCGGAGCTGGCCGGAGAGCGGCGGGGGCTTGCAGGCGGGGAGCTGTTGCTGGAAATCACCGTCGAGGCCATGCTGGGAGCAGCATTGGCTTCGTCAGCCTGGCTTGCGGGGCTGATTTCGCTGGCGGGTTCGCTGGCGGGTTCGCTGGCGGCCTCGCTCTCGCTCTCCTCCTCGCTCTCCTCCTCGCTCTCGCTCTCCTCCTCGCTCGCACTCTCCGCCTCGCTCGCGCTAACCTCCGCACCCTCACTGCCCGCCTCGTCGTCACTCCCACCAACCGCGGCCCATAGAATAGCCAAGTCCTGGTTGCACACCAAGGGATACTCATACCCCAACGCCTGTGCCTGCCGCCAGTGCCCCTCTGCCTCCTGGACCAACGGCCGGAGCCGCTTCAGCGCAATGCCCTGCTCAACTCCTTGCTCGGCCTCCATCTGCTTCGTCGCACCAAGCAAGAAGTGGAACATGCCCTCTGTGCTGTACGGTGGCTCGAGCATCAACTCGTTCAACTTCTCGCGCGCCTGCAAGGGATTCTGATGCATCACCACCCACCACACAAGCGCCACGACGTACATCGGCGCATGGGTCTTGCTGGCTCCATGCCACATGGGCAGGTCCCGCAAATGCGTGTTGGCCTTGGTCTGCTGCACCGGGAACTGCGCCGCCATCCACTCGAGAAACGTAGTCGGCGCTGGAAGCCATTGCTGGTGGCGTTCAAGCACCTCCACTCCGATCGGCCACACCAGGCGGACATCCACGTGTGGGCTGCGGATCACAAGCAGAAACGCGTGGAGCGCGTGGCGCCACTGGCCACGAAGCAAGCTCAAGTGCATGAGCGTGGTGACGGCGTGGAGGTGCGACGAGGCAAAGCTCTCGCTGTCGCCTGCCACCTCGAGCGGAGCGCTGTCGCCGCTCCCCGGCAACACCTCGAGACCCAGCACGCGGAGCTCAAACTGGCGCTGCACCCAGCGCGACTCGCCCTCCACCGGCCCCTCCACGTCCAGCTCGTCCTCCGACCCTGCCGTGTTGGTGAACTGGCGGAGCGACGTGTTGAGGTGCGGGTTGTCTGTCAGGTGCCACACCTCGTACGTCTCCTCCGGCTTGGCCCGCACCGGCTCGGTGCCGTGCCGCGTCTTCACGTGCCGCCGTATCAACCGCTCAAGCCGCTGCCGCTTGTTGCTCGCGCGCCCCAACTCCCGCCGCGCCCCTACCCGTTCAAACATGACCGGATACACGGTGTAATTTTCGCCCGGTGCCGATGCGTGCCCTGCAGGGTGACGTACGAAGCAGGAATGGGCCAGCACACCGCGCGCGCGGCGCACCGAGTCCTGGGACCCACCGGTCTTGGTGAGTGCCGGAGCAGGAATGCGCCCCCGGTGCCGGCCGCCCCCAGCACCACCCCCTCGCCGCCAACCACCGCTGGACACGGCCAGGCGCTTTGTTTACTCGCAACGCCACTGGCGCGTCCGAAAGTTCCCCCGCTGCTTAGCTCGCACGAAACATCGTTTGCGCCTGCGTCACGCTGCGTCGGCCTGCGCCCCGCTGTGCTTCCATTTAAGACGCTTAGACGCCGGCCGAGCCGGAAGACTGCTTCCTGAATGCTCTCTCTGCTTGCGCTCGTGAGCCTCGCGGCGTGTGTGAACGCGTGGCTGCCCACCAACAGCTATGCGCCCGGCAAGGTGCTGTGTCCCTCGGTGGACCTGCTTGTGCGCAATGCCAGCTCGCTCTCCACGGAGGAGAAGGAGTGGGTTGCAAGCCGCAACGAGGTCACGGACGACAACCTCGTGGACTTTCTCACACACGCCAACATGACGGACTTTGACGCCAGCACGTACATCCACTCCACCAACAACGGCAGCATCAAGATCGGCGTGGCGTTTTCGGGCGGCGGCTACCGTGCCATGCTCAACGGCGCTGGACAGTTGTCCGGGTTGGACAACCGCACGGAGGGAGCGTGGGAACACGGCTTGGGCGGGTTGATTGAGTCGGCCACGTACGTGACGGGATTGCTGGGCGGCAACTGGATGTTGGGCACGGTGGCGCTCAACAACTGGACCAGTGTCCAGGACATCATCAACCAGGACACCATCTGGAACTTGGAGCACGCAATCTACGCCGAGGGCGGGTGGAACATCTTCAAGACGGCCGAGACGTGGGACGACATCAGCGACGACTTGCAAGACAAGCGGGATGCCGGGTTCAACGTGTCGTTCACCGATGCCTGGGGCCGCGCGTTGCTGAACCAGTTCTTTGGCAACTACCCCAGCAGCGGTGCCGCCTTGACGTGGTCCACGTTGCGCGATGCGGACGTGTTTTCCGGACACCAGATGCCGTTCCCGATTGTGGTGGCGGACGGCCGCACGCCCGGCACGCAGTTGATCAGCGAGAACTCCACGGTGTTTGAGTTCAGCCCGTTGGAGATGGGACTGTGGGACCCGCTGTTGCACGGGTTTGTGGACATCAAGTACATCGGGCTGAACTTGACCAACGGCGTGCCGGTGAGCAACGGGCTGTGCATTGCCGGGTACGACAACGGCGGCTTTGTGATGGGCACGCTGTCGTCGCTCTTCAACCAGTTTTTGTTGCAGCTCAACACCACAGGCTTGTCGGGGATTTTGCTTGAGTTGGTGCAGGGCGTCTTGACGGACGTGCTGGACGACTACAACGACATTGCCGTGTACCGCCCGAACCCGTTCTTTGGGCTCGAGCTGGCGGGGCTGGAGCTGATTGTCAACAGCGACACGTTGTACCTTGTGGACGGCGGCGAGGACTTGCAGAACGTGCCGCTCTGGCCCTTGTTGCAGGAAGAGCGCGACTTGGACGTGGTGTTTGCGTTCGACAACTCTGCCGACACAGACTACTCGTGGCCCAACGGCACCTCGCTCGTGGCCACGTACGAGCGGCAGTTTTCCAACCAGGGTGCAGGCGTGGCGTTCCCCTACGTGCCCGACACCAACACCTTCCGCGCGTTGAACTTGACGGCAAAGCCCACGTTTTTTGGCTGCAACGCCAGCAACCTCACGGACCTTGCGCGGACCCCGCCGTTGGTGGTGTACATGGCCAACCGGCCGTTCAGCGTGTTCCTGAACACCCTGACGTACAAGATGCTGTACTCCGAGGAGGAGAAGTTGAACGTGATCCAGAACGGGTTCGAGGTGGCCACGCGCAACAACATGACCTTGGACTCGGAGTGGCGCGCGTGCGTGGGCTGTGCCATCATCCGCAGACTGCAGGAGCGGTTGGACATCGAGCAGCTGGCACAGTGCCAGAAGTGCTTCCAGGAGTACTGCTGGGACGGCCAGCTCAGCAGCGAGGACGTGCTGAGCGACGTGAACTTCACCAGCACGGGCATCACCAGCGGCGACGAGTCGAACGGGACCACCAAGGCGTCGGGCGCGCTGGTCGCCGGCAAGGACGGCATGCGGGCAGTGGTGTGGGCCGCGGTGGCCGCGGTGGCGGTGATGATGGCGGTGTAGCGGCGCCGCGGGCCGCGGTTTGTAAAATCCACACTATGATCCTTCCCGTGGTCCTTCCTAATATGGACTAATGACTGCCAGTGTTTACCTGCACGTGCGTCATTTTCCCTACGCAGCGTGCGTCCTGTTGCTGTGGTGCCGCGCAGCACCGGACCAATCAGCACGCGTACACGCGCGATCGACGCACGCTCGCGGCGCCTTGCCCACGCACAGTGCCATTTACGGAAAGATGACGCTGGCTGGACGCATCCCCTCCTTCCCAAAATGGCAATGCCTCCGGACCACGGCTCCGCACCGGGCCCGCTGATTGGTCCGCGTGGCGGCGTGCGTGGCTGCAGCGTCCCCGCGCGTCGTCACTGGTCCGGGACCGCGCCCTTGCCAAACAGCTTAAATACCGGGCCGCTCCCCCGCTGCCTGGCCGTGTCTCTGTGCTGCCATGTCTTTGTCTGCCTGCCGTCCGTTGCGCCCCGAGCCTGCTGCCCCGTTGCGCCCCGTGGCCCACCTCCTCACATGCGCTGCCTGCCGCGAGATGGACCTTGACTTGGACCACAGCGACTACGCCAGCGAGCTGGACCTCCTGGAGATGGACGTGCCGCCCTTGTCGCGATCCACCAGCGTGCTGCTGCTCAGTTCGCTTGCATCCGTGGCCACAGCTGCCCTGTGCGACGACTGGGGGAACATTGCCTTCATCTGCTAGTCCTCTTTATAACGAACGTATGTCCTTACTCTGTCCTACCCGCTCTTGTAGTGCGTCTCCGGGAGCTCTCTCAAACGGGCCGCCGCCTGTTCCGGCGTCAAGTCACGCTGCGCCTCGCCCAACATCTCAAACCCGACAAGGAACTTGCGCACCGTGGCGGAGCGGAGCAAGGGCGGGTAGAAGTGCATGTGGAAGCAGTACTCGCCGTCCTTGGCTGCGTCCCAGGTCAACGGTTCCTGGTGGAGCCCCATCAGATACGGGAACAGCGTCTTGAACAAGTTGTCGTACTTGATGGTCAACCGGTTCACCAACTCGGCCAAGTCACGCTTCTGCTGCGCCAGGAACTGCGCAAGCAGCCCCACCACTGTCTTGGGCAACACCATGGTCTCGAACGGCCAGGTGGCCCAGTACGGCACCACCGCCACGAACAGATCGTTCTCCACCACCACGCGCTCGCGAGTCGCCAACTCCAACTTGGCGTAGTCTGCAAGCAAGTTGGAGCCGTGCGCACCGGCGTACTTGGCAAACGCCGCCAACTCGTGTGCCACCTCGGTCGGCACCGCCTCCAAACACCACGCCTGGCCGTGGGGATGCGGGTTGGAACAGCCCATCTGCGCCCCCTTGTTCTCGAAGATCTGGAGATAGCGGAACGGCTTACCGGCGTGGGCCTCGGCCTGCATGTCGCGGTACAACTGCTGCCAGGTGTCCACCACCTGCGCAATGCCGTCCACCAGCATGAGCGGAAGCGTCACGCCGTGGTTGGGCGAGAAGCAAATGACAAAGCACTTGCCGCGCACACCCTGGGTCTGGAACAAGCGCTTCTGAAGCTCGTCCACCTCCAGTCCCGTGCCTGCCGCTGCCTCGTACTCGGGCTGGTCGAGCTTCACCGCCGGGTAGTCGTTGGGAAACACAAACGTGCCCGTGTACTCGGGGTTGGTGGGGCCGGTGGCACGCTCGTTGCCGGGACAGAGATAGCACTTGGGGTCGTACTCGGGCATGGTTTCCGTGCTCACCTCCTCCTGCGCGCCCTGCCACGGCCGCTTGGCGCGGTGGGGCAGCACCAACACCCACTGGTCGGTGAGGAGGTTGTATCGCCGGTGCGAGTGGTCGGTAAAGTCAAACATGGGAGGAGAAGTGGGGCGGGGGGGCACGGCGGGGAGTCGCCCGGAACAACAAATCCTGCTGTGCGGAAGAACGGGGCTGCCGTCCCGGAAGAACGGGTGTCGTCGCCCCACGTTGCGCGGCGGCGTCATGCAACCCCGGAAAAATGCTGCACGCGTGCATGACGCAATGCACAAGAGAGACATACGTTCCGTGCGCCTATCCACACGCCTACCCGCTCACGCCTCCACCACGTACACGCTGCTGCCCTCGGCAGGCTCCGACAGCACCATGGCGTCGGACCACTTCAGCGGCGTGAGGTTGGGAAAGCGGCGGCTGTAGTACTTTTCCACGAGTGCCTGCATCACCGCCTCCACCTTCGAGCTCTCCACCAAGTGCACGGTGCAGCCGCCCCAGCCAGCACCCGTGACCCGCAGCCCCGCAGCGCCAGCCTCCCGGGCAATGGCACACACTGCGTCTGTCTCGGGACACGAGATGTTGTACAACTTGTCGCAGCTCTCCTGCAGCTCGTCCATGAGCTTGCCGAACCGCGCGTAGAACTCCTCAGAGCTGCCAGGGTGCTGCAACGTGTCCAAGGCCTGGAGCACCCGCATCAGCTCTGAGTACACGTGGTAGGCACGCTTGTACAACTCCAACTTGGCGTAGCGCACCGGGAACTGCAGAAGGAACACCAGCGCAAAGTCGTCCTCCAGGAGCCCCACGGCAGCTGCCGCTTCCTGGGTGGTGTAGCCCTCCTTCTTCACGTGCTTCTCCACCAACCCAAGCATGTGCTCCAACCGCAGCTTGCCCTCTGCCGCGGTGCCGTCCCACGGCTGCGGGTAGAGCGCGTCCATCAACCCGCGCAACGTGCCGGTCTGCAAGTTGCCGTTCGGGGGGATTTCCACGTCCAACGCCTTGGCCAAGAGCCGTGCTGCCACCAGCACCTCCACCAATCGCAAGTTGTAGTTGGTGGGGGCTGTCTCGTGCTTGTTCAGCACCACCATCGTGTCGGCAATGAGGAACACCAACGGCGGGTTCAACTTGGGAAACGACACGGGCGTGGCCTTCAACTTGGGAGCAAACTCCACGTACAAGGCGTGGTGGCGCTCGCTGCACACCAGCGCCGTCTGGTCCATGCCGCCGGTGCCCACACCCACGTAGTGCTCGGCAACAATGGTGATGCGGGCCAACTCCTCGCGCGAGGCCGTGATGCCGTTGGTGCGCAACACCGCAAGCGCCACAGCACAGGTGAAGGCCGCCAGCAGCAGGAGCCCGCCGCCAGTGGGCACCAGACCCGTCACGAGCACCTGCATGCCCTTGAGCACTGCGTCGGGCTTTCTCTCGGCAACCAACTTGTGGGCCACCACCAAGCCGCAGAGAAAGTAGTTGCTCCAGTCGCTCACGCTGGCGTCGATGGTGACAAACTCGCCGGGCGTGGTGGGGAGCACAAGCTCGCGCGCGGGGAACTCGGGGTCGAGGTTGGCAATCTGCACCGAGTGCAGCTCGGTTGCGCGCACGGCCACCAAGACGTCCACGTCAATGGCCAGAGGCAAGACAGCAAAGCCGCAGTAGTCGATGTGCTCGCCAATGAGGTTCACGCGGCCGGGCAGGCGCGCCACGAACGCAGGGGCCGCGCCGTAGGTGTCGGCAAAGGTGGAGATGAGGTGCTTGTAGCGGGTCTCCTGGTGGTGCGGGTCGGGGTAGAACAGGAGGTCCGTGAAGGTGGGGATGGGTTTCAGCATGGGAAAAGCAGTGGGGGCGGATGGACGTCGCATGGTGGACAGAGAATCCGGAAGCTCGGGGTGCGGGGGAGCGGACAAACTCAACGGGTGATGCAAAAAAGCTGCGCGGCCATGCACGGCAACGCACAAGCACGGAGAAACCTCCGGGGAGGCGCGCGATGTGTGCCGGACACTGCGGCAGAGCCGCATATTTCTGCGGCGTACATGCAGGAGTCATGCAGCTTGGCGGGGAGAGCGGAGAAAAACGTGCATTGCCATGCACGGCGCCCCGGAATAACCACTGTCGCCGGGACAAAAGTGTGACCACTCGGAGAAATTCCCGCAATCCGGATCGGCCCACCGCATAAGCCCCCGCGTGCCCCCGCTCTGCCCCGTGCACACCTTCCCCATGCTGATTCTTGTTACTGGCGGCGCTGGATACATCGGCTCCCACACCGTGGTGGAGCTCATCGAAAACGGACATGACGTGGTGATCATCGACAACTTGTGCAACTCGAGCTACGACGCCGTGGCGCGCGTGGAGGTGATGACGAAGCGGTCCATCCCCTTCTACAACGTGGACATCCGCGACGCGGCCGGCCTCGACGCGGTGTTCAAGAAGCACCGCATCCTGCTGGTGATCCACTTTGCGGCCCTCAAGGCTGTGGGCGAGTCCACGCGCATCCCGCTCAAGTACTACTCCAACAACATCGACGGGGCCGTCACGCTCTTGACGGTGATGGAGAACAACGGCGTGAAGGAGATTGTGTTCCTGCTGCTGGCCACCGTCTACGGCGACGCCACGCGCTTCGAGAACATGATCCCCATCCCGGAGCACTGCCCCACCGGCCCCACGCTGCCCTACGGCCAGACCAAGTTGACGGTGGAGAACTTGATCCGGGACGTGCACGCGGGCGACCCCACCTGGCGCGCCGCCATTCTCCGCTACTTCAACCCCATCGGCGCCCACCCCAGCGGCTTGATCGGCGAGGACCCGCTCGGCATCCCCAACAACTTGTTGCCGTACTTGGCCCAGGTGGCGGTGGGGCGTCGCGACAAGTTGAACGTGTTTGGCAACGACTACCCGCTGCGCGACGGCACGCCCATCCGCGACTACATCCACGTGGTGGACCTCGCCAAGGGCCACCTTGCCGCCTTGCGCCACCTCGGCCGCTTGGAGCCCGGCACCGGCTTGTGCCGCGAGTGGAACTTGGGCAGTGGCCGCGGCCTGACGGTGCTCGAGGTGGTGGCGGCCTTCTGCAAGGCGGTGGGACGCCAGTTGCCGTACGAGATTGTCGGGCGGCGCGACGGCGACGTGTTGGACCTCACGGCTGTGCCCACCCGCGCCAACACCGAGTTGGAGTGGAAGACAGAGTTGACCATCGACGAAGCGTGCCGCGACTTGTGGAAGTGGACCACCGACAACCCCATGGGCTACCAGATGGCGGGCTACTCGTGGAAGCCGTTTGGTGACCAGGGCCTGTACGTCGACCGCGTGCACACCTTCAAGCCGCCGAGCGGCAAGTGGGAGGTGCTGGTGGCCAACTTGGGTGCCTCCATTGTCGGCGCCGCGCTCAACGGCGTCCCGGTCGTTCTTGGTCTTCCCGACGAGCAGAGCTACTTGGACCCCACCAACCCGTACTTTGGAGCAACGGTGGGCCGGGTGGCCAACCGGATTGCCCGCGGCAAGGTGGAGGCCAACGGGCAGGAGTACCAGCTCTCCGTCAACGAGTCCAAGCACACGCTCCACGGCGGAGCGGCGGGGTTCAGCCACAAGGTGTGGTTGGGTCCTATTGTCACCAAGCACAGCGACAACACCGAGTTCCGCGCCAAGTTTGTGCTTGTGGACCAGGACGGGCTGAACGGCTTCCCGGGAACCGTGGAGACGTCGGCAACATACATTGTCAAGGACGTGGCTGGCGGTGGCAGCGTGGCTGTCGAGTACGAGGCCCGGCTTGCGGCTATCCAGCCCGAGGGTGTGCAGGAGACGTTGGTGCTGCTTGCCAACCACGCCTACTTCCACACTGGTGGTGCTGCGAGCAAGTCCATTGCAGGCACCACCTTGCAGATCCACGCCACGCAGCAGCTCGAGGTGGACGAAACGTTGGCGTCGACCGGAAAGGTGGTGGAGGCCACTGTGGGCAAGGCCGTGGAGGGGGGCGTGGAGGTGTCGTTGGGCGAGACGTCGCCGGCTATGGACTGCTGTTTTGTGGCCAGCAGCCAGGCACCGCTCGACACGCGACACCAGGAGCCGGTTGCTGTGGTGACAGCCACCAACCCCAGCGGCATCAAGTTCACGGCGCGCACCACCGAGCCACTGTTCCAGGTGTACACGGGCGACTTTGTCGACGTGCCGGCTGGCGACAGCCACAGCGGCTTTGGGGCACGGAGCGGCTTCTGTGTGGAGTGCGCGCGGTACATCGATGCCCAGCGGTTCCCGCAGTGGCGCGGCAGCGTGGTGTTGCCCAAGGGCGAGGTGTACGGCCTGCGCACGGAGTACGAGTTTGTCCAGGAGTAAGGGCTGGAGCGAGCTACGCGCGCACCCCGGCAATGAAGTAGATGATTTCACACTCGTCCACATCGTCCAAGTAGCAGTGGAGCACCATGGCCTCGCCCTGCAGCACAATGAGCACGGCGTTGCGGCACACCTCGGTGATGCGGGAGCCAAGCCGGAGATCCTTGACCCGCACCTCCACCAGCACCGGAGAGCCGGCGGGGAGCGGCGGCACGCGCTGCGAAGCCTGGTGCTGCAGCGACACCTGCGAGAGATGCTGCAGCGGCACCTGCGAGAGATGCTGCAGCGACACCTGCGAGAGACGCTGCAGCGGCACCTGCGAAGGGTTCTGGCTGCTGCCCTCTCCGTCCGCAGACACCTCAAGCAGCGCGTTCCAGCTGATGGTCACCTTGAGCGCGTCCTCCTGGATGGCCAAGCCAAGCCGTCCGTCTGGAGTCGTGGTGACCACCACCCGCTCTGCCCGCCGGTAGCGCTCGACCCGCTTGAAGAGGGAGGAGATGCCCATGGGCAACTTCATCAACATGTCGATGTTGGACAACTCGGGCTCGGTGATCCGCTCGTCGCTCTCGCGCTTGAGCAAGCGCACAGGAATCCGGAAGGTGCCGCTCACCAGGCTGGTGGTCAGCGTTGGCTCGGTGAAGAAGAGCGCGAGGGTGGCGCTGCGGTGGCCCTTGTCGGAACTCACCTTTTGCAAGCGGATCATGAGACAGTCGCTGGCCAGCTTTTCGTAGTCGCGCAACACCTGGTGGAGCGCGTCGATGGCAATCTCCATCAGGATGGTGTTGTCGCGGATCAGTTCCACCTCGTACGCATCGAAGGTGGCGCTCAGAAGCTTGCACCACACCTGCGGCTCGTGGAGCGCGGCAGAGATGATGTTGAGGTGGGTGGGGGTGAAGCGGAGCACACAGAACTTGCGGAGCGCCATGATGGCCGAGAGCGTGCTGCGGAGCGACTGCGTGGCCAGCACGTTGATCTTGAGCTTCATGGGCAGGCGGTGGCAAGCGGCGCTTTTGTGTGGCAAACGCCGCTTGTGTTGACGTGTGGGCGCAGATGCCCACCACACGCGTCATGTTGTGCTGTGGTGCTATGCCAGGTCTGTGCAATCTTCTAATTACCCTTTGCACCACGGCTTTCGCTAGATGCAAGCGCACTCAAAAACAGATTACGGTTGATATGGCCCGTTGGGTGTGCATGCACATCCATCCAGCTCAAGACCCGGGGTAGACGTCCCCTGGCCGAGCGAGGCAATGGGCGGGACACACACACTCACCAGAAGGACGTGTCCTCTGGCTTGTAGTTGTCCAAGACAATGCGGTAGATAAAGTCGGGAGAGAACCCGCCACTGGAGGTTAGTATCAGCAAGCTGCACACACACGGGGAACATACACGTTGGTCACACACAAGTCGATGTGGTCCGGAGGCACGTAGTCGTACAAGGGGTTGGTCACGTCCGCGTTGGACACCATGCCCAGGTTGGCGTAGTCCACCACGCTGCCCAGGCTGCCCACCTCGATCAACGAGTCGCGGCTGTAGGGGTACGTGGGCAGAAGCTTGAACAAGCCCGCCACCATCACCACGGGCGTCTTGAACTGCAGCGCGCACTCACACACGCCGGCCACGCCGGCCGCCGTGGCGCAGCCACCGTTGGCAAACACCGTGCGCGCACCCACAATCACCTTGCCCACGCGCAGCATCAACGCAAACACCGCCAGGTCCGGCACCACCACCGTCTCGATGTTCTTGTCGGCCAAGGTGCGGGCAAAGCGCTGGGCATTGTCGATGTCGTTGGGGTAGTTTTCCATCACGAGCACCGTGAAGCGGCACTTGGCTGCTGCCTTGATGAGCCACTGCAACACCGTGTACAGCACTGCGGGCACAAGCAACACCTCGCCGTCGTGAAGCAAGTCCACCAGCGCCTCCTGGAGCTGGTCGTTCACGTTGGTGATTTCGTCCACCAAGTCGCGCGTGCTCTGGATCACCAGCGAGCGCAAGTCCAGCAGCTTCACCTTCACGCGCGGCTGCTGCAGCTTCTGGGGGGCTGTGGAGAGAAGCGAGAGCATCGACTCGCGGAGATTGTCGCCTTCGCTCAGTTCAATCTCGTCGCGCACCAACGCCAACACGCGGCGCACCACGTTTCCGGCCGTGAACTCGTGCATCTGCGCCTTGGCCACGCGCAGTCCCACCTGCCGTAGAAGGGCAATGAGCTGGTCCGGCGAGGACCACCGGGCGGCCAGGATGATGCGCATGAGAAAGTGCGCCGTTTCGAGCGCCGTGTCGTACGCCAGCAGCACCTCCCGCCGCTTGAGCCGGTCGACAAACTTGTCCACCAGAATCCGTAGTTCGGGCGTGAGGATCGACGAGGGGGCCATGTGAAGAGAGAGTTGTCGACTCGCCAAAAAAAAAGCTCGTGCTTGGTGCAAGCACACTATAGAAACGCACACACCCGTGCACCTACCCACGGAGGTACTGGCCCAACAGAAAGCCCAGGCGCGCAAGCAACGCGATCGACAACGGCACCACGTACACGGCCGGGTACTGTGTCCAGCGCTGCAACCCCAACGGCATCACGTGGCGCTGCTGTTCGGCCAGCTTCTCCACCAACCGGCCCGTCTGGTAGTAGCGGTCCATCATCGCGTCCTTCTCGTGCCACACGCCAAACAACCAGCGCTCGAACTCCGGCATGTGTTCCTCCATCTCCAGGTCGCTCAACTCGCGGTCGGGCCCCAAGGGAAGCGTGCCGAGATCAAACTGCCGGATGTGCACCGCCACCTGGCGCGGAGAGTGGCCGCGGAAGAACACCTCCGCCAACGTGTACACCAGCTCGGCGTACACGTCTGCAGTGGTGCCCGAGTAGCCGATGGTGATGTCGTACACCACCAGCACCGACCGCCGCAACAGCCGGAGCGAGTGGAACAACCCGCGCAGCCGCGGCAACAAGACGTGCTTCAACGGCGCCGCGCCCACCTTGGCCGCGTACGCCTCCAGGCGCGGCCGCGTGTTGGGGCTCATGTTGGTGCCCTCGGGAAAGAGAATAAGCAGGTACGGCACCGGTGCCGTGTCGGGCGACGTGGACTCGCGCACGCCGGCGGGCCACCGCACAACCCCCTCGGCCGTCGACAGGTCCACCTGGCTGACGCCCTGCGCCGGGCCAAACCCGCGGGCATTGGCGTCAATCTCCAACAAGTGGTTGGTCATGTTCACCTTGTCGTCCTCCCACTTGCGCAGCATGAAGATGAAACCGTACTGATCCATGCCCCAGCCCAACCCGGGGATGCTTCGCAACAGCTTCTTGAGGATGATATAGATGTTGCCGCCCATGCCAGCCAAGTAGTTGAGGAACCAGAGGAAGATCCAGTCGGTGTAGATCTGGTGGTTGGCAATCACCACCAGGTTGGGTGCGAGCGCAAGCCGGTGCCCCACAATCGACTTGGCAGGCATCAGCGCGTCCGTCGTGACGAGGAGCTCGGTGGGGACGCACCACAGAAACACCGCAACGCACACCACAATGAAGTCGTTCTTGGTGCGTTCGAGCGCTGTGTGGAGCACCAGCGGCTGCAGCTGAAGCATAAGCCGGTACACCACCTGCGAAAAGAGGATCGAGAGGCATCCGCTGAGGAACATGACCGTGACGACCGCCACGCGCGCCACAGAGAGAAGAAGACGGAGGGGGGAGGACATGGTGGCACTGCAGAACAGGAGGCGGTGGAGAGGGTGCGGCGCCGGAGCAGGAGGAGGAACGCGGCAACGGCGGCGGGAAATGGCCGGGGAAGCACGCGGAGATACAGCCGGGGTGGCGATCCTGCACCCACCCTGTTGGGAGCGCACGTGCCTCCTGCACCCAGCCCGCGCCGGTGCGACGCACAAAACGGCGGTGGACCGTGGGCGGTGCGCAGTAGTGTGGGCGGCGGACACACACGCCACAGGCTGCGCCACAGGCTGCGCCACACACCCACGCCACACTCCGTTCTTCCCATGTTCGCTCCCATCGAGGCAGCCCTTGGCGGCGCGCTCATCCAGATCGCCACCACTCTGTACCTTGCCGTGGCCGGCTCTACCATTGGCTTTCTGCTGTTGATCAGCGAGATCTGGAACCTCCCCCGCTGGCGCAGTGCCCAAGACCGCCGCCTGTTGCTCTCGCTGGTGCCGGTGCTTGCCGGCATGGCGCTCGCCACTGCGGGCGTTGCCAGGTGGTGGCCCCAGTTGCTCCCCTCGCCCACCACTCCCGCTGCCCTGTGGGTGCTTGTGGCGTCTGCCGGTGCTCTCACGGGCTTGGGAACCAAGTGGGGGAACGGCTGCACCAGCGGCCACATGCTCAACGGTCTCCTGCGCTGGAGCTACCGCTCGTTTGTTGCCACCTGTGTGTTTTTTGTCTCTGCCGTGGCCACGGTGGGTGTGGCCGGCTCCGATCTGTTGCGGTGTGCGGAGGGCGCGTGCTACACCGTCAGCCCAAACACCGGCAGTCTTCTTCCGGGCTTGGCTGCTGTTGTGGCCACCGCGGCAGCCGTGTCCTACGGCGGGATTCTCGGTCTTTCTGCTTCTGGCAGACGCATCCCCAACAGCTGGCGCACGGCCGTGCTGTCGGCCGCGGGGGTTGTCGCAGGCGCGCTCTTTGGTCTTGGTTTGTGGACCACCGGCATGGTGAACCGCTTGACGGTGTTGCGGTTTCTCACCATTGGCAGCGCCGCCGTGTCTGGCGACTTTTCCACCTTTGATCCGCTGTTGGCCATGATCATACTTGCGTGCATTGTCCCCAATGCCCTTGTCTGGCCCCGTCTCATTCTGTCCGCGCGCTACCCGTTGAGTGCGTCGGGCTTCAGCTTGCCCTCGCGCACCGACACACCGCCCAAGTTTCTTCTCGGCAACCTCCTCTTCGGCGTGGGCTGGGGTCTCTACGGCACATGTCCCGGCCCCGGTCTCATCTCCCTTGTGAGTGCGCTCGTGTCGGGCGCACTGGCCACGGCGCCGGCTGTGTGGTACGGACTGTTCCTTGCTGGACGCTACCTCGGGGGGATTGTGTAGTACGTAACGATCACTAGCTGTGCTTGGCCTTCTTCGTGGCCGGCTCGTCGTCGCCACCCAGCCCGCTGCCGTCGTCGCTCCCCAGCCCGTCGCTCATGGCTGCGTCGCTGTCGGCATCCAGGTCAAACTCCTCGGCAGGGTCCAGGTCGTCACCGCTCTTAAAGTCCCCGTCCTCCTCGCTGTCCTCGGGCTCCTCCATGTCTGCGTCCAACTCCGCGTTCAAGGCGTCCGTCAACCGCTGCTGCGTCTCCTTCTCGTCGTTGCGCACGCGGAGCCCCTTGTTGGCGCAGAACCGCTCCAACGGGTCCGCCTCCTCGCGGTCAATCGAACCAAACACGTGCAGTCCTCCCGAGCCACGCAACACCACCTCCAAGTCAAACGTCTTGGAGCCAGTGCCTGCACCACCCCCCAGCCGCAACAACGACACGTGCAGAACCTCCTTGAACGGAATGTACACCGTGGGCTTGGTGACAAAGAGGAAGCACTTTTCCAACGGGTAGAGGTAGCCCTCCAGCGCCTTGAGCGAACACAGCACCCCCGGCTGCTGGTGCTTGCTGATGTAGTCCAGCGGACCCACCACCGGCCGCTCGCTCAACCCCTGGAAGCAGTGCAGCACCACCAGGTGTGTGGCCTGGTCGTACAGCTTGTGGAGCCGGCCCAGGTACTTGGCGTCGAACTCGGCGTCGTCCACGTTCAACAGCACCTCGAGCTCCTCGTACGCAGAAAACTGGAGCACGAGAAACGGGTACCGAGTCTGGCCCTGGCGCAACGGAGGGTCCACCTGCACCACCAAGAGGTGGTTCTGGTTGTCAGGCTTGGGCAACGAAAAGATGCGCTCCACCTGGCGGTACTGGATCTTGTAGTCGTACGTCTTGCCCCGCAACCGCAACAGCGTCGGGTACATGTCGATGTCGTACCGACCGCGCGGCGTGAGGAGAAGAATGTCCAGGAACAGCACAATGGCGTCGCCCGCCACCTGGCCAATGTCGGCGCGGTCCTTGAGCTGCTCGTAAAAGTACGAGGCCAACGGCGTGTCGTCGGTGGCAGGGGCCTCTTCGCCCTCCTCGCCCTCGGTGGGCTTGGGCTCGTTGGAGCTGGCGCCGTCCACAGTGCCGGGAATGAAAAACCGCACCTCGACAAGCTCGTCGCCGGCCTTCAGCCGGTCGTTGTGGAGGTTGAGCTCGACCGCCACCTCGTTCTTGCCCGTGAGGTTGGAGTTGGAAATCAGCAGGTACGGGATCTCAAAGTCCGGCTTGTTGTTCACGCTGAACACCAACTCGTGCTTGGCCAAGTCGGTCTTGCCCCAGTTCCAGCCGCGCACCGAGTGCTCGCGGTGCTCCGTGGTGACGCTGAACAAGCGCTGGATCTCCAGCTTCAACAGCTGGAAGTCGTCCTGGCCAAACCCGTCAAACAGCAACACGCCCTGGTGCTGTGTCTGCACCCGGAGCTCCCACCCGCGGGCGCCGCGCAGCCACTGCGCCGCCACCACCTCCTCGGCAGGGAGGAGGAACGGCTTCAGCAGCGAACCGCCGGCAGCCAGCACCTTCCAGCCAAGCCCCAGGTCCGCCAAGCGCATGCGCCCAGCCACCCGCAGCTGGTCGAGATAGATCAGTTCAAAGTCGGTGTACATGGGGGGCAAGCAGAGACGCGACACGGATGGCGTTGGAAAACGCGTGGGCGGGAGTGCGAGTACCGGCGTGCGTGTACCGGTGTGCGTGTACCGGCGTGCGTGTACCAGTGTGCACCCACCAGCGTGCACCCACCAGCGTGCGCCGACCGCGTCGTCCTGTTTCGTGCGCCCGCTGAATGCGGCATGCAGCCCCGCGTCATCGCGCAGGTGCCCCTTTAAAGGAACGAGGCGGACCGCCTGCATATGGTTTGGAAACCGCGTCGCTAAGCGTAAAAACGCGCGTTAGCCCGCACAACCACGCACGACAATGACACGAGGCCGCGCCGTCGCGTAGCAGCACAAAGAGCCGCGACTCGCGACACGCAAACGGGTAGTGCAGCACCGGCTCCACCTAACGCCGCGTGCCAGAGTTGCCGGCACATGCGTGCAGGAGGGACACCGCGAGGAACACAGACCAGCGTGTTCCTGCAGGGCCCTACGGCACCAACGTCCGCCCCGTGCGCACCCTGCCCGTCCCGGCCCGCCACCGCCCCACCGCCCCACCGTTGCTAGGCTGCCGCGCCTAGACCGCCGATTGTCCTCCGCTGCTGGCTGTTCCATGTGTCCCGTTTTTGGCAACGGCAGATCCTCCTGCTTATTCTGCACGTCCACCTGCATGATCGACATTCCGATCGGAGACCCGCCCTACACACACGCAAAATAACACTCGCGCCAGAGCACTCGCTTGTTTCTGTCCTCCTCCGCTCGCTCGCTCCTTCCCCTGGTCCACCCTATGCCCCAGGCACATGCCAAGTGCGTTCCCCATCTGTTACGGCCTCGTGACCACGAAGGAGCCTGAACAACGCCGCCCCGAAGACGCGCCTTACTGGGCCGCAAACACCGCAACAATCCCCGGCGTCGAGTACCGTGCGCTTGCCTCAGACCCGCCGCGAGTGCCTGCCCGCCCACTGAGTGGCCACATGTTTCTGCCGCCCACGCTCCCCCAGCTGGCGTCCATCCCACTGGCCCAGTTCAGCAAGAAGCACCTTGCGCCCTTGATCCACTCCATCACCACCCACCTCAAGAACCCCAACGCCTGCGGCATCCGCCATGTCTTTCTCCCCTTCCGCCCGCTGTTTGACCCCACCATGGTCGACGAGTTGTTGGCCAAGTTGTTCCCCCGCGGCCGCCGCGCCGAGCCCTCCGTGTGCGAGCGCGTTGTGGCACACGCCGACCCGTTGACGCTCGTGTGTGTCCTCA
Organism: Limtongozyma cylindracea; assembly: GCA_030572215.1. Lineage (NCBI taxonomy): Eukaryota > Fungi > Ascomycota > Pichiomycetes > Serinales > Debaryomycetaceae > Limtongozyma > Limtongozyma cylindracea. The sequence continues at coordinate 143,941 of JAJLZO010000153.1, forward strand.
AATACTTGTGGAGCCGCTTGCCCCGCGGCGAGGTGATTGGCTGGGACGCGTACCGTGCCTTTGCCGCCAAGGAGGCCACTGCCAACTTCCCCCAAGACGCCTTCTTGCGCATCATGCCCCGCTGCCTCACCCTGTCTCTGCACGCCAGCATCGTCTACGACTTTCTCGACTTGTTGACAGCCGTGGCCGCGCACCTGATGGACAACCGCATGCCCGGCCGCAAGCTCGCGCGCCTTGCCGCCCTCTACGCCTTTGTGCCCAGCCACGCCAGCGACGAAATGCCCACCTTCAGATCCGGGCTTGCCGCTGCCCAGCCGGCCGCCGACGCCATGCTCCACCTCTTGCTCGCCTTCTTGCGCCTGATGCTCCCGCTGCTGGAGGGCGACCTGCAGTTGCCGGGCCTGTTGCGCCTGTTGCTCAGCGGCACCCACTACCCGCCGCGCGGCTTGCGCCCCGACGACCCCAGCATTCCCGAGGTGCCGCTCGTGACCGTGTACTCCACCCGCGTCCTGGCACTGCCGTACGAGTTGTTGGCAAAGGTCCTGGCCACCGTGACCATCACGCTGCCCGAGACGCTGTTGCGCTACGAGTACATCTACCGCAACTTCAAGCACCGCAGCGCACCCCAGTTGTTGGAGTTGCTCAGCGCCGAGACCCAGCGTGTGTGGCGCAAGATCTCCCACCTCGACCAGCTGCAGCACGGCTTTGGCATGTTCCACGGGTGGACGCTTCTCAGCGAGAACGACTACCGCGAACGGCTTGCCGCTCCCAGCGTGCTGGCCACGCAACTGCTCACCGAGGTGGCGCTGCTCCGTCTCGACGAGTTTGCCATCTGGACCTGGTGGCTGCTGTTGTCGCTCGAAGCCACCGAACACGTGCGCGGCTTGTTTGGCAAGCTGTTGGTGCTCGAGTTTGACGCCGAGCTGGTGCCCACGGGTGCCAGCCGCTGGGTTGTGGTTGAAGAACAGATCATCAGCGAGAGCGACCTCGAATGGATGGTGCAGGCCAACCACCGCAAGGAAATGGCCATCTGGCGCAAGGTGCGCATGCAGAACCCGGCCGCCGTGCCCGAGCAGATCCAGCTCCAGCTCGACGCCGAGGACCTGGCCACCAACGCCGACACCAGCAGCGACTTTGCCGACAACACCACGCCGCCCACGCGCAAGGGTCTGGGCCGGGGGCCTGTCCCCACGCGCCAGCCTCTGAAGCTCGCACCCGCCGTCAAGCTCCTGCGCAACAGTCTCCAGCCGCCGCAGCACTTTGACCCCACCGGACTGCTGCCCCATTCCATCGCCATGGCCAAGCCGGTTGTGGAGCAGGTGGACCAGACCGACGTTGCCAATCTTATTGTCGAACGCGGCGGCCCGCCCGTGCGCCCGTACCTGATGCGGCTGACCCTGCCCGGAGCAAATGTGCTGCGCGGTCTGCTGCAGCTCGGCCGCAACAAGCTGCTGGCGGGCGCCCTGCTGGTGCCCGACTCCAGCGACGTCGAGACGCTCTTGCCGCACTTTGACTTCCCCGGTCTGCGCCTCTCCATGGGCATGCTTTTCAACCAGGTGCTGTTGAGCGACATCGACATGCCTGACCTCCCGCCAAACGCCAGCGACATTCTTCTGGACGCGGCAGCGGCGCGGCTGGCCGCAGCCTCCTGGGACACCGAGGCTGCCCGGCTGGCGGCACGCGGCGCCGTACAGGCTGCCCGTGCGGCCCAGCACCCGGCGCCCCTTGTCGACTCGTCCACTCCGCTTGGCACGCTGGACCAGAGCGGCCCGCCCCTGCAGGAACAGCGCTCGAACGACGGCGACTACCTGCGCTCCACCAGCGTTGCTCCCAGTGACGAGAGCGACGCGTACCGCCAGCTCGTGACGCCCCAGGAGTTCCGAGCCGCGATTGCGGACCTGCTGCACCTGGGCTCGCGGCTGACACTGCCCACGCCCCAGCTGCTGCCGCCGTTGGTGATGCACCTGCGCCATGCCAAGGCCAGCATCGACCTGAGCATCCTGGGTGACTTTGGTCTGCGTGAGCTGCGCCTCATCTTTGACGAGCAAACCTCGCAGGTGTTTGCCGACTACACGGCAGTCATGCTGGGTTTGAGTTCGTGGACAGTCGAGGCTGAGACGCGCCCCCCGCTGCCGCGCAAACCGGCCCTTGACAAGGAGGCCCCGCCGCCGCTTCCGGAAAAACCGTCGGGCATGTCCGTGCACCGGCGCAAGCGCCAGGGCGGCAAAAAGTCGTTGCGGCCTCCGAGCATCAACACGCAGGTGGCTCGGCCTGACCCGCTGCTGCTTCCGCCATTGGGCACGCCCGATGTGGTGCTGCAGACCCCGGTGTCCAGTGCCGGGGTGAGCTACGCGTCGATGATGCCCATGAAGCTGCCGTGCAAGGACGACCCTCTGCGGCTGGCCACGCCTGCCTCCGAGGTGGTTTTGCGGCAGGAGGAGGTGCCGTTGGTGCCCCGGCGTCCGCAGCTGCCGCCTGTGGCGGTGGTGCGCAAGCGCGAGTCTGTGCGTCTGGACGACACCATCAAGTTGGTGCTGCCGGCCGAGACCGCCACGCTGGAGCGGCCGTTGCTGCCGCCCCTGGTCGAAGTGCCGCCGCGCCGCCTGGTGCTGAAGCTGATGGTGGATGCCGTGTTGAAGCCAGCAGTGGAGGAGCACGCCGTTCCACCCCGCCTGCACCGCCGCGTCCCGTCAGGCGACAAACCGTTGCCGCCGGTGGCTGTGCCTGCGGCCGTGCTGGTTGACAAGACGCCGGCAGCAGCTGTGCCGCCGCCCGCTCCTGCCAAGGATGTGCTGTTGCCCGCTTCCTCGTTTGTGGTCAAGACACCCGCCAAGAAGGCGAGGGAGTCGGTGGTGATCACTCCGCCGGCCCGGAAGGCGAGGGAGTCAGTGGTGATCACTCCGCCGGCCAAGACGGTCGGGATGAAATCAGCCACCCCGCCAGCCAAGACCACGGAGGCCAACACGGTCACCCCGCCGGCCAAGACGAACGAGGTACGGACCGTGACGCCGACATCGCTGGTGGTTGGCCCCTCCAGCGAACTGGTGAAGTCGGCCAAGTCGGCGAAATCCACCAAGTCCGCCGCGTCCGTGCCCTCGGCTGCATCCGTGCCTTCGGCCGCGTCGGTGCCCCTGCGCAACTCCGTGGCGTCGTCCACGCTGGTGCGGCTGCGCGCAATGTCCGAAGACCTGAGCGTGCTCCCAGAGCCCAACCTCTCGCCGGCACTGCAGGTGGTGGCGCGCCAACGGCGTGCCATGATGGAGGCGCCCGAGCCGGAACATGTGTATCTGGACGGCGATGGTGAACAGCTGCCGAGCGACGAGCTGTTCAACATCAGCGACTACGAGTATCTGCCACAGCCGAGCCGCAACAACCTGACGCGCACGGTCCGCCCGCCTGCGCCGCGGTTTGGGCCGTTGCCCTCGACTCCAGAGGAAGAGGAGGAAGAGGAGGAGGGTGAACTGGCGCCGCGTGCGGACGCGTATGTGCGCCGTGGGTTCGGGTTGCTGTCGAAGAAGCGGTTGGAGGCGTTGACCAAACGCAATACCTTCCAGGTGGTTGGCCGGCAGGGCTCGAGCAACAGAGTCCTGGAGTTGATGGTGGCTGATGAAGATGCAGTGGTGGAGGTGGACGCGGATGGCGTGGAGGTGGCCCCGCCTACACCTGCAAAGGAAGAATTGCCTGTGCGGCCAACCGTGCCCGAAAAGACTGGGACACCGATGGGAAGAGCGGCGCCTCTGGTGTCTGAGAAGGGGGCGGTTGTGGAGCAGGTGGCAGACATGATTCCCACGCTTGCGCCACCCAAGAGCAACTCGCCGTTGCTCATGCAGGGTCCGATGGCACCGCTGTTCATGCTGAGCCCGAAGATGTCTCTGCGCGGGCTGGCGAAGGCGTCGCCGAAGGTGCCGCAGACTGAAACGCTCATGGCGAGTCCCACCATCCCGCTGAAGCTGCTGGCGGTGTCCAGTCCCAGAATGGCGTCGAGGGAACTGCCGAAGGTGCAGACAAAGGTGTCTTCGCCGGCGGTGTCTGCTAAGGTGTCGCCTGTTGCCGCAGAGGCTCCTGTTGTTGTGGAGGCTCCTGTTGTTGTGGAGGCTCCTGTTGTTGTGGAGGCTCCCGCTCCCGTGGTATCTCCGGCTCCCGTGGCGTCTCCGGTCGTGCCAGCAAACCACTCCCCTGCACTTGCCACCAGCACCCCGCCCGCGCGCAGTGCCCCAACAGTGCCTATTCTTGAGAGCGACACCTCTGGCGACGACATGCCCGCCATGTCTCCCGAGATTCTCCAGACCTCTACCCCGCCTGCTCCGCCACCGGTGCGGAAGCTGGTTGTGTCTATCCCCCAGCTCTCTTCTCCAGAGCTGCAGCTGACGATGGCTCCCACGGATCTGTCGCGTGAGAGCTACCAGCAGGACTCTCTGCACTACGACGACGCCGCAAACGACACCACTGAGACAGACGACAGTCCGAAGCGAGCGCGCCTGCGGCAGTTGCTGCCGCGCAAGCGGTGGTCGCCGCAGCGCACGTCTAAGGAGCTGGAGCCGTATGCACTGACGCTTGCAGCGGTTCTGGAGAAACCGGCGCCGCGCAACCGCGGTCGTGTGTGGGAGCAGGCGCGCCGGCTCGAGGAGGAGCGGCAGCAGGAGGAGGAAGAGCGGCGCCGGCGTGAGGAGCAGGCCAAGCGGCGCCGCGAGCTCCGTGGCAAGGCTCCCAAGGCGGTTCCCGACACAAGCATGGAGTCGGCGGACTTGGCGCCCACTCTTGACGTGAAGGTGCCGGCAATGCCGAACCCGACGCCCAGCGTGCACCTGCTGTTGCTGGAGGCAGAGAAGGAGGCAGAGAAGGAGGCAGAGAAGGAGGCGGAGAGGGAGACAGAGAAGGAGATGTTGGACGTGATCGAAGAGCCCAAGCCGTTCCGTCCGGAGGAACCCAAGCATCTGCTTGCACAGCGGTTTGCACCGCCCCCTGAGGCGCTGCCTGCGTGGAGCGGTGTGTTCTCCATCCGACTGCTGCTGCCAGAGCCCATGTTGAAGAAGGCGGAGGAGATCCGAGTGATGTCGGGCCAGCTGGCCAACGCCCTGGGGCCGTCGTTGGTGGATGCCGACAAGACCGAACGCATGGCACCGCAGCGCAAGCAGCCTGAGTCGCGGCTCCCGGTGCCCAGCGGGACGCAGCCGGTGGTGGTGGCGATGGCACAGGTGCCGGGGGAGCTGCGGTTGCCGGTAAAGGCAGCGCCGCGGCAATTGTCGATCGAGACGGTGCGGCGCCAGCGCGAGGCGGAGCTTCCAATTGCTCCGGACCTGCCGTTGGAGTTTGTCAACGACAACTACGTGACGGACGAAGACCCGCCCGCGCCGCCGCCCAAGGAGGCCGCCAAGCCTGTTGGGCGGCCGGCTCCGCCGCCGGCTCCTGCAGTCAAGGCGTCGCTGCCGCCGCGCCGGGTGCCGCCGCCGTCGGACCCCCGTCGCTACGACGACCTTCCGGTGATGCCCGACTCGCCCGTGGAGGCGTCGACGGGCCACGTGCTGCGGCAGCTGGCGGCCGACCAGCCGTTGCGGGTACCGCTGGGGCTCGACAGTCCCGAACGCACGCGCCACGATCTCCCGGTGATGCCGTCGCTGCCAGACCTTTCGGCGTCGGCCGGCACTGTGCCGGCGCCGGCAGTGCGGCAGAAGCCGCGGCGGAAGCCGCCGTCGAGTGACCAGGTGCTGGTGGAGCTGTATGCCCTGGTGCCGGCCCAGCCGCAGATGCACTACTCGCCGCACATGGTGCAGCAGTCGCCGGCGGGGTCGGGCAACCCCCAGCTGCCGCAGCGGCTGGTGGAAAGCGGGCCGGTGCTCCCGCCGCCGTCGGCGGCTGCGCGACCGCAGCGGCAGCAGCTGCCGGTGCAGGGGCACTCCAAGTTCACGACTCCGCCGCAGCCGCAGCGCGCCTTCTTCGGGCCGCCGCCCATGCACGCCGGACGGCTGCCGCAGATGCAGCAGATGCCGCAGATGCCGCAGATGGCGGCGTATGGCCAGTACCCGGGGGCGCCTGGGGGCTACGGGCCGTGGATGCAGCCGCAGATGTGGGGCGGACAGGGAATGCCCCAGGGAATGCCCCAGGGAATGCCCCAGGGAATGCCCCAGGGAATGCCTCAGGGAATGCCCCAGGGAATGCCCCAGGGAATGCCCCAGGGCATGCCGTACTACCCTCCGTACGGCTACCCGATGTACGGAGCACCGCCGCCGCAACAGCGGGCCAGCGACGTGGCGATGGCCAACATGCCGCTGGCACCGACGCGCACGCACCCCAACGGGCCTGGCGCACCCGGCCGCAAACAGGGCGGAAACAAGGATCTCCGCAACGCCATCACACAGGGCGCCTTTGGAGTCTAGAGGCCTAATGTACGAATAGCGACTTGGCATGTTTGCATTTCAACTAGTCCTTTTTGCCGGCCTTGGCCTGCTTCTCGGCAATCAACTGCTCCTGGTGGCGGAAGGTGTCGCCCTGGACGTTGCCGTCTCTGATCACGGCCACGCGCATGGTGGCCAACAAGTTGTGGGCGGCGTTCAGGTGGGCGTACACACCGCCGCTAAAGACAGTGGTGGCGTCCTTGCCAATGGCGGTCTTGATGAGCGCCTCGCCGCCCGGGTGGGCCGGAACAAACTCCTGCACCTGGTGGACAATGCCCAGGATGAGCACCAAGCCCGGCGTGGTCTTGGCGTGCTCAAAGAACTCGGCACGGTCCCACACCGGGAGGTTGGCAAGCGGCGTGCCCCAGTCGAGCTTGGACTTCATGGCATCGAGCTTCTTCTGCTGCTGCTGCAACAAGCCCTGGTTGATGGCGTTCTGCAGGAACGTCTTCAAGTCCCACGCAAGGCCAAGGCGCAGCAGGACCCAGATGACAATCTTGGTGGGGTCGTACTGGTACCACTTGAGGGCGTTGCGGTAGTCGCTGGGGAACTCGTGGTGGAAGTTGTGGTAGCCCTCGCCAAAGGTGACCCACGCGGTGAGAAAGTGGTCACGCGGGGTGCGGCGGTCGTCGAAGGGCTGCACACCGATCCAGTGGGCAAGCGAGTTGACGCAGAAGGTGGCCTGCTGGATGAAGCCGGCTCTGAGGATGCCGGCATAGATAAAGCCGCCCTTCCAGTCGCCCCAGCCGTAGCCCGCGATCAACACCGGGAGAAGGTAGGCCATGAAGAACATGAGCACGAGGTAGTGGCGGTGCTGGAAGCGCACGATCCAGTCGTCGTTGAGGTCGGTGATGTCGGCTCTGGCGCGGTACTTGGGGTTGGGCTTCTGCAACATCCAGCCCAAGTGCAGGTACCAGAAGCCGCGGCGGGCGTCGTAGGGGTCACGCGGCGTGTCGGTGTAGCGGTGGTGCACGCGGTGCAGGTGGCCCCACCACTTGATCAGACCCTCGACGGCACCAGCACCAAAGAGAGCAAAGGTGAGCTTGAGGAAGGTGCCGGCAGAGTAGGCGCGGTGGGCCCAGAGGCGGTGGTAGCCGGCGGTGATCAGCAAGCCCAGGAGAATATAGAGCCCCACAGCAAGCGCCACCGTCTTGAGCTGCGGCGGGACCCACCACGTAGCGGCAAGACCGCCGAGCGGGATGGCAATCACAAGCACCATGTTGAGCCAGTTGATGTGGAGGTGCCAGTTGGCCAAGGTCCACGGCTGCTCGCTGATGTGCTTGTTCTTCAGGAAGTGCTCGCGCTCGAGACGGTCCTTCTTGAGCATGGCCAGCATGGAGTCGGAGGTGATCTGCTCGGCCGTGGCGTTCACCATCAGCTTGGTGCCCATGAGCCAGCCGCCAATCCCAGAGGCACGGACGTGCACCTGTTTTGTGCCGGTGCCGGCAGCCAAGGCGTTGGCAGCAGTGATATCCACGTCTTCGAGAGAGGCCATGGTGGCGCACAACGCAAGTGGCCCCCAGCGGTTATATAGCTGCACCGGCAGCGGCTCTGTTGGCTCGTCATGTGGTGGTGGCCAAGGGGACCCGCGTTACCGCGCACAGACGCCCCTGCACGCTTGCTTTTTGCTGCAGATTCGTCCGGCACAGAAGGATTGTTGGGAGCGGACAACGGCGGGCGCGGCCAACGTTTTGGGGCAGCCGCGCACAGGCGTGCCAGGAGCGCCCCAACTGTTGGAGCGGCCAACACGGCGCATACGAGCATCGTTGGGAAGGCGGGGGAGCATGTGACAGTGGGGTGACGTGTGCGGCACGGTCCCGCCGGCAGCACGTGGTCTGGCACAGCCCAGCGTGCGGTGGCCGAGACACGTGCCCCGAGCAGCACTTGTCACAGCTTATCTCAGAGGTCACGTTTTTTGCCCGCAAAACTCCCCGCCCCTTGTTCGCTCTTTGCTGCCTGCGACCCTCAGGCCCCCGCGACGCTTGCATCAATGACAACCCCCATCCGCGTGCCGACGTCGCCGCTGGCCCAGCGCAAGCCGCTGATTGCCGACATTCTCCTGTCGCCGCCGCCGCTCGACATGCCGCTGAACAACGACGACGTGAGCCAATTCCTGCTTCTGCGCGGGCTGATTCTGCGCAACCCCTCCATCCTGCTGTACGCGCTGCTGTCGCACATGGAGTTCCAGGACGTGCTTCTTGCCGACTTGGTGGAGCCGGGCAAGCTCATCTCCATCCAGAGCGACATGCTGTACGCGGATGCGTTTGAAAAGTTGAGCAGCCACAACTTGACGCTGCTCCCCATCCTCGACCCCACCGAGGACCCGGCCGAGCACGACATGTGTCTCACCTTCGACTACACCGACATCAACACCTACTTGTTGATGGTGTTGAACAAGATCAAGTTCAGCGTGCCCGAGCTGGACACGGAGTTCTACGGCAACATTGCCAAGGCCCGCGCCGGCGGCAGCGTGCCTGTCAAGTTTGCCGCCAAGCTCAACCACAAGGTGCCGCTTGGCTACTTCAAGCAGCGCCAGGAGACGCTTGCGCGCGCCATGGAGGTGTTGGGCTCGGGCGTGCACCGCATTGCCATTGTCGACAACTCGCACACCATCACCGGCATCTTGTCGCAGCGCCGCCTCATCAAGTACCTCTGGGAACACGGGCGCCAGTTCCTGTGCATGGACCCCTTGTTCCCCCAGCCCATCAACGAGTTGGGCATCGGTCTGCTGGTGGTGGTGCTGGTGCACGGCGACCAGCCCTTGATCGACGCCTTGACCACCATGCACGAGCACAAGATGCTGTCGGTGGCGGTGGTGGACCGCAAGTTCAACCTCGTGGGCAACATTTCGGCCGTCGACGTGAAGCACGTTCTGAGCTCCAACAACTCGCACCTCTTGCTCAAGCTGTGTCTCCACTTTATCTCGTACATTCTCTCGGCCCGGGGCTTGGAGAACGGCCAGGATGTGTATCCGATCTTCCACGTGCACCCCAACACCAGTTTGGGCCGCGTGATGGCCAAGCTTGTTGCCACCAAGGCCCACCGCTTGTGGATCGTCAAGCCGCCGGCACCGCAGCACTCGCATAGTGGGAGCGGGGCAGGCGCGGCGGCCGGGCCGGGAAGCGTGCCTGCCAGTCCGTTGCAGCCGCTGTCGGCGCTGCCGATGGAGCCGCTGTCCTCGGTGGACCTCGAGCTGGTGGACGGGCTGTCTATCGGCAAGCTTGTCGGCGTGGTGTCGATTGCAGACGTGCTCTCGTTGGTTGTGCACCGCACAGCCGGCAAGCGGGTGGACCCGTCCAACGCGCGCAAACAGCGGCGCCAGCTGTCGGCGAGCATCAGCTCGTCGAGCACGGTGGACGACATGCGCCGGAGCGTGGAGGTGGTGCGTGGTGTCCGCAAGGAGTAGCCGGGGCCGTGGGGCCTGCGCGACGCCGCCAGAGTGGCACGGCGCCGCCGGGGCTGCCGCCGCTACCTATTCCTCTCTTGTTCATACATCCTCATCGCCCCGCGTGCTGGAAAATCGTTTGCATTCATTATGGACGACTCGGAACTTCAGGCGATCCGCGCGGCACGGTTGGCCGAGCTCCAGCGCAACACGGGCCAGGAAGACGGCGGGAGCGCGGGCAGTCAGCAGCAGCAGCAGCAGAGCGCCAACAGCGGCGTGCTTGCCCAGGTGCTTGAGCCGGCGGCACGCGAGCGGTTGCTGCGGGTGCGGATTGTGCGGCCGGAACGCGCAGACTTGGTGGAGAACCACATCGTGCGCATGGCGCAGAGCGGGCAGTTGCGGCGGCGGTTGGGCGAGGAGGAGGTGGTGAAGATGTTGGACGGGTTGGCACGCGATCTGCAAAAGCTGGACGGGAAGGTGGTGTTTGCGCGGCGCGAGGTGGCGGCGGCGAGCGACGACGACAGCGACGACTTCTTTGACTAGGTGCAGGAGCGCCGGGGGCCCGCCCTGCGGATGGCGCCCGTCCGATTAGATAGCCTACGTCTGGCCAGTGCTGCGGGTGCCCCCCCACGCTGCATTGTGCCTGGCTGAGTCACATGAGGAGGGTCGCAAGAACCTGCCCAATGCAGTACCTCTAAGCGCATCGCACTTTTACCCGCGGGGGTTCGCATGGTCTTGCCCAAAGGGGCCGCGTGCAGGACCTCTCAGATCCGCTGGCGAGCCGATAGGAGTGCGCGGGAAAGGGTATAAAACCGCAGGCGCCGGCCCGTGCAAACGTGCCGCAGCAGTCAGTTTCACCATGTCTCTCCACCCGTTTGATGCTCTCCAGGATGCCGAGCTCCGTCTCGCCTCCAAGTTGATGAAGGACCACTACCCGGCGCTGTTCGGGATCCACTTCCTCCAGATTGACCGCCAGGAGCCGCCCAAGAAGGACATGTTGAAGTACTTGGAGGCGGAGCGTGCCGGCAAGCCTCTCCCGGAGGTGCCGCGCCGCGCGTACGTGGTGTACACCGACAAGGAGAACCTGTGCTACAAGGCCATTGTCAACCTCCTGTACCGCCATGTGATCACGGCGCAGAAGATGCCCGAGGGCACGGTGGGCCCCATGTTGCCTGAGGACGTGTTGGCGATCGAGAACATGGCGGTGAACCACCCCGCGGTGTTGGCGGAGATGGCCAAGCTCAAGGTGCCCAAGGGGTTCACGCTCCGCGCCGAGCCGTGGATCTACGGCACGGACGACGCCGACGAGAAGCGCACGTTGATCCAGTTCTACATGTACCTCATTGGGCTGAACCTGCACATCGAGCTGAACCACTACTCGCTCCCGCTCAAGTTCCTGCCGGTGTTTGAGAACCACACGCACAAGTTGGTGCGGATGGACTACCTCCCCGGTGGTGCGGACGAGCTGACGGCCACGTCGCAGGAGCCGTGGAAGGTGCGCAAGCCGGTGGAGTACTGGCCCGAGATCTGCGAGGCGGCCCAGACCCCGCGCGAGCTCAAGCCGTTGATCTACCAGCAGCCCGAGGGCCCGTCGTTCACGGTGCACGACAAGCTGAAGATCACGTGGCAGGGGTGGGAGTTCCGCTGCGTGGCCAACGCCCGCGAGGGTGTGGTGATCTACGACGCGTGGTTCAAGGGCCGCCAGGTGTTGTACCGCTTGTCGCTTTCGGAGATGACGGTGCCGTACGGCGACCCGCGTGCGCCGTACCACCGCAAGCAGGCGTTTGACCTTGGCGACTGTGGGTTTGGTGTGAACGGTGACCTGCTTGCGCTTGGCTGCGACTGCTTGGGTGTCATCAAGTACATGGACTGCATCCGCCTGAACGACAAGGGTGAGCCGGTGCTCATCCCGTCCACCATCTGCATGCACGAGCAGGACTACGGCTTGGGCTACAAGCACGTCAACTACCGCACCTTTGAGCTGGTGCAGACGCGCCGCCGCGAGTTTGTGGTGCAGACGATTGCCACTGTGGCCAACTACGAGTACATTGTCAACTTTGTCTTTGACCAGGTTGGGCAGATCTCGATCCAGGTGCGCGCCACGGGCATCTTGTCCACCATGCCCATCGACGACGGTGTGGTGGTGCCGTGGGGCACCAACGTGGGCGACGGTGTGATGGCGGCGTACCACCAGCACTTGTTGCTGTTCCGCGTGGACATGGCGGTGGACGGCCACAACAACACCGTGGTGTACGACGACGTGGTGCCGATGAAGAAGGACCCCAAGTTGAACCCCTACGGCGTGGGCTTTGTGACGGAGCGCCTGGTGGTGGACAAGGCCGGGTTCATCCCGCAGCTGCCGTTCACCAACCGTGCCGTGAAGGTGATCAACGAGTCGCGCATCAACCCGGTCTCGGGCAAGCCGGTGGCGTACAAGATCGAGACGCCGGCGCGCCAGATGATTCTTGCGCTGGAGGAGCTGTACAACACCAAGCGCGCGCACTTTGGCACCCAGCAGTTCTGGGTGTTGCCGTACAAGGACGACCAGTTGTACGCGGCCGGTGACTTTACCAACCAGCTGCAGAAGGACACCGGCATTGCCGAGTGGGTCAAGACCAACGAGTCCGTGCGCAACACCGACGTGGTGATGTTTGTCACCATGGCGCTCACGCACGTGCCCCGTGTGGAGGACTTCCCGGTGATGCCCTCCGACATGTTGCCGCCCATCAACATTGTGCCGTTCGGCTTCTTCCACGAGCTGCCGTTGTGCGACGTGCCCCAGAGCACCAACAAGGCCAACAAGAGTGTGTACTACGAGGAGAGCATTGCCGAGAAGAAGGAGCTGCTGTGCTGCCTGAAGATCTAGACGCAGTCCAATGTATGTAAGTTTTTGTCATCCCGTTGCGCTGGTTACATTCCCGGGTTGCTCGCGCCCGCGTGGCCCTCGGTCTCGCGTGAGTTGTTGGTCTCGTCGATGCCGCAATGCGTGGGTGTGTTTTCCGTGCGCGTGCGGTTGCATCCGGCACACAGCGCTTGCCCGATCTGGTGCGGCGTGCAGCCGGTGCTTCTGGAATGGCCTGATTGGTTTACACAGGGTAATGGTGCCGTTGCGCTGCAACCAGCCAAGCCCCGCCCAGGGCCGTGCCGCATTGTCTGGATGGGCCCACCCGATGCCGCACCTGTGCAGTCGCCGGCCAGCCCGCGGCCGTGTTCTGTCCGAATACATGTGTCATTAACAATAGTACAACCGCGGTGCGGCGCGTCCCTAGAAGCCCAAGCTCGAGATCAGCGGCAATTTGACGCCGTTGGGTCCGATGGGCGCCGCCGGGGTCGCCGGGTCATCGTTGTTTTCCTTGTCGCTTCGCTGGTCCAGGCCCAACAAGTTGTTCACGCTCATGCGGTTCTGTCCGATCGGCAGCGCAAGCCCGCGGCGCTCCTTGTCTGCGTCCTGGATGGGCGGGAGAAGCACCGGCGGCGGCGTGTCCATCAGCGACACGGCGGCGTTCAAGGCCGGGTGCTGGCTAAACAGCAGCGAGAAGGGCGAGTAGACGGGCTGCGGGAAGTGGCCAAAGGTGGCCAGCGTCGGCGTGGCAAGCGGGTGCCGGTGGGTGAAGAGCGGCAGCACCGGCAGCGGCTGGGCCAGCAGGTAGGCCAGCAACGGCGTAGCGACCGAGGCAAACTCCACGCCAAGAGCCAGGGCAGGCGCGTCGCCCACGGGACGGCCGTGGGGCACGAGCCGCTGCGGGAGCGGCACCGGACGCTGTCGCCGCCGCTGCTCGCGGTGGGCGCGGAACAGCTGGGGCGCCTTGAGAAACAGCTGTGCTGGGGGCGGGAGCAGGTTGTGCAGTCCGGTGCTGCTGGGGTTCAGCGCCGGCGGCAGCGGCATCTTCGGCGTGGTGTGTTGCTGCAGCACGGCCCCAAACGTGTCCTGGAGCGGTGTGCTGGGGCTCAGGCCAAACGCCGGCTTTTTCGGGAGCGCGGGGAGCAGGTACATGGTGGGGTCCGGGTCCGGGTAGGCGGCGTACACCGTCTGCCGGTGCTGGCGCAAGTTGTCGAGCCGCGAGAAGTTGCGGCCACACACGCCACAGTTGTACGGCCGCTCGCCGGTGTGTTTGCGGGTGTGCCGCGCGAGGTGTTCGCTGCGGGTGAAGGTCATGTTGCAACCGTCGTAGCCCGTGCAGCGGAAGACCCGTGGCTTACACTTCTTGTCGTCGCCCGGGAACATGGTGGAGGAAGGGCGCGGGAGGAGGGCGCGGGAGGAGGGCGGAGGGGGAGCACGAGAGGCGAGCACGGGAAGAGACACAAGGGCAAAGCGTGGAGAGCACCAATAAGCTTTGACTGGCGGGAGGGAATGTGGGATAAACGCGCTGGCAGGAGGCACGCACGGGTGGCGGGTAGGACGCGCACTGCGGGGGTGGAGGAGGAACAGCGGGGAGCGGGAAGGAGAAAGGCTCGCAGAGGGCGCACGCGGCAGACAATGAAGAGAGCGTGGCTGCACTGGCTGGCTTCCGTCAGGGGTGTCCTGGCAACGAGGAAGAAGGTGAGTGGACGCCTAGAGAAAGGTTTCGTCGTGTGGAGGTGTCTGCAGCGCAGTGCTGCAGCTCATGCAGCCTGCTCATGCGCGGCGAGGCGGTCTCTCAGGTACACAGGGGCATGCAGGCACCGCTAAGGGGGGAGGCGTAAACGGAAAGGGATAGCGCGAGGCGTGGGGCATGGCATGATTATAGGGCGGTCTACCGAGGCAGGCGGCGGCACGCGCCCCGCAGGAGGGTGGTGTGGTGCGGCAGAGACCCGTGGTGGCGCGGAGACGCGCCCGTTGTGCAGGGATCTTCGGCCGCTCCTTGTTCCCGATCGAGCGCGCCGTAACCAGTGCCGGCAGGCGTGCTCCGAATTACGCGGCGGCTCCCAGCAGCAGTGGCTACAGCGCAGCGTTAGGGCGTGCATGGCGGTCGCCCAAATGGTGCAGGTACACGCAGGCTGGTGCGCGGGGACGCATGGAGGCGCATTATGGTGCGTTCCAGTGCAGCAACGCCTGCGTTTTTGCATTCGGGCCATTTGTTTAGACCAGACAATGGCGGACTCGGCCGATGCCTGCCGCGGTGGATCGAGATTCCCACAGGATCCGCGCGCTGTTATCAGGGTCATGCGTAAAATACTAGAGAATACATGGAGCATCACGGGGTCTAGGAGAGGGACATGGGCCGGGCTATGGCCGGGGGGAGCCCACACGCATGCCGGTGGCGGGGTTCTTGATCTCCAAGGGCCGCTTGATTTCCAAGGGCCGCTTGAGACGGGGCGTGTTTACCCGCGGCAGCTCCAGCGTCGGCAGCACCTGTTTCTGGTCGGGGCTTGTGTGCGGCAGGAACACCGTCAGCGTGTACGGGTTGAAGCGCGAGGGCGCAAACCCCTGCAGCAACCCGCTCGGTGCTGCGATCTCCGGAAGGAACTCGTAGTCGTCCTCAAACAGCTTGGAGGCAAGGTAGCGGGCCCGCAGCGGGTGCAGGTGCAGCGCCTCGCTCCCGCTCTGCAGCGGGCTCGTGGACGTGGTGGACCCCGGTGCCGCAGTGCTGCTGCTGCCCAGGCCCGGGTAGTAGCCGTACCGCTGCTGGCCCGGCTGGCTGTAGGTGTAGGTCTGGTGCGGTTGCTGCGGCGCCAGGGGGTACACCTGCTGGTTGTACAACGGCAGCACGTCCAAGGGCGCGCTGTCCAGAGTGGCGTACTGGTCTTGGTAGAAGTATGACGACATGGGGCAAGGGGGCTGCGGGGACGGTCGTCTAATCCATAAACAGTGGCTGGTGGAGTGGAGCAGGGGGGAGATGAGTTGGTGCGAACGGACGCACCAGCGTTGCAACGGACACGATGGACGTGTGCAGTAACACGCACCCCGTGCACGCTGCAGCCACGGCTCCGTGTTCGCAAACAGCTGTCCGCATCGCCCATCCGTGCACCTCCGCTCGCTGTGCTTGGTGGGCGTCTGTTTGCCAGTTCGCCTGTTTGACAGTTCGCCAGTTCGCCAGTTCGCCAGCCCGCCAGTTCGCCAGCCCGCCAGTTCGCCTGCCCACCTGCCCGCCTGCCCACCTGCCCGCCTGCCCACCTGCCCGCCTGCCCGCCGCATGTCGCTGTACGGCTTTGTGCCCATCACGGCCGTCTTCTACGCCGTGTTCCACCCCACCGAGGGCACCAAGGTGGTCTACCAGGTGCCCGAAAACGCTTTGGTCACACCGCTGCTGCTGCTGAACGCCAACCTGTTTGTGCTGCCCCCGCCAGCCCTGCCCCCGCTCCTGCTGCTTCTGCGCAAACACCTGGCCGGCGACAGCACCACCGGCCTGGGCATTCTCCGCCGCGACCACGACCTGCCCCAGGGCTTGTTCGACTTCAACACCGTGCGCAACTACATCATCCCCAAGCCCCAGTTGTGCAACCGACTCGTGCAGCTCAAGATCAAACAGCACCGCGTCGTGGGCTTCCCCGTGCTGGTGGTGGACGAGCGCTACACCCGCAACCTGTTCAACTTCAACTTCTGTTTTGTCTTCCCGTTCGACCTGGACCCGGCCCCGTACGAGAACTCCATCCGCCGCATCGGCATGATGTTTGCCGCCTTGGAGGAACAGAGCCACGCCTTGAGCTGCCAGGACCCTGTGTTTTTCAAAGACAGCACTCTGCGGCCGCCGCCCTTGCCTCTCCCGCTCCCGCGCTCGGGCTCGGTCCCCCGCACCGCCTCCCAGGTGTCCACCAGCCCTTCCCTCTCGTCTCTTCCCGAGGCACTGCGGCTTGCCGAGCCGCCCAACATCAACATCCAGCTGATGATCCAGCAGTTGTACCAGGACTTGAACCAGTACTCCGAGTGCCTCATTCCGCTCGACGACGCCAACTCGCTCGACATCAAGCTCTTTCCGCAGCTCCCCCCTCCGCCGCCCCTCAAGCCCCTGCACGTGCCCGTCTCCACCGTGAAGCTCCAACTGCTTGTGGACTTCAACTGGGACCCTGCCATGGTGAAGATTCTCCCGTTCATCGACGGCACCAACTCCATCCACCGCATCCTGCGACTTGCCGACGTCGAGTACGAGCTCACCAAGATTTGCATCCAGCACTTGGCCCACTACAAGTGCATTGTCATTCTCGACGTGTTCCAGTTCCTGAACATGTACGCCGCCACCTCCAAGATCGGCGACTTTCTCATCCATGACATGGCCAGCGAGTGCTTGGAGTACCTGGCCTTCCCGTACGCGTTCGACGCCGTGGGCCGTTCCCGGCCGCTTCCGCTCTCCCTCCCTCGCCGCGATGTTGCCATTGACAGCACCAGCACACCTGTGGCCAGCGGGGCGGCCACACCCGCAGGCAGCGTGGCTGGCACACCCTCAGCCAGTGCGCGCGGCACTCCGCTGGGCAGCGGCCGTGGCACTCCCACCACCCCCTCCGTGCACACCAACGGTGCCCACCACCCCACCACCATCACCCTTCCTCCCGCTTCCACTCTCTTTTACCTCTACCGCGCTCTCCACCAGGGTGTCAACGTGAAGGAGTGGTACATGGAGAACGCCAGCAGCCTTGTGCATCTTGACGTGCGGCGGTTCATTGCCTTTGGCGTGCTCCGCGGGTTGATCTACCGCATCCACCTGTACCCGGTGCTTGAACAGGCTCCCGCAGCCGCACCCAAGCCCCCGCAGCGTCCCCCGACAACCAAGCCGGAGCCCATGCTGCGGCGCTTCGAGTCTCCAGTGGGCAACAGCGAGTACACCCTCAAGGTGGACCGGATGCGGCCCAGCGGGTCGTTCCTGATCGAAACACGGCGCATTTCGTTCGACGCCCCCCGCCGGCCGGCAGAGATCGACGAGGACACGCTTCTCGAGGAGCTGGTGGTGGAGGAGTACCTGGACCAACCTAGCACACACGAGGAGCGCCGGCTGGAGCGGCGCAAGCGCAAGACGCGCGAGAGCTTGGTGCAGCACACCCTCGAGATGAACGACTTGGACACGCTCTGCACCGAGCTGGAGCTCTCGCGCACCGAGGTGCTTGCCATCTTGCACGGCGCCGGCACCTTGCACGTGGTGAACCGCTAGCCCCCGCCGTTCCCAGCGTCTAAGCCCCGTGCGTCGTGCGCGCACCCGATGTACACAAAACAACAACACTGCTCCACACACACGCGTCCCATGCTGAACATCAACGTGGTGGTGCGGTGCCGCGGCCGCTCGAGGCGCGAAGTCGAGGCGCGGCTGCCGGTGGTGGTGTCGGTTGGCGACCCTACAGGCGACGGCACAGTCACGCTTCTGGACCCGCCCCTGGTGGGAGAGCTGCAGCCGCTCATGGCGGGACGCACCTACACCGTGGACCAGACGTACGGCCCCAGTGCCAGCCAGGAGTTGGTGTACCGCGGCGTGGCCCAGCCGTTGTTCCGCGAGTTTGTGGATGGCTACAACTGCACCGTGTTTGCGTACGGCCAGACCGGCACCGGCAAGACCTTTACCATGTGTGGCGACGAGGGCGACGGCGTGCCGCCGGCAGAGCTCTCGCCGGTGAGCGGGATCATCCAGCGCGTGATGGTGGAGTTGTTTGCCACCCTCCAGTCTGCACAGGACTACTCTGTGCGGTGTTCCTTCCTCGAGCTCTACAACGAGGAGCTACGGGACTTGCTTTCGGACCGCCCCACCAAGCTCCGCATCTACGAGGACCGCGACGACGCGAGCATAAAGGTACATGGCTTGGCCGAGGTGGCACTCCGGGACGCTGCACACGGCATGGCAGTGCTCCGGCGTGGCTGCAACCTCCGCCAAACCGCGGCCACCAAGATGAACGACGTGCTGCTGCGACTGCACACGGTGTTCACGCTCCACCTCGTACGGCAGCAGCCAGGCGAGGAGCCGCGGGCCAGCAAGTTCAACCTTGTGGATCTTGCAGGGCTGGAAAACGTGGCTCGTTCTGGCGGCCGGCTCCGCGAGTCTGGTGCCATCAACCAGAGCTTGCTTGCGTTGGGCCGGGTGATCAACCTGTTGGTGGACGGCTCGAGTCATGTGCCCTACCGCGAACTGAAGCTCACGCGGCTTCTACAGGACTCGATCGGCGGTGCCACCAAAACAGCGTTGATCGCCACGGTGCTGCCGGCGTTGGTTTGTGCCGACGAGAGCGGGCTGACGCTCGAGTATGCCGCCAAGGCCAAAAACATCCGCAACAAGCCCCAGCTCGGGACGGTCCTCCTGCGGGATGTGCTTCTCAAGGATATGGCCAAGGAGTTGGCGCGTGCCCAGCTCGACCTTGCGGCAGCCCGCACGCGCCAAGGCGTGTTCCTCGACCCCGAGAGCCACCAGGAGTTGGTGCTGCTGTTGAGCGAGGCCAAGACCGAGCTCGTGGAGTTGCGCCGCGGAATGGACGTGTTGCGGCGGGAGCATGCCGACACCGCCAAACGCCTTGCAGAGGTGACTGCCGACAAGGAACTGGCCGAGTTGCGCGCAGCCGAGCTGGGCGCGTTGGCCAGTCTGTTGCACCGCGAGGTGGAGACCCAGCGTGCCATTGGAAGCCGGTGGGCGCGGGTGTCCGAAAACGCCCGTGGTGCCTTGAGCGATATGGATGGCGACATGGCAGCGTTGCTTGCAAGCCATGTGCTGGTGCAGCGTTTTCTCCGCCACGAAGTGACGGCGGGCGTGGAGCGGGTGGTGGCGGCGTTGCTGGCCGGCAGCGACAGAGGGGCTGGGGAGGTGCCGGGGCTGCACGAGGCGGCGGCCAACATTGCCCAGCTTGTGGCGTTTCTCGAGACACGGGTTTCCGAGGCTGTTTCTGCGGTGGCAGCCAGCGTGACCGGACCGCTTCCAGCGCTTGTGCACGACCTCCACGAGGCGGTGGTGCGGCTCCCTCCCACCCTGGAGGTGCACCGGCAACAGGTGGAGCAGTGCTTGGACGCGGTGGAGCGAGCCTGCACCAGCCATCTGGAGAAAGTGCGGGCAGCGTTGGAAGCGGAGCGTGTTGCACAGCAGGAGCGGATGCACAGTGCCATGGCGGCAGCCTCGGCGGAGGCCCAGCGCGTGCACACAGAGACCGCGCGTGAGGTGACGCAGGTGTTGGCGCAGGCACTCCAGCAGCACCAGACCATGTTGGCCGGAGTGCAACACCAGTGGGGCGTTGCTCTTGGAGGCTCGGTTGAGGCGGAGGTGGAGCGGTGGGAGAATGAGCACCGCCGGTTGGTGGATGGATCTGTCCGCGAAGAAATGGGGGCGGCGGTGGAGTCGGCGGCACGGGAGCATCAGGCAGCAGTGGAGTCGGCGGCAGCCGCGGTGTCCAGTGCTGTGAGCGTGGCCCAGACGGCGGCGGCGGAGACGACTCGTCGGGCTGTGAGCGAGACGGTGGCTGGAGCGGCGCCCTATGCTGCGGCCGCCACGCGTGTGGCAGAGAAGCTTGTGGCGGGTGTGCAGGAGCGAGACGAGCTCGTGGAGTGGCAGAGGGAGACAATGGCGGCGGTGGAGCGCGAGGTGGAGGCTATGGGCCGGGGTGTGTCCGGGCAGGAGGCGCGGCTTGCGCTGGTGCGGACGGAGCGAGTAGCAGCGCTTGGAGCGGTGGCCGCAACGCTTGCTGGGGCGGGAGAGGAGGCACGGCCAGAGCCAGAGCCAGAAGCACGCCAGCTCGAGTCCGGTTCCAACGGCACCCCACACCGCGCCGGGAACGCGAAGCGCGCATCACCCGAGGCCAGCTCGCCCTTGCGCGAGATCCCCGCAAACACCCACACCGGCGCCTCTCCAGCCAAGCGGCGCGCTCCCCCTCTGCAGCTCCCGCGCCCGACCTTCCTCCGGCAGTAGCGCGTTGCTGCACCAGGCCGGTGTCGTGCACATACCAACACCATAGAAGCCAACACGCTGGGCGTTGCCGCAGCACGCAACCACATATCATGTCGGACCGGATGGCGCTCCGCAAGTACAAGATCGTGTTCCTCGGGGACCAGGGCGTGGGCAAGACGCTGCTCATCACGCGGTTCATGTACGACACGTTTGAGGACCAGTACGCGGCGACGATCGGGATCGACTTTCTCTCCAAGACGATGTACCTCGACGACAAGACCGTGCGGCTACAGTTGTGGGACACGGCGGGCCAGGAGCGGTTCCGGCTGTTGATCCCGCTGTACATCCGCGATCTGCACGTGGCGGTGGTGGTGTACGACATCACGTCGAAGAAGCTGTTTGACATGGTGGAGAAGTGGATCAGCGACGTGCGGGCCGAGCGGGGCGAGGACGTGGTGGTGGCGCTTGTGGGGAACAAGAGCGACATGGTTGACAAGCGGCAGGTGCTGGTGGAGGAGGGCGAGGCGCGGGCCGCGCTGGTGGGGGCGAAGGTGTTCATTGAAACACTGACCAAGGCGGGCCACAACGTGAAGCAGTTGTTCACCAAGATTGGCGCCGAGTTGCCCGACGTGGAGGCCAAGCGGCGGGTGCAGCCGGAGCAGGAGAGCATCGATATCCATGCCAAGCCCGAGGAGGGCGACGGCTGCGGGTGCTAGATAATGGCAATGCATGTGTATGTACAGAGTCTACGGGGTTGCGGGAGGGGTGGTTGCGGCGGCGGCGGCGACAACTGTCCGAGCGTCCTCGAGCAGCTTCAACTGCAGCCCGTACTCCTCCACCACGGCTCTCAACCGCGCCACCTCCTCCTGGAGCCCGGCAATGTCGTCCTTGACGCCCTCGCGCCGCGTGCTCTCCTTCTTGCTGCTGCGCACCGCCTCGTACAAAATCAACCCGCCCGCCACCAGGAAGATGAAGGCCTCCAGAACAAACTGGGCGCCGTTTTCAATGGCCCGCACGTCGTTCAACGGCCGCACCTTCACCTCCTTGTCGCCAAGAAGCTGCATGCGCAAGCGCACGTCCGTCTTGTGCAAGCCCTGCGCGAGCAGGATGCACGCCTTGCGGAACCACACCCGTTCCTTGGCCTGGGCCTTGATCACCCCTGCCACCGGCTTGGCCACCGTGCGCACGAGCAACGACGTGAGCTTGAGCGCGATTCCACTCATGAGAAACGCCACCGCCAGCTCATCGCATTTCCGTCTTTGCCTGTCCCGCACCCTGCGCCATGGCGGTTGTTCTGAGCACCAAGTTTGCTGCGTATGCCGTGGGGCTGACGGCTGCCGCTGCGGCGGTGGTGATACGCGCAGCAGAGAGCCACTCCACGGCGTTTGGCGTGTGTCTCCTGTTCACAACAGGGCTCCTGCCCATCATTCTCGGCAACTGGCTTGCCGTGTGTGGCTTGCTGGCAGCGTTGCTCTTCCAGAAGGTGTTCTTTGGCGAGTTGCGTCTTGTGGAGTACGAGAACGTGGCCGAGCGCATGTGGGGCACGCTTGTGCAGCTGGTGCTCTCGCTTGCCATGTTCCGCCACGAGCACATGTTCTTGTTGTTTGGCGTCACCTTGTTGTACCTCTTTCTCAAGGTGTTCCACTGGATTGTGCATGACCGTGTGGACTACGTGTTCCAGCGGGCTGGCAGTGTCAAGGAGGCAGTGTTCCGCCGTGCCATTGCGGCGTTGGCAGTGCTCATGGTGTTGGACTTCAAGGTGGCAGGCTTTCTTATTGGTTCCAGCACCCGGGACCTGCCCGAGATAGGGGTGGTGTTTGGCATCCAGATCCTTGTGCTCTTTGTGCGGGCGGCGGTGATTGCTGCACGTTCGGTGGTGAACATTGTCGAGTTGGCGTACCTTGAACGCCGTCCGGACGAGGAGGTGTGGGAGCCGCGCGGCGGCATCATCCGCGTGGTGGAGCTTTTGGGACTGGTGATGGAGTTTTTGGTGAACGCGGCCTTGTGCTATGTGTGCTACGGTCCGTCCGACACCCCCATCAACCTTGGCATTGGCATGTTGCGCCTGGCGGCCGGTTTGTACAAGCAGATCCGGGACTTTGTCCGGTACCTCAGCACTGTGGGCGAGATGGACCGCGTGTTGGACGACCCGAGCGAGGAGGATCTTGCGCGGGACGCCTTGTGCATTATCTGCAGAGAGGACATGGTCATGGAGGGCGTGACCAAGGGCAGCCGGAAGTGGCCCAAGCGGCTTCCCTGTCGCCACGTGATCCACCTAGGGTGTTTGAAGGGGTGGATGGAGCAGCTGAGCGTGTGTCCGACGTGTCGGCAGCCGGTTATGCGGCTGGCAGCAGCGGCGGCAGCAGCGGCGGCGGCAGCAGCGGCGGCTCCTCAGGCCGAGCCCCAGGCCGAGCCCCAGGCCGAGCCCCAGGCCGAGCCCCAGGCCGAGCCCCAGGCAGTCCCTGTGGTGGTTCCCAACACGGCCGCACCCACGCCAACACCCACTACCGCAGCCCCGCCTGGATGGACAGCCATCCCGCTCACGCGCACGCCTACGGGCTACATCGCGCGCTACGGCTCGGGCACTGCCGAGGTGCGTGTCCAAGACGGCGCCGGCGAGCCTCTTCCCACGGCCTCGCCCACAGTCGCAACCTCGCCCACAGCCTCTCCCCCGCCCAGTCTCGACGACGGCGTCCAGCAGTTGGAACAACAGGTGGCCCAGGCCCAGCAGGCGCTCCGCGAGGCCCAGGTCCTCCTCCTGCAGATGGAGCAGATGCTCGCGCAGGCCCGCGCCCGCCGCGGCCGCGTCCAGGCACTCGACGCCCAGTAGGCCGTCTTCCCAAAGCGGCATATCTGCAGATTGCCCGATATATCCACATGCCCCGCACACGTGACCTCCCCTCCGACAGTTACCCTACCGAGCTTGTTTGAAAACAAACACCATCGTGTTGTGTTCGCAGCACATCTCATCACACCTTCCCTCTTTATAACATGTCAGGCAAGGTACACGGCGGCAAGGGGGGCAAGGGCAAGAGCGGTGCCAAGGACGGCGCGTCTTTCAAGCTGCAGCTGCACTCGGCGCGCGCGGGGTTGCAGTTCCCGGTGGGCCGCATCAAGCGGTTCCTCAAGCGCAACGCGCAGAACCGCATCCGTGTGGCAGGCAAGGCCGCCATCTACTTGACGGCAGTGTTGGAGTACCTCACGGCCGAGGTGTTGGAGTTGGCAGGCAATGCGGCCAAGGACCTCAAGGTGAAGCGCATCACGCCGCGCCACCTCCAGCTCGCCATCCGCGGCGACGAGGAGTTGGACACGTTGATCAAGGCGACCATTGCCCACGGCGGTGTTCTCCCGCACATCAACAAGGCCTTGTTGTTGAAGGTGGAGAAGGCCAAGAAGAAGGTGTAACCACTAGGCTCAACAACGTGTGTATTATGTACAGTAAGGGAACCGGAACACACGCGCTTAGAAACCACCCATGCCGCCCATCCCCGGCATGCCCATGGGCGGCGCGGCCGCCGCACCGGCCTTGTCCTCGGGCGCAGTCACCACAGCACACTCGGTTGTGGCAAGCAACAGCGCCACACCGCTGGCGTCCACCAACCCAGAACGCACCACCTTGAACGGGTCCACAATGCCGGCCGCAATCATGTCCGTGTACTCGCCCGTGGCAGAGTTGAAGCCCTTGTTGAAGTCGGCACCAAAGTCGTCAATGATCTTGCCCACCACCACAGAGCCCTCGCCACCGGCGTTCTCCACAATGCGGCGCGCCGGCTTGGTGATGGCCGCCTTGATGATGCTCACACCCAACTTCTGGTCAAAGTTCTCCGTCTTGATCTCGTCGAGAATACGCGACGCCTTGAGGAGCGCAGTGCCACCGCCAGGAAGAATGCCCTCCTCCACCGCAGCGCGGGTGGCGTTGAGCGCATCGTCGTAGCGGTCCTTCTTCTCGCCCACCTCCACCTCCAGAGCACCGCCCACGCGGATCACCGCCACACCGCCAGACAACTTGGCAAGACGCTCCTGCAACTTCTCCTTCTCGTACAGCAGCGTGGCCGCGTCGTCGACGCTGCCCTTGATCTGCTCGCAGCGGGCCTCGATGTTCTCCTTGGAGCCGGCACCGTTGAGCACCACCGTGTCCTCCTTGGTGATGGTCACGTGGCCAGCCAGGCCAAAGAGCTCCGGCGTGGCGTTCTCGGGCTTGATGTCCAACTCCTCGGTGAACACCGTGCCGCCGGAAAGAATGGCAATGTCGCCAAGCGTGTTCTTGCGGTTGTCGCCGAAACCAGGCGCCTTCACGGCACACACCTGCACCTGGCCTCTCAACTTGTTGAGGATGCACGCCGCAAGCGCCTCGCCGTCCACGTCCTCGGCAATGATCACCAACGGGCGGCGCAGCTTGTTGGAGATCTCCAACGCCGGGATGACGTCCTGGATGGACAGGATCTTCTTCTCGCTGAGAAGAATCAACGGGTTCTCAAACTCCACCTTGCCGCTCTTGGTGTCGGTGATGAAGTAGGGCGAGATGAAGCCGCGGTCGAAGCGCATGCCCTCCGTCACCTCCAACTCGTCCTCCAAGGTCTTGCCCTCGCGCACGGTGATCACACCGTTGCGGCCCACCTTGTCCATCGCGCTGGCAAGCAACGAGCCAATGTGGCTGTCGCCGTTGGCGGAGATGGTGGCCACCTGGGCAATCTCGGCCGTCAGCAGGATCAGCTTCTTGTTCTTGTCCAAGAAGTCAATCACCGCCTCCACCGCCGCCTGCAGCCCGCGGCGCAAGTCCATGGGGTTGCAGCCAGCAGCCACGTTCTTCACCAGCTCGGTGAAGATGGCTCTGCCCAAAACAGTGGCACTGGTGGTGCCGTCGCCCGCCAGCTCGTTGGTCTTGGAGGCCACTTCCTGCAACAACTGGGCACCCAAGTTCTCAAACGGGTCCTTCAACTGCACCAGACGCGCCACCGTGACACCGTCCTTGGTGATCTTGGGCAGGCCAAAGTCCTGCTGGATCAACACGTTGCGGCCCTTGGGACCGAGCGTCACCAGCACGGCGTCGGCAAGCGTCTCGACACCCTTGAGGAGTGCCGCGCGCGCCTCAATGCCAAACTTGAGGTCCTTGTGCGCAAACCGCGCAAGCTGCGCCGTCTTGGCAAGCGTAGGGCGAGTGGTTCTCAACATACTGGAGGAGCGAGTTGCGGTGTGGGGCTTGCGGATGGAAAATTGCCATCGAGAATATTCGACGTCCGGTTCCGGCACGCAGCGTGACGCCACGTGACCCGATGCGCGCACTACCCGCTGGCGGCCGATGCGCGCACTACCCGCTGGCGGCCGATGCGCGTGCCACCTTGTGCTCCACGGCGCGCCACTCCGCCTCCGTCACCACTCCGGCGGTGTCCAACACGTCCACCAACATGAGCTGGAACAGCTGGCCGCCCACGCGGGCCACCAGGAGAAAGCAGTAGTACAACTGGAGAAGGATCCCGTCCTTCAACGTCTTGACGTCCGCATCCGCGTCGCCTGCTGCCGTGTCGAGGAGCCGCGGGAGCTGTGCCGCCACCGCCTGCACGAGAAGCAGAAACACCGGCTGGAAAAAGTGGTGGAGAAACACCGCGTCGCTGTTCTCGTCGCGGTCCGGGAACGCCGCGCGGTATGTCACGATCAGCGCGTACCCGTGCTCGCGCACAATCTCGATGGCGCGTTTGAGGTAGCGCTCCAAGTTGCCCACCAGACCGGTGCGCAAGAGCGGCTCGAGGTAGGAAAACTCCCGCGCCACAAACCCCGCGCGGGCATCGAGATACAACACCTTGAGCTGGTCCAGAGCACGCGCTGCCCCGCTGAAGGGCGCCAACCGGGCCAACGTGTGCACGGTCTTGATCAACACCAGCTGTTTGGCGTCCAGCGAGAGCGTCTGCACCAACCCCAACATCATCTCGTGCAACTCGGCCTGCACCTGTTCCAGCACGTGGTTCAACACGTTCACGCGGTGGCCGCTGCTGTCCGCCGCGGCCGTCAGCGAAAACCGGATCACCAAACGCTTGGCAAACGAGTGGATCTCGAGCGCCTCCTGGTGCTTGCCCTGACGCACACACCGCTGGATCTGCAGCGGGAGCTCGAGGAGGTCGTTCAACGTGCCGAGGTTGTCGAGAATGCTGCGTGCCTGCACCACCGCAGCCAGGGGGGGTGCGGGCGCGGCGTACTGCGGGCGGTGCTGCCAGTGGTCGAGCTCCACCGCTAGCAGAGCCACGCGCGGAACCAAATCCTCGTGGAACAAGGCTTCGGCGGCAGCCAAGCGCTGCTCCAGGGCAATGGCAGCGCGTGCCTCCTGCTGTGCCAACTCACGGAGAGCGTCCTCTGTTTCGCGCTGCTTCAGGCTGAGCTCGGCCACCTCTTCCACAAGCGTGCGTGGGTGGTGGTCGTCGGTGATGGATGGCGGCAACAGCGAGAGGAGAAGGTCGGGGTTGGTGGACACAAGCGTGTCGATGTACTCCACGCACGACGCATACACGGCCGGGTCGTCCAACAAGGCGTTTGCGTCCGGAGCCAAGTCCTCGCGCAAGGCATTGATGAGAAGGGTGAGTGACATTGTTGGCAAATATACAGAGCTCTACAATCTCGATCTGATAATGTCGACAAACTCGGGCTTCAAGGAGGCACCGCCCACCAAGAAGCCGTCCACGTCGGGCTTGTCCTTGAAGGACGGGGCGTTCTTGCCGTTGGCCGAGCCGCCGTACAAGATGCGCACAGCAGCGGCCTGCTCGGCGCCGATGGTCTTGGCCAAGTGGGCACGGATCCCGGCGTGGGTCTCCTGGGCATCCTCGGGGGTGGCAGCAAGACCGGTGCCAATGGCCCACACGGGCTCGTAGGCCACCACCACGTGGGTCCAGTCCTTCACCACGGCGGACACGGCGTCCAACTGGCGCGCGCACACGTCGAGAGTGACGCCGGACTTGCGCTCCTCGAGCGTCTCGCCAATGCAGAGAATCACACCCACACCGCTGTCAAGCGCAAACTTGGTCTTGGAGGCAATGAACTCGTCCGTCTCCTTGATCAAGGTGCGGCGCTCGGAGTGGCCCGTCAAGGTCCACTTGACGCCGAGGTCCTTGAGCGCCTCCACGCTCACCTCGCCGGTGTAGGCACCCGCGCCGCAGTCGTACACGTTCTGGGCCAGAATGGACACGGTGGACTGCTTGTTCACCTCCACGGCAAGCCCGAGGTACGGCGCGGGGGGCGCAAGCACCACCTCCACGTTCAGAGGAAGGTCCGCCGCATTGAGGTTGTCAATGATCAGCGTGATCTGGGCCTTGGAGCCGTTCATCTTGAAGTTGCCGCCAACGAAGAAGGTGCGAGCCATGGTGGATGGGTGGGGTGATGGCCGACTGCGGGGGAGCGCAGGGGTTTTATACCGGGGAGGATCCATCCGACCGACATCAGCTGGTGCATGCAGGACACACGGGCATGCAGGCGGCGCGGGCATGTGGACGTCGGGTGACGTGCATGCGAATATAATAGGGCTAGTGCTGGAAGCGGGCCTTGGCGGCCTCCCAGCGGTGTTGTAGTTCGCGGTCCTTCTCGCGCTCGTGGTCGCGCTCCTCGTCCTGCTGGCGCAGCACCAACCGCGCCTCCTTCTCTGCCCGCAACACCTCGTCCACCTGCGCGGGCGTCAAGCGGCCCTTGGAGTTGAAGTTGATCTCGCCCCGCAACGCGCGGTCGTTCTGCACCTCCTTGTCCAACTCCTCGTACGTGAGGTCGTCCCACGTGGAGAGACGCGTGACGAGGCGGTAGTAGAGCGACCGCGACTGCCGCTCGCCGTTGCCTGCGTCGGCCGCGCCTGGCGTGTCGTCCAGCCCCGCCAGCAAGCACCGCTGCATCGCCTCCGGGCTCTCCAAACGACACCCCTCCATCACCAAGAACTTGCAGTGGGGGATGTTGCGCAAGCTTTCGAAGCGCTCGTACGTCCACCGGAACCACTTCATGAGAAACACGCGGCACCAGATCCCGTGCGTCACCAACACCAACACGCTGGGAAAGTTCTCGCTGGCAAACTGCCGGTGCAAGGTTTCGTTGAAGCCGCTCACGCGGTCGTACACGTCTGCCGCCAGCTCGCCGTCCGGAATGCGGTAGAAAAAGTGCCCGTAGAACGCACGCTCCTCCCAGATGGTGCGCATGGCCTCGGGCGTGCCCTGGAAGTTGCCAAAGTCCTGCTCACGCATCCGCGCATCCTCGCGGACCTCGTACGGGATCTTGCCCTCGATGCCCGCCACCAACCCCTTGCACGTCTGGCGCGCACGGAGATACGGCAGGGTGTAGAACATCACGCGGTCGTCCGGCCGGAGCAACTCGTTGAGGCGCACCCCGGCGTCGCTCGCCTGCTGGTGGCCCCGCTCGGTGAGCAGCACCTTGTGGTTGGCAACCACCTGGTTCACCCGCTTGTCCTTGTTGCCCTCGCTCTCGCCATGCCGCACAAGGAGGATCAATCGCGGACGGCCCATGGTGCAGAGAGGAAGGGAATTGCTAGTGGCAGCCTGCCTCCGCACAACCGGTCTGCGGGTCATGTGCTGGGCATCGCTGGGCGGTGCGGGCACGCTGGTGCGGACACGCCGGTGCAGACACACCCGCGACGCCACAACAAAACAAATCGCGTCTCCAGTCGCGTCGCCTCCATGCACATCAAGAGCGTCTCGATCCAGGGGTTCAAAACCTACAAGCTGCTTGCCACGACTGCTCTGCTCTCGCCCGGCCTCAACGTCGTGGTGGGACAGAACGGAAGCGGCAAGAGCAACTTCTTTGCTGCCATCCGCTTCGTGCTTCTGGATGCCTACACCCACATGCTGCGCGAGGAGCGGCAGGGCTTGTTGCACGAGGGCGCCGGCAGCGTGATGAGCGCGTACGTGGAGATTGTGTTTGACAACAGCGACCGTCGTTTCCCGGTGCTGCGCGACGAGGTGGTGGTGCGGCGCACCGTGGGTCTCCAGAAGGACGACTACATGTTGGACGGCCGAGCGGCGCTGCGGAGCGACGTGATGAACATGTTGGAGCTGGCTGGGTTTCTGCGGCTGAACCCGTACTACATCGTGCCCCAGGGACGCATCACGGCGCTCACCAACGCCAAGGACGGCGAGCGGCTTGAGTTGGTGAAAGAGGTGCTGGGCGCGCGCGTGTTGGAGCTGCGGCTTGCCGACGCCACCCGCGAGATGGCCGCCACGCGCAAGCGCCAGGACAAGATCGACGAGATGCTTGCGTTTATTGCCGAACGCCTCGAGGACTTGTCGGTGGAGAAGAACCAGCTTGCGGACTACACCAAGCTCGACCGCACCAAGAAGACGGTGGAGTTCATGTTGCTTGACCAGGAGTTGGGTGGTCTTGCCAGCGACATCGAGGCGGCTGACGACGCGTACCGCGAGCTTCTTGACCAGCTGGCCCAGGACATCCGGGACTTGGATGCCCGCGAGGAGGCCTTGAAGGCGTTGCGCGAGGAGCTTCCGCAGCAGCGCATGCGTCTCCAGGTGTTGCAGATGGACTACAAGCAGCAGATGGCCGACGCCACTCTGGCGTTGGAACAGGCTGCCGAGCAGCAGGTGGCAGTGAATGACGCCAGCCACCTCCAGCGCCAGCGGGTGCAGGAGCAGCAGCAGGCCCGCCAGCAGTTCCGGCAGGTGGTGAAGCAGATCGAGGCAACCGTGGCCACGGTGCACACGCTCACGCCGCAGCTCGAGACGGCCCGGGCCACGCGCAACCAGTTGCGCAGCCGGTACGCCGAGGCCGCCGCCACACAGCGGGCCTTGTACGCCAAGCAGAGCCGGCACCTGCGGTTCAGTTCCAAGGCCGCGCGCGATCTGTGGTTGCAGGAACAGCTTGCGGCGCTGGAGCTGCGGTTGGCGCTGCGGGCCTCAGACGACACGGCGCTCGAGCAGACGGCCGAGGCTGCGCGTGTCGAGGTGGAGCGGCTCGACAAGCAGGTGGCGGCAGCGGAAGATGCGCTCCAACAGGCGGAGTCGCGGCTGGCCGGCGACCGACTTGTGCAGCAGCTTGCCGAGGCCCGGAACGCATACCGCGCTGCCGTGGACCGCCGCAAGGGGCTCTGGCGCGAGGAGGTGCGCGAGAAGAGCGTGCTCGAGTGTCTCGACGACGAGGTGGTGCGGGCGCAGCAGCAGGTGCTCACCACAATGGACCGTGCCCAGAGCGCGGGCATCGAGGCGGTGCGGCGCATTGCCCAGCGGCTCGGGCTCCAGGGCGTGCACGGGCCGCTTGGTGAGTTGTTCGACGTGAGCGACAAGTACAAGATGGCGGCGGAGGTGGCGGCGGGCGGGCTGTTGTTCCATGTGGTGGTGGACACGGACGAGACGGCAAGCGTGCTCATGGCGGAGCTTGAGCGCGACAAGGCTGGGAGAGTCACGTTTGTGCCCTTGAACCGCGTGCTGGGCCGCGCAGTGCAGGTGGAGGCGAGCGACGCGGTGCTGTTGCTCCGCAAGTTGCGGTTCGACCCGAGCGTACAGGCAGCCATGGAACACGTCTTTGGCCGGGTGTACGTGGTGGCGAACCTCGAGCGCGGTGCAGAGCTTGCCAAGCAGCATGGCGTGCTGGCCATCACTATCGACGGCGACCGTGCCGACACGGGCGGTGCGCTTTCGGGAGGGTTCCGCGACCGCAAGCACTCGCGGATCGAGGCTATCCGCACGCAACAAAAGCGGCGGCGCCAGGCGGAGGAACTGCGGGAGAAGCTTGCAGTGCTTACCGCTGACATTGCCGCGGCGGACGCAGAGGTGACGCGGTTGGGCTCGGAGGTACAGACGGCACAGCAGGCTCTTGACGCTTCGCGCGAGGAGGCAGATGCGGCGGCGGAAGCATTGGCGGCCGTGCAGGCCGAGCGCAGCGTGGCGTACGAGCACGCGGTGCAGAGCGTGGCACGGTTGGATCTGTGGCGGGGCACGTCTCAGGCGTTGCAGACGCAGATCGAGCGCTACCAGCGCGAGTTGGTGCTGCCGTTTGCCCTGCTGTTGCTGGCCGACGAAGAGGCCGAGTTGGAACAGGCGCTGCTGGAAGTGGTGCAGGTGGAACAGGAGCTTGCGGCGGTGCAGGCGCAGGTGGCTGATCTCGAGCTGCAGATCCAGCAGGCCGAGCTGGACCTTCAGGACCGACTCAAGCCGCAACGCCGGGTGTTGCAGAAGGCGATGCGCAGCGAGAGCACCGGCGCCAGTGACTCGGCCGCCGTGCTGGCCTTGCAGCAGTTGCAGCAGCAGGCGGACGAGCTCCAGCAGCAGGCGGACGCCACGCACGAGGAGGTGGCGGCCGCCACAGCGGCTGTTGGCGCGAGCGAGGAGCAACTTGCAGCGGGCGACGAACAGCAGGCGGCGCTTGTGGCCAAGTTGGAGCGGTTCCAGCAGGACCGTGATCGGCATCTTGCTGCGAAGGCTACGCTTGAGCTGCGGCGCGACGAAGTGCAGCGCAAGATCCGCGAGCTTGGGGTGTTGCCGGAGGAGGCGTTTGCTGAGCACTCCACGGACCTGGAGCGGTTGTTGGCGCGCCTCAACGCCACAAACAAGAAGCTTGCCAAGTATCTGCACGTGAACAAGAAGGCACTCGAGCAGTACCTCAACTTCACGGAGCAGCGCGATGGTTTGGTGACGCGGCGGGCGGAGTTGGTGGAGGCCCATGGCGCCATCGAGCAGCTCATGGAGGAGTTGCGGGTGCGCAAGCGGACCGCCATTTCCACGACGTTTGCCGAGGTGGCTGCCGCCTTCACGGACGTGTTTGCTCAGCTTGTTGCTGGCGGACGCGGTGCGTTGGTGGCGCTGCAGGACGGCGAGGGCGACGACGGGTACACGGGCGTGGCGATCGAGGTGCTGTTTGACAAGCAGGCGCCGCAGCCGGTGGAGCTGTTGCTGGGCGGGCAGAAGCTGCTCTGTGCCATTGCGCTTATTCTTGCGGTGCAGCGGTGCGACCCGGCGCCGTTCTACTTGTTTGACGAGGTGGATGCCAACCTCGATGCAGCATACCGCACAGCTGTTGCGCGGGTGGTGCTGCAGCTTGCCGGCCTGGCGCAGTTTATCTGCACCACCTTCCGTCCGGAAATGGTGCTGGTGGCTGCCGGGTTCTACGGCGTGCTGTATGCAAACAAGGTGTCGGTGATCGAAGAGATCACGCAGGAGGCTGCCATGGGCTTTGTGGACGGGACAACTAGCTAGAGTGTATTGGTAGCTGCAATGGTGTCACACGGGTTATTTCATGGCGTCGCGCACGAGCCCGAGGAAGCCACTTGACTTTTTCTTGTTGGCCAGGCCCTTCATCCACGAGCGTGCCGTGGTCAGGCTGAGGTAGTTTTGCAGGGCGTTGGCCTCGTCTCCCAGGTCCAGGTCCAGGTCCAGGTCCAGATCCAGGTCCAGCGAGGACAGCGAGGTGGAATCCAGTTCGGCCATGAGCGGCTTGGCCACGGGTTTGGTCGCAGCCGCCTTTTCCTTCACCTCGGGCACACCGCGATCCACAAGGTCGGTGAGAGACCGGAGGCCAAACTTGCGCGGCGCATCCTGTGCAGGCGACGGTGACCGCGAGGGAGCGGGCGCTTTTTGTGGCGAGAGCTGTGTCGAACGCAGTGTAGGTGGCTTCACGGGAGGCTTCACAGGGGACTTCACGGGAGGCTTCACAGGGGACTTCACAGGGGACTTCACAGGGGACTTCACAGGAGTCTGTTCGCGTGCAGGTGGTTCTGTCTCCAGCTCTGAACTCTCCAGAGAACTAGACTCCTCCAGCGACAGCGATGCGGAGATTCTCAGAGCCACAGCCGGCTCAGGTTCAGAGTCTGACTCGGACTCGGACTCGGACTCAGAGTCTGAGCTGGAGTCGGAACTGGAGCCAGAACTGGATTCCGCTTCTTCCATCTGTTTGCGGGCAGAAGCAGGGGGGGTCTTGGTGGGGGCCGCCTTGACCGGAGTTGCCTTTGCCGGAGTTGCCTTTGTCGGAGTTGCCTTTGTCGGAGTTGCCTTGACTGGAGTTGCCTTTGTCGGAGTTGCCTTGACTGGAGTTGCCTTTGTCGGAGTTGCCTTGACTGGAGTGACTTTCCCAGGAACCGCCTTTGACACTTCTGGTGCCTTGGGGGTCACCATCACCAGCGGCCTGAGCGGCCCAGTCGTAAACAGTCTCCGCTTCGCTGCAGACACTGGCGGGGTCTTCTCACTCGTCTTCTCCACTGCAGTTGGCTTCTCCACTGCAGTTGGCTTCACCGCAGTTGGCTTCTCCACAGCAGTCGACTTCTCCACAGTTGGCTTCACTGCAGTTGGCTTCTCCACCACAGGCGCCTTGCGTGGCAGACGCTTGATAAGTGCACCCTCAGGCTCCGACTCCGACTCCGACTCCGACTCCGACTCCGATTCCGATTCCGCAGACGAGTCTGAGTCTGAGATAAACTCAGCCGACTTGGGAGCCGCCTTCTGCGATCCATATGTCTTTGGTTTGGGGCTTTCCGCCAGTGCTTTCTGCACGGGAGCAGGCGCACTTGCCGTTACACGCACTCCTGCCGCTGTTGCCGACTCTTTCACCTCGACCGCCTTGGTTTGGCTCGATCGAGAAGAGCCAGGTGGCAGCTTGAGCACTTGGCTAGCTCTTCTTGTCGACTCCAACCCTTCCAAGCGGCGAGTCTTTTTTGCTGCTGGAATGGTTGCCGAGGATTCAGCTGCATGCAAACGCTTCTTCGATAACGGCACCGACTCTGACAGCAGCACTGCCGAGGCAAACGAATCGCTCGAAGACTCCGGCAGAGAGACAGAGCCACCTTTAGGACCCACTGTCTTGGAGACTGCAGCAGCAGCAGTAGTGGCAGCAGTAGTGGCGTCAACCAGCGGAGGTGTAGCCGGGTTGTTTGGAGACAGAGCCTGCAGACTCGACTCTTCAGAGGACTCCAGCTCTTTCGAAGACAGAGACAAGGTACCCGGCTCTGCGGCCAGCGCCGTGGCAGCGGCAGCAGGCAGCGCACCCTGCTGTTCCTCCCCATCGGTGTCACTTGAGGAGGACGAGGCTTTTTCAGAAGCCTGCTTTGTGTCTGGTCTGCTGCTGGGAGCGTACTCCAGGCCCTCGGACAGAGACAGCAGTTCAGACTCAGACATGGAGTCGTATTCCGACAGGCTCAGTGGCGGTTCCAAATTCGAAGTCGGAGTAGCTGCCACTCCAGTAGGCTCCTTGGCAGACCCAGCCGCGGGCAGAGCCTGCTTGGCAGGAGAAAGCGGCTTGTTTGTCTCCAGAACCTTCTCCGCTGCTGCTTCCACTGCAACCGGCAGAGTAGACTGTTCCACCTGCACACTTGCAACGGTGGACACAGTTTCGGCAGTCGCTGCAGTCACAACCGGAGACCGTGCAGACACCGACAGGGCACTGGTTGTCTCCGACGCCACCTGCTCCTCGTTCAGCGTATTCGAAGTCGACGACAGAACGGGCTGGACCGCGCTCTGAGTGGTTTCGACAGATGCATCCTCACCCGCATCAGTCTCGCCAGCTTCCGCCAACGCAGGAGCCTTATCGGTGTTGGGAACCACTGCTGCGCCGACACCGGGTTTGTTGGTGCTGGTGGTTTGCTCCACAGGCTGCGTCGATGGCTCGGTTTTCAGCTCGGCCCCTCCGTCCATTGCGCGGGAAATGCTGCTGGCAGCCTTCTTGACAGCATCTGTGAGGGTTTTCGCCATGGAGCTGCTGAACAGCGCGGAGCGCTCAGCCGGCGGGGATGGGGGAACTTCCGCGGGGGCAGCGGCAGCCGGGGCAGCAGCCGGAGCAGCAGCCGGAGCAGCAGCCGGAACAGCAGCCGGAGCAGCAGCCGGAGCAGCAGCCGGGGCAGCAGCCGGAGCAGCAGCCGGAGCAGCAGCCGGGGCAGCAGCCGGAGCAGCAGCCGGAGCAGCAGCCGGAGCAGCAGCCGGGGCAGCAGCCGGAGCAGCCGCAGATTGGGAGACCGAAGGTACAGAAGTATCCAGCGCGGAAACCGTCTCTGGCACAGTGTCCTTGAGTACCCGCAGCGGGGAGGTCTTCCGGGCAGCTGCTCGTCCGGCCTGAGCTCCAGCCATCATCGCCCTCGGCCCCTTGGGCATCCCCTGCTGCGCTGACGCCGCCGGTTTATTGGCCAACCGCTTCGCTGGCGCCCGAGGACCCGATGCCACAGCATTCTGCTGAATCCGCGAGGCCTTCAACGCATACGCCTCCTCCATCCGCCACCACACACTCGACTCGTGCTCGCGTTGTAGCTGGCTCAACCCGGAAATCTCCTTGAACCGCTGGAGCGCGCCAGTGAACACTTCCAGCCGGTTCCGCCGGTCTTCGTGCGACCGCTGGTCCAAGCCCGGCAAGATGCGATGGTGAATCACCCCATTTTCCACATCTTCAGGATCAAGGAACAGAATCTCAAGGGCGTAGTCGGCTGCCTCCTTGGACATGAGATCAATGAGCATCCGGTCGTTACCGGTGTTCAACCGCAGCGAGTACTTCTGGAACACCAACGAGGTGGCTTCGTTCACACAGCGCTCCTCGTTGTCCGTCAATTGGCTGCGGATCAAGAGCCGGACCAACTGCGTGCGTGTCAGCCCATGGAGCACCACCCGAAGCCGCTGCTCATGTTCAGAGTTGTTCCAGTCGTTGCTGCCCGCTACAGGCGGCGGGGAAGAGCTTGACGCTGCCAGGCTGCGCTTGGCCATCTCCTGCTCGATCTGGATCTCTGCCCGGGATGAGAAGGCGGGGGGAGGCAGCTGCAGCGGACGCTGCACAAACTGATGGGGCGCCGGGAGCTGCTGGTTATACACCAGGAGCTGCGGGTACATTTGGGGAGGCTGGGGAAACGCCGGTGAGTACGGGAGAGGCATCACCGGTGCATTCACCACGCCCCCTCGGGAATATGGCGCCGCTGGCCCGTGCACTGGCTGCATGGGAAGCGGAGCCGGAATGGGCTGCATGGGAACGGGGACTCCGCCAGGACTCGGCTGCGACTGCATTAAGTTTCGAGTGGCAGTAAACGTGGCCGGGCCACCAGACCCTCCTTGAGGAGGGTG
Source organism: Limtongozyma cylindracea (assembly GCA_030572215.1). Lineage (NCBI taxonomy): Eukaryota > Fungi > Ascomycota > Pichiomycetes > Serinales > Debaryomycetaceae > Limtongozyma > Limtongozyma cylindracea. The sequence goes on from JAJLZO010000153.1 coordinate 180,485, forward strand.
GATCAGGCTGGGCGGAGGATCAGGAGAAGACCGCTGGCTGTTCGGCGCCGACATCTGGCTGATGCGAGACACGGCTTGCGAAGCAGCGCTGCGCCGCGAGGACGCCGGAGCCTGGTTCAACAAAGTGGTCAGCAACTGGTCGAGAATCCGCGGTCCGCGCATCCGCGAAGGTGGGTTCATGCCGTTCTTGAACATGCGCTTCACCTCGTCCCGGGAAAGGGTGTTGGTGTCGGTGGGGATCGGCAATGGTGCTGGAGTCCCAGTGGTGGGAGAGCTTGCGGTCGCCTTCTGAACCGTCACGCCAATTGCAGGAGTGCCAGCGGGAGTGCCGGCGGGAGTGCTCGCAGGCGTGCCCGCCGGTGTGCTGGCAGGCGTGTCCACGGGCTTGTTTGCCGTCTTGCCGGCCGCTCTGCCGGCCGCCTTGTTTGCTGATCCGCCCGTAGGCGTGCTCTTTTCAACCCTCTGGGCAGACTTGGCAGCCACTGGGGTGCTTGTCGATCCCTCGGCAGCCACCTTGGCAGGCGTGGATGTGTTGCCACTCCGCCTCGTGGCGGCACGGGAGGTGGGCAGGGTGGCCAAAGGTGCAGTCTCGTCAGAGACATCTGACGACTCCAGATCGTTCTCGGTCACGGCAGGGGGGGCGTGGCGCTTGCTCCGCCGCACCACCTCCTCGTGCCGCGAAGACTCCCCCTCGCTCTCGTCGCTGGAAGGCACCCAGAGCGGCTCGCCTGGGTGGAAGGCCGAGTTCGAGGTCACCGTGGCGCCAGCCACCGCCATGCTCTTGTTTGTCTTGGACGGTGCCCGCCGCTTCGGCACGTCGATCTGGCCCGGCAGAAGCTGAGGCAGGCCCTGCAGCAACATGCCCAGCACCGAGCGCGACGACAGCAGAGGCAGACGCGGGTTGGGGGTCTTGTGGGGGTCCGTCACGGACGGCCGCACGCGCGGGTTGGGAGGAGGGAGCGCCACAGTGCCGGCGTCGGAGGTCAGCAGCAGCCACACGGACTGGAAGCGCTTGGCGTCAATGGTCTCGGCACTCTCGTCAGCCAAGCGTTTCCGCGTCTTGGCGTACTCCGGGTTGAGCACCACGCGCAACACGTTACTCTCGTCAAACACATCGCTCACGACGTACTCAGGATCCAAGTCGTTTCCGTCGTTGTCCTGCAAGTAGTCCACGTCCAACGGCGGTGCGCGCGGATACAAGCGGGCAAACCGATGCATCACCTCGCGGAACACCTCGCGGATCGTGCGGGTGGGTTTGGTCATGTGGAGAAAGCGGCGCACCTCGTCTGTGGGCGGCGGCAGAACCAGGGACGCAAAGCTGGTGTCGGCGGCCCGTGCCGGCCCTCGCGCCGCCAGCACAGGCAGGTCCTGGAACAGGGCGTCGTGCTCCGGCGCCGCGCTCTGCGGAAGCACAAGCACAACCTGGAGCTTGAGCATTGGGGGGAAGACGCCGTTTGTGCTGCGGGGCGCGAGGTTTTTTTTGCGTGTTGACAGTTGGGGTATTTTCCGTGGTCGCGGGTCTCGGGACGGTGCAGCCGGCGCAGACAGCGCGGACGGTGCGGACTGCGGGGCATGGCCGCGACTGCAGACAGGCACGCAGTCCGCACCGGGGCCGGTGAGGTGCCCACAGCCGGCGGGAGCCGCCCGCCTTATCGCTGCTCCGATCTCTTATCGTCACGTCTCCCACCACGCTGGTTGCACACTTTTATTCAATTCGCGCTCTAGCCTAAAAGACGCTGATGTAGCTGTTGATCCGCTCGCGCTGGTTCTGGGCGATGCACTCGGCAATCCAGGCAATGTTGCGGATCTCCTGCTCCTTGCTCTTCAACCACGCGTACACAACCAGGAAGCTGAACTGCTGGGTAAAGGCGTTGCGGCAGAACTCCATCTCCTGGCGGTAGAAAAAGTCCTCGAGGTTGGTGGACAGCCCCATGTCGTCGGCTGCATCCAGGTCAAAGCAGCCCTTGTACGCACCGGTGGACTCCACGACAATCTTGATCTGCTCGGCGTCCTCCGCACCGGCAAGCTGGTCGTGGGCAAAGCCTGCCAACTCGCCCAAGTCCGGGAACATCTTGCGCTTGGCGTCCTTGTCCAACTCGGCCACGCCAAAGGAGTTCAAGGCAATGTTGATCACACGGCGGTCGGCCTCAAAGCCAAGGAACTTGGTCATGATCTCGCTGGCCGGGTACGGCAACAGCGCGGCAAAAGCAGCAAACAGCTCGAGGTAGTTCTTGTAGAGGGTGTTGCGGATCACCTCGATGTTCAACTCGTCCAAGTCCAGCATCAGGAGACAGTCCTTGAAGAAGGGCGCAAGCGGCGTGTCCACGAGCACCGTGTTGTACAACAGCTCCATGTCGGTGGCAATCAGCAATGTGGGCAAGGTGTCAAACCACCCCAACGGGTTGCACCGCGGAAGAATGTCTGCCAAGTCGCGCTCGTGCAACGTGCCCGTGATCAACAACACCACGTTGTCGATCATGTAGCCGTAGGTGACGTAGTCCATGAAGGTGCTGAGCGGCGCCACAGCCTGTGCACGGAGGTACTCCCACTGGCGGAACAAGCTCTCGTTGGCCTTCTGCTGGATCACGCTCGTGGTGAGCAGCTCCAGCGGCACGTTCAGGAGACCCGCACCGTAGTCGGTGGCCAGGAGCTGGAGCTTGACGTCCTCAAGCGTGTCGCACTGCGTGAGGTTGATGTACTGCAGCGACCCCATCAACCCGTCGCGGTAGCCGCGGCACACGCCCTCCACGTAGCCAAAGTCAATGTTGAAGTACACGCCCTCCATGGATGGTGCAGACAGGTGGGATTGAGCTGGGATTATTTAGGGGGCGCATCTCGGCATAACCACTGCGGCGGTCGCGGTGCTGGTGCAATCCGTGCACACACCCGTGCACCCGGACCCTGCGCCGTGCTGCCTACGCCTTGCCGTGCTGCCTACGCCTTGCCGTGCTGCCTACATCTCGCCGCGCCGCCTACATCTCGCCGTGCTCGCCCTCGCTCATGAACAAGTTGTCGTTTTCCATGTGGCTGTCCAGAAGCAAGTACAGGTGCACCTGCTGCGGAAGAATGTGTGTGTGGGCCATCTGTGCGGCGGCCATGAGCTGCTGTGCCTGGGCCTGTGCTGCGGCCAAGGCCGACATGTCGGGCGGCGGCGGCGATGGGTCCACCGGAACAACCGGCCGGCGGCCGCTGCTGCGCTTCTTGCGCTCGCGGCAGCGCGTGCACACCTTGTGGTGTTCAGGACCCTCGAGCAGCGCCCCGCACCGGTTACACACACCCTGCTGCTCCAACTGGCTCCGGCGGTTGCGGTCATTGGTGCGGCACCGGAGACACACCAGAAACCCCGCGCTTTCCGGGTCCTTGGTCTGCGAGCAGTGCAGACACCGGCCCTGTGCCGGCCGGAGCGCCTTCAGCAGCCGCAACAGATTGCGGCACCGCGCACAGAGCGCAAACCCCGCGTCCTGCGCAGCAAGTCCGCCGCCGCACCGGTGGCACACGTCGCTGCGTTCCTTGGTGCGCTGCTGCCACCGCCGCAGCCGCTCCCGCTGGAGCTGCCGGCAGTGCGGACAGAGCTTGTAGCAGCGCGCAGCCGTCTGGACAAACTGCTTGTGGCAGCGCGAGCACTCCAGCAGAGACGCCGTCCCCACCACGGCCACGTCGTCGGCAGCAGGCACCGCCACCTCCGCCGGCCGCCGCTGCCGGAACGCGCCGTACGACCCGCCCAGGCTGCCATCCATGAAGAGCGGCAGGTGTGTCCTGCACACACCCGCACCGAAGCACGTGCCTCTGTGGAATTGGCTGGAACACGCAACAGCGCATTGTTCCTGTGCCGGTGTGGGGTGATAAAACGGGGGCAGGTGCAGCAAGTGTGCCTGGCTGATTTCACCCTTCCTCATGAGCAATGGATCAAGCGACACACATGTAGCGCTGCCCACGGCAACGCACCTGACCTTGGAGGTGCCAAAGCTGCCGCCGCCGCCGGCGTGCACGCCCGACTTGGCTCTCTACGGCAAGCCCGAGCAGCGGCGGCAGATGACGGAGTACGAGCAGGAGTTTGCGGCGTGGGAGCGGCGCGGGAGCCAGGGGAAGGTGCACTCGCCTGGCAGCTCCGAGACGCCGGCAGAGCCTGCCGAGCCGGCCCAGGAGCACCACCTGCACATGCCCTTGTTCCGGCGCATGCTGCAGCAGGACCACCGCCATGACGCGCAGTTCCTGCTGTTGCACCTCGCGGCGGACCAGTTGAAGACGGACTTGTTGAGCACCGCCGCGGGCGAGCGCATCTACCGCCACTTCCACCCGGAGTGCTCGCCCGAGCCGGCGTCCACCCCGCCCAAGTGACTCACGATATTCATTATACAAAGCTTAGGTCATTACGCCACTCCGGAGAGGGCGCCAGCACGGACTCCAGCCGTGCTGGCTGGCAGATATATGGGGGCACGGCGCAATCACTCAAGGCTCACCCAGCGCGGGTTGGCCCAGCCCTTGACGGTGAACTGCAGCTGGGGCGTGAGATAGCCGGTGGGCTTGACACACGTCAAGGTGTGGCTCAGAGCAGAGGCCCACGGCACCAGGCCGCCCTGGGTGCGGGTGCGCGCGTTGTTGGCCGAGGCAATGCGGCTGTTGCCGTCGTCGCCCACGTAGACGTAGCGCGTGCGGGTGTGGCTATTGTCGCACGGCATGTCGTCGCGCGGCGGGAGCACCACGTTGTTCCAGAGCTTCTCGCGCAGCACCTGCGTCAACACCACGCGGTCGCCGCGCACCATGGCCTCGTGGTCCGCAAGCACCCCCTCGGGAAGGTCCGGCGCGTGGGGCACAAGCAAGCCCTGCAGCTTGGCAGCGCAGTCGTGGGCATACAAGCGGAGAAAGCGCAGGTTGATGCGGGGCTCGCGCAGCTTGTGGTGGAGCTGCGGCACGTAGCCAAACAGCTTGCGGCGGCTGAGCGCCAGGGTGTGGTGGGCCGTGAGCGGCTGCTCAGCCACGCGGAAGGTGGCAAGGGGCACGTCTTCCCGGGGCGGCTCGCGGTGGGTGTGGAGGTGGGGCAAGCGGTCGTCGGTGGAGCGCGGCGTGAACGCAAGCGTCAGCGCCACCATGATCTCCTGGTGGCGCATCTGCAGCGTGGTGAAGGAGGCAGCCGCGGTGCGCAAGCGCGCAAGCGAGGAGCTCAAGCGCGACACAAAGCTCTTGCGCACCGGCGGCACCTGGCGGGGTGTGGTGAGCACGTCGGTGTCGGCAAGGTCGAGCGAAAACGTGAGCTTGGACTGTGTGCGGGGGAGGTGCAGCCGGCGCGGAGTGGCGGGCGCCAGGCTCCGCTCGTCCTCAAAAAACACGGGCTCGGGGGTGCACGAGAGCAGCAACGGGTGCTCGCGCGGGTCGCACTCCTCGTGCACCAACAGGCACTGCAGCGACAGCACCAGCACCAACAGTGGCAGCGACAGCACCAGCAGCGGGTAGGGCCAGGCGGTGCCCGGCTGCCACACAAGCAGCAGCGGCTCGCTGAACGAGCCCGGGCCCTGGAAGCCGCTGCGCTTGGCGGCGAGCGCCAGCACCAACAGCGGCGTGTACATGGGCAGCGCCAGCAGCAGGCGAGCCATGCCGGGTGGCGGTATCAGAATGACCTGGGACGTCGGCATGGAGCAGTCTAGGGACACGGCCATGATCTGGCAGACGGAAGAACGGGGGCAGACTTGCGCGGACAAGTTGTGGCGAAAGAGCGGGGATGCTGGGCCTGACGTGCCACACCAGTGGATTTTTGCTGTTTGCCGTGGGCTGCTATCTGCGGTATTCCGAGTTAGCACGGCAACGGTCGTGCAGAGATAAGCAGGGACGTGGGGAGAGCGTGCGGGAGGCGGGGGCGTGGCTCCCGCGCCGTGGGAATGCGGCGCCTATATACCGCGCCGTGCCACCGGCGCGACGCTGTTCTAGCCCTGCAGCAAATCCCGCCCGGCGGGCCGATCTGCCCTGGCGGTCTGTTCGCGTGGTCTGTGCGGCGTGTCTGCAGCAGAAGAACCCAGCGACATCTGCGTGCGTCTGCGCATCGGGCGTGCCCCATACCGCGCACGCCTGAGGCGTCTGCCTGCCCAATGCGGAAACTCTATCCGTGCGAACGTGATCCAGAACCTCGGGCTCCCGAACAGCGCCTGCACGCGAGTGTGTTGTGTGTGGAGTTGCGGGGTTACCTGGACACCGGCGTGCCGGCGAATGCCTGGGCGGCGCAGGCGGTCCCCCGGCGTGCCGGACACCCGCAGGGGCCGGCATCCCACCCTGAAACTGCCCCGGCGTGCGCCCGGCCGTGCGCCGGAGCCACGCCATCCGCAATAGGCGAATTAGAGCATTGCCGATGCTCCCGGCGCACACAGAACCTGTCGGGCCGGCCGTTGCACCCGTCACACAATGCCTGCATGCAGCCGCGGCCCAACAAGGCAGGTGCAAACGCGTGTGTGTGCTAACGGCTGTGGACCTGTCAAAGCAGCGCCGTGCGCGGCCGCAGCACTGCGGTGGCGGGGCCGTGCGTGGCTCCCGCCGCAGCTCCTCGCCGCAGTCCAGCACGGCCACGTGTGCGTGGCTCTGTGTGGCTGGTTCCCACAGGCTCTGCGCGGCCGCAGCGTCGGAGTTAAGAGCCACACAACGCATGCAACGGCCGCGCCCCTACAATGGTCACGCCATACAGCGGGATACAATGTCCTATCTGGCATTAGCCGCGGTCCCACGGGGCCGTGGGGCTGTGCGGCCCCGTAAGTCCGCCGCGCGGGACGTTGCCGTAAGTCCGCGGTGCTGGCCTCTGCCGTAAGTCCGCGGTGCTGGCCTCTGCCCATCACTCCCGTCTCAACCGCTCCTCCTCTTGCTGCCGCCGCTGCTGCGCGTAGTCCCGCACCCGCTTGGCACTCAGCGCCACCACGTCCCCGGCCTCCACCACCGCCTCAATCGCCTCAATCGCCCGGTCCGTGTTGCGCACCGCGCCCTCCTGTGCCTCCACAATCTGCTTCAGCGCCAGGTCCGGAAGCGTCTTGGACGTGATCTTGGAAAAACCCGCCACCAAGGCCGCCACCGTGTCCTCGCGGCCCAACACCGCCGGGTGCGCCTCCACCAACACCACAAGCGTGTCGCAGCACGCCGGCAACACGTCGTAGTCGTCCTTGATGCCCTTGGCCACCACAAGGTCAAACATCTCGCCCACGTTCACCAGCTGCGGGAATGTGGTGGACGCCACCGCTGCGCCCAAGAACTCGTATGCAAGCCGCCGCACCCCCGCGCCGTCGTCGATCTCGTGCTTGCGCGGCCCCATCTGGATCACACGGATGTACTCCCGCCGCTTGTCCAACTCGGCATACACCAACGGCAACACCTCGGCAATCACCGGCTCCACCATCGCGGGGTGCGTGTGCAGGGTCAGCACAAGCGTGTCGAGCACTGCCCGCTTCACCTCGAGCGCCAGCAGCTCCAACGCCCGCAGCACCGGCAACAAGAGCGGCCCAAGCACCGCCGTGAGCTCGGCGTTCACGTGCCCACCGCCACACAACTTTTTGAACGCCGACACCACGGCAAACTGCGTCGCCGGCGCGGTGCTGTTGCCAGCAAGCAACTCGCCCAACTGCGCCACCCGCTGTGGCGCCACCTGTCCCGCGAGCGCAAAACACTCGCCCGCAACCTTGGCCCCGTCGCCGCTGGCCTTGTCGCCGGCAATCGTCAGCGTGAACTGCACCACGGCGTTCCAGATGGTTTGCGTGCTGGCTGCGTCGGCGCCGCCGGCCGCCACCAACGCCTCCTTGAGCGCCATCAACACAAGCGTGGCACGCGCAGGCGACTGCTGTGCATCCAACTGCTGCACCACCACCGGCAACCGGTGCGGCAAGTCGAGCGCGACAAAAAACCCAAGCAGCTGCGCCGCCGCCGTGCGCAAGTCCGCCGCCGTGCTGTCCAAGTGTGCCAAGAAGCTGGCCGGGGTCACCTCCGCCGCGTAGTACCGCAGCACAAACGCCACAAACTGGAGGGCGTAGGGCGTGGCATTGGCACTGTTCACCAGCGCCACTGCGCTCGCCACCTCGCCCTGCAACAGCGCGTCGCTGCCAACACACACCGCCAACACCCGCAGCACCAACCGCTGGTTGGCATCAAACTGCTGCGCCACCACCTGCCGCAACTGCGCCCCGCCCACCTGCTTGGCCACGGCCATCACCACGCCGTCAAGTGCCGGGGCGTCCACCAGCTCAGGGAACAGTGCCTGCAACGCCTGCTTGATCAACACCACGGCATTCTCCACCAGTGCTGCCGGCACGGGCTCCAGCAACACACTGGTGGCCACCCGGAGGTAGGCGTTGAGGTCGCGTGTTTCCAGGTCCCCGCCGCCCGCTGCCAACGCCTGGAGAATCTCCACGCGCAACTCCACCGGCACCGGCGTGCGGCTGTTGTCCACAATCACCGGCAACGTCTCGAGCACTCTGTGTTTGGGCAGTCCAGCGGTGGCGTGGGTGGAAGCAATGTAGCCGAGCAACAGCGTGAGGGTGTGGTGGAGCCACGGCAGCGGCACCTCCACCAGTCCCACCAACCGCCCTGCCCCCACAACAGCAGCCGCCGCCACCAGCTCCACCACAAGACACTCCAGCACGAGGCCGAGCACCGTCTCGAGCTGCAGCGGCTCGAGCTGCCGGGTGGAGGCCCAGTCCACCAAGGCACCGAGGGCAAGCGACCGCAACGGACCCAGGTACAGACGCGTCGAAGCCTTCTCGACAATGGCGCTGGCCAACGGCGAAATGTCCACGCCGGTGCTGGCACTGGCAAGAAGCACGTCCAGCAGGGTTTTGAGCGCCTCCACCACCAACCCGTGGGCCTGGGCCTGGAGTCCCTGCGTCACGCCCGCCACCACGCCGTGGTCGTTGTTGTTGTCAAACACCACCTGGGGCGGGTTGGTGCGCACCAAGACCGAATAGAACTTGAGAAGCTCCTGCAGCGAGGCCAGGGCACCGGTGGCTGTTCGCACGCTGTTGATTGCCTGCAACACCAGGGACACGTCCAGGGCGCTGCCAAGTCCCAGGAGCGTCTGCAGAAGCGTCAGCAACAACACAAGCGCCGGCTGGAACAGTGTCTGCTTGGCGGGCACGAGAAGCACGGTAGTGACACGGTGCACCACCAGCGGGGCAAGGGCGGCCAACTGCTCGCGCGCATGCAGGTGCCGGTCCACAAGGGCCACAATGGTGGTCAAAGCAGCCACAGCCTCCTGAGCCACCGTGTCCACGGCGTCGGCGACCGCTGTTGTCAACGCCGGAACAACGCGAGCAACGCCGTCATCAAGAAGTTCTGCAGGCGAGGCGGTGATCGCCACGGCAGCTGCGTGAGCTGCAGCACGGCGAAGGCGCCACGACACATCCAGATCGTCGCCCTCGTCCTCTTGCACGTACTCGTCGTCCAGGTACACAAAGTCGTCGTCGTCGTCGTCAACTCCGTCCATCTGCAGGTCGGGGTCGTTGGCCAAGTACGGGTCGTAGGCAAGGAAAAGCACACACACATCCAACACGTCTCGGGGCACGCTGGGTGCCTTGCGGGCCACCAGCTCGATGGCCTGGAAAGCCGCCGCCCGCACGGTGTCCACCTGGGCCTGTTCGTCGGCGTCCTGGAACAAGGCGTCGATGGTGTCGGCCCGGAGGTCGGTGAAGGCCAAGTGGAAGAGCTGCGGCGCGTAGGGCCCGATGTCTGCCGTCAGGCTGCCGAGGGCACACACCAACTGCAAGCGCGTGGTGGGGTTTTTGGACGGGGCAGGTGCGGTCACCACCTCCACGATCTGCTTCAACTGGGCGGCGCTCGCCTTGCTGGCCAAGACCCCCAAGGTGTGCACTGCCTTGAGGGCAATAGCACCGTCGCCGGTGCGAGCCACGGTGACGATGGTTTTGGTGACGGAGGCAAAGTCGGCGGTCTGCAACTGGTCGCCCAAGTGCGTCACGGCGTCGCTGAGAAGCTCCATCAGATCGAGCAGCTTGGCCGCCGCCTCGGCCGGCCCCACCAGAGCCAAGACCGTGTCGAGAATGGTGCGGGCTGTGGCGGGCGCCACCACCAAGTTTGCCAAGACTGCCTTCAAGGCCATGGTCAGGATGGAAACGGTGATGTGGGAGGCGCGGGGCTTGGCGGCAAGTCGCTGCACCACCTCCACCACCCCGTGGTTCTCGAGGTACTGCGTGTACGGCGGGAAGCAGCCAACGGCCTGGTTCAGGATGTCCAGGTTGGTGTCCTCGAGTCCGCGGAAGAGCGTCTCCTCGATGCTCAGGGCGTCGCTGCGGGCGAGCTGCTCGGGCGCGGTCAGGAGGAGCTGCTGGATGTCGTTGAGCGCCATGTACCGGAGGTCCGGGTCCACGTCGGCCGCCTTGTCGAGAAGCTGGCGGATGTTGAACAGCATTGGGAGAAGGAGGCGGGGATAAGGTGGCGTGGGTGTGTCTATTGCGCAATGGCGCTGGAGTTTCACTTTAAGGCATGGTGCACCAACCGCTTGTAGCCGCCCACTGCTGCCGCCAAGTCGGCCACGTCGACGTACTCGTTGGCGCCGTGGGCAACCGTGATGGTGCCGGGGCCGTACAAGTACCGCTTGAAGGGACCCGGGAGGTTGGGCACGTCGGTGGCGTAGCCCAAGACAATCGTGTCGAACCCCGGCACGTCAAAGTCAAGGTGCACCTCCTCGGCCTCGGCATGGAACACCACGGTGGTGTTGGGCTGGCTGGCAGCAGCCACGTCCACCAACCGCTTGATCTCGGGAAGATTAGAGGCCACGCGCACGGAGCAGAGGGCAGACGCGTCGGCGGGGATGACGTTGGCCGCCAAGCCGCCCTGGATGTGGCCCGGGTTGAAGGTCAGCGGCCCAAGCAACTCGTCGGCCGGCCACTCGGTGTCGATCAACTGGTTCAACACCTTGACGAGCTGGGTGTTGGCGTTGACGCCCAACTGCGGGTACCCCGAGTGGGCCGCCTTGCCCTTGGCAACAATGTCGAACAAGTAGATGCCCTTGTGGCCGACGCCGAGTTTGAGCTCGGTGGGCTCGCCAAACACCACGTGCTCCCACGTGGCGTTGAGGTGGGCGTGGGCCTCCTGCATTCCGTCGCCGCCCGTCTCCTCGCCCACAACAAACAACAAGGCGAGGTCTTGCGGACTGAGCGAGGGGGCGAGCTCCAAGTAGGTGTGCACCATGGTGGCCACCAGAGCCTTGGCGTCGCACGAGCCGCGGCCAAAGATGCGGTCGCCCTCGCGGCGGTACGGGATGTACGGCGGCACGGTGTCGATGTGCAGCGTGAGGAGCACGGTGGTGTTGCGCACGCCGGCGTGGGCGTAGATGTTTTCGCGGTGGGGGCTGGTCAGCACCACGTGGCGCTCCACCACGAGCCCGTGGTCCTCGAGGTAGTCGGCAAGAAACTCGCCCACAGCGAGCTCGTGCGGCTTGATCAGCTCGATCTCCACAAGCAGCTTGTGGAGGGCAAGGAGCGGTGCGAGCGCAGAGTCGGCAGAGTCGGGAGCCATTGGCTCCTGGAGAGGGGCGGCGGTGGCGCCGGCGGCGAGAACAGCAGCGGCAACGGGGAAGAAGCGCATGTTGGGGAGGTGTGGCGGATGAATATTGCGCACGGCGGGGATAGCTTGACGCGCGAGCGGAGATAGCGTGTAGGTGAGTCAGTCTGGCGAGCGTGCGCGTTGTGGCGGGGCCGCCGCCACTCCGCGGGCTCCGGTGGAGCAAGATGGTGGGCGGCGGCGGTCTGGCTGCCGGTGCTGGTTAGACTGCCGGTGCTGGTTAGACCGCCGGGGCGGGTCTGGTCCGCAGAGACCCCGCCGGTTCTCGCTAAATACATCACTTCTCTTTATGTGGCGGCGCGTGCGGCTCGTGCTCAGCGACTGGGATGACACCATCACGGCGCGGGACACGCTTGCGCTTGTGGCAGACGCCGGCTACTCCACCCAGCCAGGGTTCCCCCGTCCCTGGAGCCACTACGGCCAGGTGTATCAGCAACAGCTCGAGGCATACAACCGGGCGTTCCGGAAGGACCCGGAGGCGCTGCCGATTGCCAACCACGAGCGCTACCAGCAGGGCGTGCGTCCGGTGGAGCGGAGCGGCGTCGATGCTGCCCTTGCCGACGGGTTGTTCCAGCGGGTGACTGTTGCCGATCTCCAGCAGCAGGCGGTGCACGTGGAGGTGAAGGCGGGGTTCTGGGATGCCCACCACCACTTGAGCACAAAGGAGGTGCCGCTCCGGGTCATCAGCGTGAACACCACGCTGGTGATCATGCGACGGTGCTTTGAGAAGATGGGACGGGCGGTGGAGTGCCACTCGAACGAGCTTGAGTTTGGCAGCGATGGGTATGCCACGGGGCGGTGGGATCCGCACACGCGCGAGATGCGCAGTGGGTCGGACAAGCAGGAGGTGGTGCGGGCCATGGTGGCGGCGCAGACCGACGGCGCGGTGGTGTATGTCGGAGACAGTGCTACCGACGTGCTTGCAATGCTCGAGGCCGATGTGGGGATCATTATTGGCGACGGCACGGCCCATGCCACTGCCACACAGCTCGGGGTGGCGGTAGTGCCGCTTGCGCATGGGCCGCAGCCTGGTCCCTGTGTCTACCATGCGCACAGCTGGGCCGAGATTGCCAGCATTGTGGAGTAGTGGAGGCAGGCTCGGAGGCAGGCTCGGAGGCAGGCTCGGAGGCAGGCTCGGAGGCAGGCTCGGAGCGGGAACGTGTAGAACCCATTAGATGGCACCCTGGCGGCGCTTCTCGAGAAACTGCTTGTACGGCGGCGCGGTGGGACCCTGCACCGGGTCAAGCAGTGATCTGGTGGCAGTGGGGTCGATGGTGTAGGTGGCGTCGCTGTCGTATGCGGACAAGTCGCCACAGGCCACAAAGGGGGCCACCACGCGCTCCTCCTGGGGCAACTCCATGTGCTCGAGCGTGGTGGCTCGGCCAATGTCAGCGCCCTCAAAAAACTCCTCGGTGGACTTGGTGAGCAGCAACTGCGGGGTCCACCCCGGGCGCGGGCGGTAGCCCAAGCACACAATGAACGCCTCGAGCGAGGTGCCGCGCGAGGACCGCGGCTTGGCACACACCACACGGTCAAAGAGAAAGCTCATCTGGGAGTACAACAAGTCAATGTCGCGGCCGCGGAAGATCTTGGCGACAAAGGCACCGCCGGGGCGGAGGACGCAGGTGGCGAGCTGGAGCGCACAGAGAATCAACTGCGCCTGGATGTACTCGTCCAAGTCGTGCAAGCCCGTCACGTCGGGTGCGCCGTCCAGACACACAAAGTCGGCCGGCTCGCCGCCAAACTCGTCCAAGATGCGCTGGAGGGTTTTGGGGTGGGTGATGTCGGCCTGGAGAGTCGTGACGCCATCGATGGGGGCCATGGGCTGGAGGTCCACAGCCACAACCTTGGCCGGGTTGGCAGGGTCCTCGTTCTGCTTGAGCTGGCGCGAGAGCACCTGCAGCCAGGAGCCGGGGGCGGCGCAGAGGTCGACGACGCGGTGGAGGCCCTCAAAGAGGTTGAACTCCTCGTCGAGCTGGAGCAACTTGAACGCCAGCCGCGCGCGCCAGCCCTCCTCCTTGGCCTTGCGGTAGTACAAGTCTCGTTTGTCCTTGCTCTGCTTGCCCATAGGAAAAGTGATGCGTGAAAAATATCCGTCCACACATCCATCATGTTCAGAGCGAGCGCAAAGCGGACCGCGCAGTTGCGGTGGGTGCACTCGGGCAAGGCGCAGGTGGCGGAGCAGGCCAAGGCGGAGCCGGGGACGTCAGCTCGGTTTGTGCCGCCGGTGGTGACGGCTGGGGAGTTGGGGGTGCCGCTTGCGCCGGGCGTGGATGCGGCGACGCCGGTGCCGTTGCCGGTGGAGTTGGCGTACAAGGCGCCGCTCAAGTGGCCGGTGAAGCACCGGCACCTCACGGGCCAGATCACGCTCCGGCTGTACGGCAAGGCGCCGCTCGAGGCGTACCTGGAGTTTGCGCTCCGGGCGGGCTACTACCTCGGGATCCCCATGACGGGGCCGCGGCCGTTGCCGCTCAAGGTGGAGAGCTGGACGTTTATCCGGTCGCACTTTGCGCAGGCCAAGAGCAAGGACAACTGGGAGCGCAAGACGCGGCTGCGGTTGTTGCAGTGCTACGACTGCACGGAGGAGGTGTTCCAGCACTTGGTGGACACGTTGGCCAAGTACAAGCCGGAGGAGGTGTTGGTGAAGGCCACGTTGTACAAGCACGAGCTGTTGGAGTCGGCCGCAGAGGCGTTGGGTGTGGAGCCGGCAGCGGAGGAGGAGATGTCGGAGGCAGTGAAGGCAAAGGTGGCCGAGTTGTTGGCGTCGGCGGAGTTTGGGGGGAAGGCGTGATGTACATAGGCCAAGGCACAGGGAATGTTTCTAGGAGGGGGCGTGGTGGTGCGCGGTTGGCGCAGTGCGGTTGGCGCAGTGCGGTCGGCGGAGTGCGGTTGGCGCAGTGCGGCCGGGTCAAGCAGCCGGGACAAGCAGCCTCAGCCGTACATCTCCCAGTCCTCGTCCGCCTCCTCGTCGTCGGGCGGAAGATCGATCTTGCGCTTGGCCAACACATCCTCGCGGCACATGGGGCAGGTGTTGTTGGCCTGGAGCCAGGGCCGGATGCAGTCCATGTCGTAGACGTGCTTGCAGTTGGGCAACGCCACCACAAGCGGGTGCGGGTCGAGCCGAAACTCGCTCGTGCAGATGGGACACAGGTCCGGAGCCCCCCGGAGGAAGGACAAGTCCTGGAGCCGGACCCGCTCCAAGCTGTCGATGAACTCCTCCGGCACGCCGTGGCTCTTGGGGCCGAGCAGACCAAGCATGCGCTCGGCAATGGCGGGGTCGATCAACAGGGCAAGGGCTGCCGCAAGGTCCTGTTCGCCGGAGGCAAGCATGGCGGCAAGCGTGGCGGGGCGGTGGGGCGCGGCCGGAGCAATGTCGTGCTCGGTGTCGTAGGACGACATTTCGGTGGCGTGTGCTTTAGCCCGCGTAATCTCATCTCATGCTGCTTGACTGGGTGCAGTTGCGCGAGGAGGCGCCGGGGTTTGTGCCGCTCGAGCACGAGCGGGTGCTCCACACGGTGGCGTCGACGCGGACGGGGCTTGCGCTCGAGCCCAAGGGCAACGCGCCCACCAAGCACGTTCTCCGGGGGGCGGGGCGGTTGTTTGTGACGACGCAGCGGATGCTTCTTGTGGTGGCGGCGGCGGAGGGGGCGGCGTTCCGGCTGTTCCTGATCCTCTACCGCCAGGTGCAGCTGCACGAGGTGGAGGAGCTGTGGTTCGGGCCGAACCGGTGGCGCGGGGCGTTTGTGTGCAGCGACTACGAAAGCGGGTTGCTCAAGGGCGAGCGCTACGACGTTGTGGTGACGTTTCCGGACGGCGGGATGGTGGAGTTTGTGCGGGCGTTCGCCGCGCAGTGGACACGCGCTCGCAGCGACGTGGACCCCAACGACGATCTCCCGCGGTACACTGAATGAGGGGGTGCAGTAGGGGTTTGCAGGGTGCATGGAGGTGGTACGAGTGGAATGTGGCCACACGCGTGGCACATGCAGGGCGTGCGTGTTGGGCTGTGCGAGGGATCAGCCGGGTCGGTGATTCTTGTCCGAGCGGCTGGAGCTGCAGTGACGAGACGTGGTTTTACATTCCCTGGGCGCACGAGACGAGCAAGGGCGATCTGGTGGGCGGTGGGTGGTGGTGCTGGGCGGTGGGCTGGGCGGTGGGCTGGGCGGTGGACGCGCCGGAGGCGGCGCTCTGTCGTGGAGACGGCGTCACCATGCAAGCCCGGAAAATACCGCTCAGGGGCACCCCGGGGGTCTCCCGGAGCTTGCTAGGGTTTGGACGAACACGCCGTGCAGCGATAAGCAGCAGCGAGGGTCATCCCGCGTGGTGCGGGCGGAACGCCAGGCGTGATCCTGGTAGCGCAGGGGCGTGGGTGATCATGCACGCCACTGTGTTTAGTACTCTGCATTAGACCCTTGCGGCGTGCATGGTGATGCTGCCACCTGAGAATGAACAATTTAACCCGTGCATCCGCGGACGCAGGATGACGCGCGCTGGCGCCAGCAAGCCGTGCCGCAGGCAGGTGCAGCGGGGGTGCGTCGTGCGTGGCATCTCGCAGAGACACGCTGGCATTGTCCCGCGAGCCGTGCCACACCCGGGCTGATCAGGGTCCGCGCGATTTGCAGGCCCACACGGGCGCCCGGGAATGCGTGGGGCGGGCTGGAGGTGGGCTGGTGGCGCGGGGTGCGTGGCGGCAGCAAGGGGTGAACGCGCGCCGGGACGCAGCCCGGAACATTTCCCCCGGCCCTGCATACCCCCCATGCGGCGGTCGGCGCTGGAACACGCCAAGGGCGTGTGTCGCAATAGCGTTCTGGGTTACGAGCCAGTCTTGATGCTGCCAACGACTCTCTTGCTCTGGAATGTGCGCCGGGGGCAAGTGGTGACGGCACAAGGTTGCGGCGCTGCAGGGGCGGCCAAAATCGCCCATTGAGGCATGCAGCCGGCCGCCGCCTGTGGTGCGCCCCGGCGCCGATCCCACATGGGCGGCACGCACACGGCACCACAGGGACGGGCGGAGCGGGGCGGAAGACAGCGGGCCGGGACGCTTCGGGACAGCGGGCCGGACTGACAGCGCTGAGCGCCGCAGGCTGCGCGCACAGTCTGGTTGCAGCGGCAGCGGTTTGCGCGGTTTCTGCCCGCTGTTTCAGAACGGCAGCGTCGACGCGCAACCCTGCATGCTCCGCTCCCTGCATGTCCCGCTGCCAGTTTCACCCCGCGGACAGACGAGGGCCGGCGTGCCAGGCATTGCGGCCGGCAGTGCGGATGGCCCGGTAGCGCCAATCGCGCGGGCCCGCTCTGGGCGGCAGCGGCGGCTCAGGTGAGGCGGGGCGCACGGCCCGCGGACACCTCGTAAATATTTACGAGCTGCACGGCGACGCACTGTGCTGCGAGCAAACACCGCGACGCTTTTTGGCGGCCGCCTTTGTGGGAGCGGAGGCAGCGGGCTGCGCAGCACAGGCGTGCACCGCCACGACGGACTTCCGGGCGCTTACGAGAGTGGTTACGAGCTCGGGTGTGTCGAGGCCGGGCGGTACGGGCCGGGTAAGGCCGGGTTCAGGCCGGGTACGGGCCGGGGCTGAGTGCGGGCCGGGGCGGGCGGAGACAGCGCGGGACGGAGCCACGCGTGCTGGCGGTCCTCGCGCCCCGCACCTCCTGCCGACGCAGCCCGCCGTGCACTGCGGAAACTGCGTCGCCGAGACACCAGCACGGCCGCCACGACTCTCCGGCGCACAGCAGCTGCGCCTCCACGCGCCCCAACAAACGGACTTTCCTCATGCAATAGAACCCTCTGCGAGGCCAGAAAAAGAAACGTGCATGACCCCTCTGGCGCCTGCCGGGGCGGCCGGGAAATGGGTCTGTGGCGGCGGTCGCGGGCCAAACAGACGGAGGGTGGGCAGGGACGGTCCGGGCAGACCGGGGCGGCTCTGCACGGCACCCGCACACCCGCCACCGCCGCCCGTGCTCGCTGAACCCTGCGAAACCCTGCACCAGCGCATCTGCGCAACGCCCATCGTTTGCGCACACAGGGCACACAGAGCCGCACAATCGTCCGCGTTCTGTGCGCGGCACAGGCATGACAAGCACCGCCTGCGTGTGGTGCCGTGTCATGCGCGAGCCGACTCCAGTCCTCCGGAAATCGCCCAGTGCCCTGCGATGCACGGCGGCGCCAGTGCCGTGCGGCCGGTGCCGTGTCGCCAGACGACAGGCACGGTGGGCACCGTAGTCGCTGCGCGGCGGCCGCAGGCGTGCCGGTGCGCGGTTGCTGCGCACGCCAGAGCCAAGCCATGGATGGCGTCACCCGACTGTGCAGCGCTGTCCAGAACGCATCAGGACATTGTCGGCGACGTCTGTGGGGTGACGTCGGGAGTGTGCTTCCGGCAGCCGTGGGCGTGCTTCCGGCGGGCGTGACAGTTTCCGGCGGGCGTACCGGGTATATTCCGCTCCGGCTACACCGGGCCGTCGTGGCGCCAGCTACACCCGGTACGACCGCAGCCCCGCACACTGCCCCCCAGTCCAAATATAGTCGTGGATTTTCATTATTCACAGGCAACTACACGCCCAGCAGCCAACGCTGCCTATTATTAGCACCAGCGCTCGTATGCAAAACACCCGCTACCCAGACATGGGCGGCATCAGACCCTCGTCGTCCAGACCACTGCGCTTGACTCTGCGCTTCCCCATGTGGGTCTTGTAGTGCTGCATGCAGTTGTCGTGGCGCGAGAAGCGGGCACTGCAGCCCTCAAACGGACACTTGTGGCGACGCTCGCCCGTGTGGATGCGCGAGTGCCGGGCAAGGTGGCCCGAGGTGGTGAACTGCTTGTTGCACACCTTGCAGTGGTACTTGCGCGAACGCAGGGCGGGGATCGTGTGCACCGGCGCGCCCTTGGCTGCCGCGCCAGCTGCGGGCGCCACAGCAACATAGGGCAGGTACTGCATCTCCACCGGGTGGTGGTACATCATGTGACCGTCACGCGGCGGCATGTTGTACGGCGGCATGTGCTGCGGCATCTGCGGCAGGAGCAGAGCCCCGCGCGGCGCCGCAGCACCCACCAGCGCCACCCGCAGTCCAAGCAGCGAGACGGAGTGGCCGGCAGGCGCCGACATGGGCAGCGCCATGTCCAGGAGCATGCCCATGCTCAGGTCGTATGCCCCGATGGAGTGGGGCGGGTGGAGCACCACCATCTCGGGCAGCTTGTGGCCGGGCGCCGGCAGGCGGTGGGTGGCAAGCTGGGCAAGGCGCGGGCGTGACAGCTCGGGCGTGATCACCTGTTCAAACACCTCGTTCTTGGGCAACTTGAGCCCGTCAACCACCTTCCACAACGGCGGGAGCTGTGTGTCGCTCTCGGGCACGGGGGCGGACAGAAAGTCCAGGTACAGACTCGGCAAGACAGCCATGGCCATGGTGTGTGTAGGAAGAAAAGACGTGGGGGCGGAGCGGAATAGACGCCGGGTGGCCAGACGTCAGGGTTTTAGTAAGCACGAAGGGTGGCAAGAGCAGGAGGCGCAGCGGCTCGGTCGGCAAGAGGCGGGGTGGGTGGCAACTCAGGCAACTTGCTTGCAGTACGGGCGAGTGACCTTCCAGATGCTTCTGCGGTAGCGCCGGAACACGAGCCAGGGGACGGCCGTGCTTATATACAGAAAGAGCGCGCGGTGGACAGCGTTGCTGGCTGCGTCATCGCCACAATTTACGAACGCCCCTGCAAGCACATGTAATACCCTGCAGAAGGACATGCAGCTACCTGCATGTCCGGTTGGCGTGCATGCATCGCGGGCTGGCCGCCGAGGCACCTGCAGACAGGCGGACGCGATCCCGACACCAGAGGTGTCTTGCTGCTCCAAGCCCCATCCAACGGCGATAGCAGGCGGGGCCGTGCTGCTGCCGTGTCCGGCGTCGCCACTCCGCCGCGGCGCCGTCACTCCACCGCGGCGCCACCTGCCTGCTCCCACCCCTGCCTGCACCGGCCCGTCCCCCCTGTTGCTTTTGTTCCCGCGCCGCCATTCCGCACAATGCCCCTGCGCGCAGCGCACATGGAAGACCCTCGCGGAGTTGTTGCTGTTGTCCGTTTGCACCCACCGCATGACCCGCCCCACGGAATTTCGCGCACCTGCATGCCCTGGCAGCTCGTCGCGACGACCGCCCTGTTCCACGCCGCCCTGTCCCGCGCCGCCCAGCACGCCGCTGCAGAGCCCTGTGGGCCAGGAACACGCACGCGCGGACGTCAATGCCCTGCTGCCCCAAGGCTCAGCAACATGCCCGGCATGGTTGCAACACGCGCTTATCCCCGTGCATGATCCCCGCCAACCCTCTCGGCGCAGCCCACCCCTCGCCTACACGGACAAGGCCACTTTAGTGGTCCGCCGGCCCGGTCCCGGCGCGCCCCCCGCACGGCTTGCGGCCCGCGCGTGCCGCGGCACCGCCCACCCGTCGTGCCAGCCCCCGTGGCCGCTGGAAACGCAGGGCGCAGGGCGGTGGGGGCGCCGCACTCGAGCCCTGCGCCCGCTGCAGTGTCGCCAAGCCGTGCGAGGATGTGCGGACAGCGTCACTGCCCGCTCCACGTGCCCGTGCCAGGTGCCTGCGCCATGTGCCTGTGCCAGTTGCGCCCGCATGTACAATGACATCAAGGCGGCTCGAGACAGCCCCACCGACCGTGTCTACACGCCCTTGAAACGACGCCGGATGACGCCATGGAGCGCTACATCGACCGTCACCCGTTGCTTTTTCCAGCAAGGGTCGTAACCACGCCTGTGCTGTCCCTTGCAACCACAGAATCGATGCATGGCGTTAGGGCAACATGCATGACGCACCTCGCTGCGTGCCCATGCACGTCGCCAGACCCTCTGAGCGCCCGCCGCAAAACACTCGCGCACCGTGCGCAGTCGCTGCCCGCTCTCCCCGCACCGCCCGGGACCACCTCCCACGCCGCCTCGCCCTGCCGGACCGTCCCTGGTGCGCGGCTCCTCTAGCTCCCCGTCCTGCTGCTGCTAGCCACGCGTCCCGCGGCCCCTCTGTCCGCTCGGTCCGGCCGCCCCACCGCCAGTCTAACGCCGTCCACCTGCCGCAATTAGCCCGCAAGTGGCTCCCCCTGTGCATGCAGCACCGGGCCGGCCTGGGCCGCGCGCCGACACGGCTGTGGCGGCCGGCAGCCTGGGGGCACTGTGCCCACCCTCGGCCCGTGCCCGCTCCACCGCGCCCGGATATTCACGGCAACAGCCGGAGCCAACCACGCTCGTCCGTAATCGCTCGCGGAAAATCCTGTCCCGCTGCTCCACTAGCCTGTCCATCCGACGCGCCGTCCAGCGCAGCGCCCACGCTAGTCGCCCTCCGGCATTATGCCACTAATGCACACGCATGCCACCACTGGCTGGTGCGAGCAGCCGGCCACTCCCGCGCCATGGCCTTCTGCCTGCAGCGTCAGACCACTCCTGGCGCCTCGGCCCGCATGGCCGGCGACCCTGCTCATTGTTTCCCGCGGCATCAAGTTGTCTGTGCGGCAACGTGTATGGGAGGATTCCGGCGCCGCCACTCAGCCCCGCCTTTGTGGATGTTTCTTGGCGTAGCCGCCCTCTCGCCCCTACGTTCTTCTCCGCTGCTGCCCTGCCACCGCTGTCTGTCCAGCTGCTACCGCCTCGTTTCCAGCCACTCGTGCCCAGCCAAACCACTGCTGCTTTCCCCTTGCCCTTTCTGCCCCCGCACAGCCCCAACCACTTTCTGCATCCAGCCCATTTACCCGTAGCCCCCACAAGTGCCTTCGTGCCCCCGCACCCGCAAGACATGCAGACCGGCCTTGCACGTGAAGCAAGTTTAGTCGGAGTTGCCTTGTCGGCGCCGCCGGCTCGGACCAACACTGCGCCGGACCGCTGCTGCCGCCTAGGCTTTACTGAACCGTCTGGGACTCGCGCAAGCGCCAACCACCTGCGCGGCCCACTCCACTCTTCGTCCACCAACGTGGCGCCGGTCGGTGCTAGCGGTGCCACCCGTCCTAGCCGGCCTGGTGCTGCGGCCGGACCACGGATGCCCCGAATCGTCCTGTGCCCGTGGAACTATCGCGTTCACGACAACCACTGCCGTTCCACACCCCCACCAGCCAGACCAAAACCCGCGTATGCTGAGAGTCTGGTTCCTTTAGGCCCCTGTGTCCCGGGCGCCTCCCACGAACCAGAAAACCATGCCCTGCTGCTGGGGAGACTCGGCACCGGTAGCACACAGCCCGTGCTCGAGCATTGTCCTGGAACCGCACGGCGGCAACTGGGGGCCGGCATGGTTGGCGTCCATGTACCCTCCTGCCACCACCCACGTACCTTCCAACACCACACTCTCCTTGGCCAGCCGCGTGCTGCGTTTGTGCCAGTGTACCCCGGGGCCCAGCACACGGCATTTGCTGTCTGCTCCTACAAGCACAACAAGCACTGCCCTGTCTCGCCGGATGCCGACGCAGACACCTCCACCGTTGCTTGGTTCCAGCTGCGATGGTGGCGCCAGCTCGAGATCGCAACTGACGTCTACCCTTCCACAAGACTCGAGTGCATGTGCCGCCTCTGTCCTACTACCCGGTGGCTCCCTCGCTCTGTTGAGCGCCGCGAGCAGCACATGGCGTTCGCACACGGTGTGGTGTGCGTGCTGCACGGCAGGTTCGTGCTTCTTCCGCTCCCGGTGGACGTCGTGGAGGTGTCACGCGGTGTATTCGTCGATTGCCATGCACAGTGCGGCTCCTGTATGCGCTGGGTCTACTTGGGACAAGAGCCTCACGAGCCCGCTCGGCAACAGGAAGGCTTGTTTCAAAACTACTTCCATCATGCCATGCAGTGCCCGTCAGCATAGCAACAGGGCCGGTTCACAACAAGGGTACAGAAGGTATATTCTCAACCGAGGTAACTTACACACCGCCAGAGAACGCCAAGGACCACGTCCGGCTCATGCCGTTGTCCAAGTACGTGTTGCTGTCAAACCCACTGGCACTGAAGAACAGGTACGACGTCAGCGGGTCCGCCAACGCCTGGTTCAACCGCAAGATGCCGGTCCACCCGCTCGTGATGTCGCTGATCCGCGACTCAAACACCTGCGTCCACTCCTCAGACACAAACTCGGGACTCCGGACCAACGACAGCGCCGGCGTGATCGGCAACATGTGGATCCCGTGGATGTACTCGATGTTGGTGCCAAAGTAGGTTGTGTGGTCGATCTTGTTGTCGTACAAGATGCCGCCAACACGGTTGTCAATGAACCACAGCGGCTCCACGGTGTTGTCGCTGGTGTAGAGATAGTAGCACTTGTTCGAGCGCGCCATCACCAGGAGCATCAAGTTGCCGCGGTTCTCCATCAGCTGGTCGCCAACCACACGGCCCCACAACTTCATGCCGTACGCAAAGTTGTAGTCCTCGCTGCTCAGCTCCTGGTTCTTGCCATCAAGGGCAGTAAACAACCCACTGGCCCACAGGTGGCCTGCGAACCAATCGAACAGACGCAGCACCGGGAAGTACAGGTCCTTCAGCAGCGGGTTGGCCACGTCGCGCACAAGCAGGTTCACCCAGTCCTTGTTGTCCTGTGCCCACGTGCCGCAGTACTTGGCGTCGACATAGCCAATCACTGCTGCGGCGTGAATCAAGTAACCATAGTGGAAGTGGTGGTCGTTGTAGTAGCCGCTGCCGTAGTCAGCGCCGCTGTCACCACCCTGCAGCGCCGTCAGCGTCACACCACCGTACCGCGTGTCGTACATCAACGGGTAGTACTGGCTGTTGCTGGTCCACACCGCAAACGCTTCTTTCATGGCAGCAAGTGTCTGCTTGGTGACATTGTCGTCGTCAAAAATATCGCTCATGGTGAGCAAGATGTAGGCGTACTTGTCAATCACCTTGGCACCAAAGTAGTTGTCGTCAGTGGCGTCCACAGTGTTCTTGATGTTCACAGACAACTCCTCGTTGGCCACCTCGGCAATCAACTTCAACTGCTCGCTCGTGTACAGCAACAGCGTCATCTGCAGCGTCCACGGGAGGAACTGCACATCGTGCGTGAGTGTCTCCTCCATCGTCAACGTGTTGGTGAGGTACGCGTACATCGTGCCCTTGGTGGTGGACGCAAGCAGGATCCCCGTTGCCGTCTTGGCCGTGGCCAGTGACAACAGCAGCACGTGGTGCGGAAGCGCAAACACAATCGGTGTGCCCAGAGCAGACGCACCCAGCGTGGTGTACTCAATCAGGTACTCCGCACTGGACCCCGAGCTGGACCCGGTGACCTCGGCCAGCACCACGTACATCCCTGCAGCCTGGTCGTAGTAGGCGTCGTTCTTGCTGGGTGCCACTGCCACCTGGATCAACACTCCCGAGGCGGAGCCAGAGCCGGCGATGGTGTTGGTGTCGGACACCAGCAACTTGAAAGTGGACAGCGACAGCGGAAGAGTGACGTACACCAACCACTCCACGTTGTTGGTCAACTTGACACGGTACTTTTGCACGCCATAAGCAAGAGCCAGCAGGGTCTCAGACACGAACGTGCTGATGCCCACATTGGTCTTGAGCTGAGGAACAAGCAGGCCGTGGTAGACGCCAGAGATGAAGCCCATGCCCAGCACCAACGGAAGCAGGAGGTAGTTGGAAGCAATTGCAGACGACGAAGCAGCCATCGTCACAAGCACACTGAGCGGGCCCTGCTCGGAAACATCCATGGCCATGCTGGAACCAAACGAAGAGGCAGAGAAGACGAGCAGCTGGATCCCCGTAGGGTTGGAAAAGTACGTGGTGCCTCCTTCGGCATCAACTGCGCCGTGGAACTTCTGGTCATCGGTGTAGTGCAGAACCGCAAGGCCGTAGGTCTTGGTCTGGTCCCACAACATGGAGTACGGGTATGTCCAGACGCCAAGGTCCTGGGAGTCCAACATCAAGTTGGTGTAGAACTTGTTGGTCTGGAAGGGTCCATCGTTCAGAACACCACCAAGAACTGCGAGCGGGAGGGCCTTGCGTGGAAACACCAGGGGAGGAGCGCTGGTGTCAATGGTTGCAAAGAGGTCGCCGGAGTAGCCGGTGGCGGCCGCAGGAATCCCACAGGTGGAGCTAGCCGTCACGGCACTCTTGATCTCCACTGTGGAGGTGCTGTTCTTCAACACGACAGTCGAGTTGTACGTCAGGTACACCTGCAGGGCCGTACCCGAGCCGGCACCAATGGTGGTGCCCTTCGTGATCAGATTGGTGTTGAGAGTGTAGTGCACCAGCAGCAGCACCGCCAGGCCAGGTGCCACGGGGTTGAGGGAGGCATTGGTAGAGATGGACAGGTACGCGGTGGAGGGCAGGATCGTCGTGCTGGGCGTACCAGTGGCGGAAAAGAGCGTGGAGGTGGTGGTGGCGGCCGTGGCTCCCACCAGCGCGACAGCCACCGGTGCGTTGCTTGCGGTCTTGGAACCGATGAGCGTGCTGCATCCGGTTGCGTCCACCTGGTACGTCTCCAAGGCACTCGCATAGCCCGTCACCGTGCCAGTGATGGTGCTGCGCGTGTCGGTGGTGGGACAGTACGTGGTGTACGACGTGGTGGTGAGGTGCCGCGTGATGGTGATGATGGTCACGTCCTCCTCGGCCGCAACGCCGCGGACCACGAGGCCGGCAAGCAAAAGACGGACAAGCTGTCTTGCCATGGCTAGCGAGTGACTGGTATAGGTGAGTGGGGGTGGGGCGGGAGGTGCGGGGCACGGCAGGGGCTTTATACGGAGCGGCGGGCTGGAGCATGAGCCCACTGCCGCTGTTCTGAGCCATTGGGCGCGTCTGCAACGCACGAACCTGCTGCACGCGCACCGTTAACGCCCCGTGACCACGAATCGCGGCTTCTGGTTGGCCCGAAAACGCCGTGGATTGCCTCACCACGCAACCCGCATCGTCTTGTGCATGCGCAGGGTGCGTTTTGGGTCCGCATTAAGCTACTGCCTGCGCCAAACAGGCAATGCTTGAACACTATTTGGCTCACCAGGGCGCACAGCCATGCACGATGCCGCACGTGGCCGCATGTGTCCGCATCAGTTGTAATTTCAAAGCCCAAACCCTGTAGCCTTTGCACAAGCATGCAAGACTGCCCCAGGACCCCGTGCTGTGCAGAAACACCTGCGACGTACCGGCACAGAGGCCTGCCATCCACCCATGTCCCCAGAGTGCAATCTACCACCAACATTCCCCGAGACGCGCTTTGTCCGGTCAAAACAAACATGACGCGTAGGGTGCATCGGAGTATGGATGTTGCATTGTGCTGCGATGCACAGACTGGGCGTGCGGCTAAACGCCGGTTCGGGCAGACAATTGCAAGCACCGCCAGCTGGTGCGGCGCGGCGTTCCTCGGAATCCGCGGCCACCCACCCCTCGCCCCGTGTCTGCCCCTCCAGTGTCGCGCGCGGTTGTTGGGAGTTTGCAGCCGGCTACCGCTCGTGAGCACGCATGTGCCGCCGTTGCCAACCAGGGTCCGTCAGGTCTCGTTATCTATGAAAATGCCTCACACTTGGCCCTACACACCGCCGGAGAACGCCAAGGACCACGTCCGGCTCATGCCGTTGTCCAAGTACGTGTTGCTGTCAAACCCACTGGCACTGAAGAACAGGTACGACGTCAGCGGGTCCGCCAACGCCTGGTTCAACCGCAAGATGCCGGTCCACCCGCTCGTGATGTCGCTGATCCGCGACTCAAACACCTGCGTCCACTCCTCGGACACAAACTCGGGACTCCGGACCAACGACAGCGCCGGCGTGATCGGCAACATATGGATCCCGTGGATGTACTCGATGTTGGTGCCAAAGTAGGTTGTGTGGTCGATCTTGTTGTCAAACAAGATGCCACCGGCACGGTTGCCGATGAACCGCTGCGGCTCCACGGTGTTGTCGCTGGTGTAGAGATAGTAGCACTTGTTCGAGCGCGCCATCACCAGGAGCATCAAGTTGCCGCGGTTCTCCATCAGCTGGTCGCCAACCACACGGCCCCACAACTTCATGCCGTACGCAAAGTTGTAGTCCTCGCTGCTCAGCTCCTGGTTTTTGCCGTCTCCCGCAGAGAAAAGACCACTGGCCCACAGGTGGCCGGCATACCAGTCAAACATCCGCAGAACCGGGAAGTACAGGTCCTTCAGCAGCGGGTTGGCCACGTCGCGCACAAGCAGGTTCACCCAGTCCTTGTTGTCCTGTGCCCACGTGCCGCAGTACTTGGCGTCGACATAGCCAATCACCGCCGCAGCATGCACCCAGTAACCATAGTGGAAGTGGTGGTCGTTGTAGTAGCCGCTGCCGTAGTCAGCGCCGCTGTCACCACCCTGCAGCGCCGTCAGCGTCACACCACCGTACCGCGTGTCGTACATCAACGGGTAGTACTGGCTGTTGCTGGTCCAGATGGCAAACGCCTCCTTGGCTGCCGCAAGCGTCAGCTTGGTGACATCCTCATCGCCGAGAATCTCGCTAGCAACAAGCAAGATGTAGGCGTACTTGTCCATCACCTTTCCGCCAAAGTAGTTCGAGGTGGTGGCATTCACCGTGTCAGAGATGCTCACAGACAACTCCTCGTTGGCCACCTCGGCAATCAACTTCAACTGCTCGCTCGTGTACAGCAACAGCGTCATCTGCAGCGTCCACGGGAGGAACTGCACGTCGTGCGTGAGTGTCTCCTCCATCGTCAACGTGTTGGTGAGGTACGCGTACATCGTGCCCTTGGTGGTGGATGCAAGCAGGATCCCCGTTGCCGTCTTGGCCGTGGCCAGCGACAACAGCAGCACGTGGTGCGGAAGCGCAAACACAATCGGCGTGCCCAGAGCAGACGCACCCAGCGTGGTGTACTCAATCAGGTACTCCGCACTGGACCCCGAGCTGGACCCGGTGACCTCGGCCAGCACCACGTACATCCCTGCAGCCTGGTCGTAGTAGGCGTCGTTCTTGCTGGGTGCCACTGCCACCTGGATCAACACTCCCGAGGCAGAGCCAGAGCCGGCGATGGTGTTGGTGTCGGACACCAGCAACTTGAAAGTGGACAGCGACAGCGGAAGAGTGACGTACACCAACCACTCCACGTTGTTGGTCAAGGTGGCGCGGTACTTGAGAATACCTTCCGCAAGTGCAGACAGCGTCTCAGACACAAACGTGCTGATGCCCACACCTGTCTTGAGTTCGGGAGTGAGCAGTCCGTGGTAGACACCAGAGATGAAGCCCATGCCCAGCACCAACGGAAGCAGGATGTAGTTGGTGTCAAGATCGGAGGAGTCAGCTGCCATCGTCACAAGCACACTGAGGGGACCCTGCTCGGAAACATCAATGTCGATGCTGGAACCAAACGAAGAGGCAGAGAAGATGAGCAGCAGCACACCAGTAGGACTGAGGAAGTAGCTGGCTGCACCCTCGGAGTTGGTGTCACCAAAAACCTTGTCGTCATCCGTGTAGTGCTGGACGGCAAGACCGTACCGCGCCGAGTTGTCCCACCAGACAGAGTAAGGGTACGTCCATGCGGGCGATGTCTGAGAGTCCAACATCAAGTTGGTGTAAAACTTGTTGGTCTGGAAGGGCCCGTCGTTCAGAACACCATCGAGAACTGCGAGCGGAAGTTCTTCACGCGGGAACACCAGAGGCGGAGCGCTGGTTGCAATCGCGCTGAAGAGGTCGCCGGAGTAGGCAGATCCGGCGGCAGGGGAGCCACAGGTGGAGCTTCCGGTGGTGGTTGCAGCAGAGGAGACACTAGAAGTGCCGGTGGAGACCAGAGAAGTGCCAGTAGAGAGAGCCAGAGACAGTTCTGTGGTCTGGGCGGCGGAAGATGTGTTGTCCTCGGAAATCTCTGTGGTCAGAATCACCTGCGTGGACGGAGTGGAACTGCTCTCCAACATGCTGTGGATCTCCACGGTGTGTGTCCGGTTGTCCAACACAAAGGTAGAGTTCCATGCCACGTAGTCCAACGGCACAACCGTAGCCGGCGAGGCCGTGGTGGTGCCGTTGCGCGAGGTCGTGATGGCGCTGGTGGCGTTCCGCGCAGTCGCATCGACACTGGTGGCGTTGTTGCGAGCGGAACTGGTGGTTGCGGGGGCAATGGTGATGCCCAGTGTGATCAGGGCAGGGTCGATTGTGTGCAGCAACAGCAGCAGCAGTGTCAGCACGTACACCAACGGATCAAGCTGCAGGTTGCTGGAGATGGTCAGGAGCGTGGTGGTGCCCAGCACGGTCAGATTGGGAGCCGCAGTGGCCGAGAAAAGAGTGGAGGAGGTGGTGGGCGCGCTGGAGATGGTGGGCGCCACAGCACTGGTGGCCAACGGTGCGGTGGTGGTGAGCGAGGGTGCCAGCGAGGTGGTGGGCTCGCCGATCGTGAGGGTCTCGATGCCCGTGCCCCAGCTGGAAGGTGTGATGAGGGTGCTGTGGCCAGTGGGGTCCACCTGGTACGTCTCGACCGCGCTGGAGTAGCGGGTGACAGCCTCCGTGATGCTGCGGCGGGTGTCGGTGGTGGGACAGTAGGTGGTGTAGGAGGTGGTGGTGTACACCCGAGTAAGGGTGGTATAAACCACCTCGGCCGATGCGTAGTGGGCCATGAGGCCGGCAAGGACAACGCTGCGAAGCTGTCCGTTCATGTGGGAGTGGATGTGATGCTGGGATCGGTGATACGAGCAGATCAGCCGGGGGTTATATACATGGGGGGCTGTGCCAGTGGTGGTGGGTCGTTCAGAGGCTTGGGCCGCCTGACCCGCCACCTCCAGCTGCACCTGCCAAACAATTACCCTGGCATGTACGGTGTGGATGAATGGGCGCGTGGGGCAGTGAATGGCGGGACGTACATGCAGGCGAACGTGGACATGCGCGGTCGTGCAGCAGCCGGTGCATAAATAGGCAGGGTTTTGGTCCACATTAGGCAATTTTCCGAGCCAACACGGCGGCCAATTATTGCTGTGCATGCGGTCTGCTGCAGAGTGACGCGGCAGTCTGCGCCCCAAGGCAACGTCGCCGAGCGGGTGTGTTGATCCAGCCACATCCGCACGGAAGACCAGCCCTCCTTCGGGGTGCGGGCTGCGGCCAGGCCGGTGCTAATGCCGGGCTCATTGTGGTCATTGTGGCATTGTCCTAATGACGCTAATGCATGGGAGCGCGAACGACGCCCAGCCAGCCACCCGAACAAGGCGTGGTGTTAGCGCGGCGTTTGTGGAGGGCCTAGGCGTGCGGTGCGTGCATTTGAGGCCGTGTCGGCCCAGCGGTGCTGGTACGGGCCGACGCCACGGAAGTAGGGCGGGTGTGTATTGCGTGGTGTGTGCGCTAGTTCGCCTGTCCGTTCCTTACCGGCGCCCCCGTGTTCCGGCGCTCCTGCGCTCCCCCGATACTGCGCCCCTGCCGCTCCTCTACAACGACTCGCCCAACTCCTCCTGGTCGTACCCCCGCTTCAATGCACTCATAAACTCGTCTCTCCCGATGTACGCCCCGCACATGCGGCGCTTCCCCGTAAAGGCCGTGCGCAGGTGCAACACCCGCCAGTTGTCAAACATCAAACACACTCCAGGCTCAAGCCGGAGATACCACTCGTTCTTCGGGTCGTGCACCGTGGCCGCCCACGTGCGGAGCGCCTGGTAGAACAAAGGCACCTGCGCCGGCGCCAACTTGCTGAACGTCGACGGGTGCAGCAACGTGCTGCGGTCGCTCTGGTTCCACCGCACCTGCACCAACTCGCCTGTCGCGTCCTCGACGAAAATGGGGTGGCTGTATGTCGGCTGCACACACACGCCGTCCTCGCCAGCCAGGTGCGCCGGCACCGGCACCGTCGCCAACAACCGGTACAAGTCCGGGTGCGCCTGCTTGAACTGCCGCGCACACGCAAACGCATCCACAAGCAGAGTGTCGCCGCCAGTGCCCTCGTGCAACAACAAGTGGAACAACTGCAACCCCGGGGCCTCGGTCCAGTACGTGCCGTCGGCATGCAGCGGAATGGCAATGTTGGTGTACGCCGTGTCGTTTACCAGGAGGTCCAGGGTAAAGTCCCAGAAGCCACCGTAGTGGGTGGGGCGGATGTAGTTGAGCCGCACCACAAGCCGTTCCGTGTCTTCGGGGTTGGCGGGCACGCCCTTGACAAGACAGAAGCCGTACTGCCACACCTTGGTGACGTACTCCTTGAGTCCCTCCTCCGTGTCCATCACCGCGGCGTAGTCCACCGTGGGGGGCGCAGCCGAAATGGCCGCCACGTCCCAGAGCGTGATGGGAAGCACGGGCTTCAGCAGCGGGATGCGGTCGACCGCAGCCGTCAACGGCGGGTTGTAGCTGTGGAGCCGGAGGAACTGCTGCGTGAGCTCGGTGGTGTGACCATCGCTCCAGACGATCCGCACCACGCCGTCCGCCGCCCCGGCCGAGGCAAGCGCCAAGTCCTCGGGAATGTCGCGGATGTCCACCAACCGCTGGCGAGTCACCGGGTGGTAGCACTCGGCACAGTGGCAGTGGTCCCGGAGCCAGATGGCGTGGAACAGCGTGGGGGTGTTGTCAATCGCAACACGGAGTTCGGCGTCGAGGATCTCAGCAGTGAGCAGCATGGGGTGTGGGGTGGTTGCAGGGACCGCACACGGAACCTGTCGAGGTGGCGCCCGGTTTACCCCGCGTATTCCCAATGCAGCAGGCGATGCCGATGGACTCTTCTGCTCGCGAAACACGCGGTGCGCCGCGGGTCACCACCACCGTGCTGGCCGCCGGCCTGGCGCGTGTGCCGGTGCTGTCTGCCAGCGGAGACGGCCTCCGGGTGCCCGTGTCGCAGACACTCCGCGCCCCCACCTTCCCGGCCGCCAACTCGGCCCAGCGGGCTCTGCCGGCGGCCGGCGCACGCGCCAAGGTCCACCTCCAGCCCGGCCACCTGCCGCTTGACTGGGCCGAGCTCAAGCGCAAGAACCGCAACCTCCTGGGGGTGGATGCTCACCTCATTCCCTTGCGCGTCACCAAGGACATGCTCAAGAGCCACCGCGCAGACGACGACTGCTGGACGGCCATCCGTGGCGTTGTCTACAACATCACGCCGTACTTGGACTTCCACCCGGGAGGACGGGCCGAGCTTCTCAAGGTGGCGGGCAAGGACGGCACGCTGTTGTTTGACAAGTATCATCTGTGGGTGAATGCCGAGCGCATGTTGGAGGGCTGTGCCGTGGGCAGGTACTTTCCCTAGAGAACCAGAGCCCTGTCTGCAGATCTGGCGTGCCGGCGGCTGTTTTACAGACCCCACACGCGCCCTGGAGTGCCGGCGGCTGTCTTATGGATATGACAGGCACGCCCTAGACGCGCCCGAACTATTTACTGGGTGGGACACTGGGGACGCGCGCTCTCGTGCGCCGTCTCTTCCTCGGGCTCGGGGATGTCTCTGGCCTTCACCACCACGTAGTCCACCTCGTCCACCGGCTCGCCCTCGGCCACCTGCGGCCGCTGGGTGGCAAACAACGTGTCGGGTATCAACGTGCTCAACTTGGCCAACTCGCCCTTCTCAAGAAACCAGTTGTCCTGCGGAAAGTCCACCACCACGTGGCAGTACATGTCACCGCGTCTCATGCGGAACGTGCCCTCCACCGGCATGCCCTCGTTGGGGATCTTGATCACGTCGCCGGGGCGAACCACCTTCCCGGGGAGCGTGGTCACCATGAGGTGGCGGCCGTCAAGGTGCTTCACCAACGACCGCAGAAACCCTGAAAGCGCCTCCACAAGCGTGACGTGCACCTCTGCATGCAAGTCGTCTCCGGTGCGCTTGAAGCGCGGGTGCTCCTGCTCCAAGACCGTGAGCACCACGTCGCCTGGCTGCTTCCGCAACGCCTGGTCCAGCTCGCCCTTGAGCACCACGTTCTCGCCATCGCGTGCCCCCCGCCGCACCACAAACTCCAAGATCTTGGTCTCATCCACAAGGCACGCGCCGTCGCACCGCCGGCACTTGTCCTTGGCCCGGAACACCGTGCCATGGCCGTGGCACTGCGTGCACTCCACCTGCACTCGCTGCATGTACCCTGCGCCCACGCGCTTGATCTGCTCCACCACTCCGCTGCCGCTGCACTTGGAACAGGCACGGGTGTGTGCGCCGGGCCGGCAGCCCTGTCCCGTGCACTTGGGGCAGATGATGGAGCGCGTGGAGGTGATCTTGACCGTCTTGCCATTGAACAAGTCCTCCAACAGGAGCTTCACGTCCAAGTGGGCGTCCTCGGTCTTGCCGCTGCGGGGCGGCTGCGGCGCCGCCCCGCCATTCATTCCGTTGAAGAAGTTGAAAAAGTCCTGCGGCCCAAAGTCGTTTATGTCGTCCTCGTAGTAGCCGCCGCGGCCACCATACAGCCCAAACTCGTCAAAGTCTGGCACCAGCCCGCGGGCGTCGTACGCAGCCCGCTTCTCGGGGTCGCTGAGCACCTCGTACGCCAGCGTGATTTCCTTGAAGCGGATCTCCAGCTGCTCGCGGTCCGCGTCGCTGGCCTTGTCCGGGTGGTGCTTCAACGCAAGCTTGCGGTACGCCGACTTGATCTCCACCTGTGTCGCCGTCACCTCTACCCCGAGCACCGAGTAGTGGTCCGACATGATGAGAGGAGATGAGGCAAAGCAGAAAAAGAGATTGACAGATCCGGCAAAACGTGCAGGCAGCTGCAGGCAGCTGCAGACAGCTGCAGGGGCTCTCTACGAGAGACACCACCTCCACCCACCGCCCCGTGCGGGTGCAGAGGCTGTGGGAGCCAGGACGGCTTCAGCGTCGATCCCAACAGCACCAACGCGTCCTGCACCTGCCCTGGCTGTTGCTGCTGCACGTGTCGAGACGTACCCCGCATGCCGTCGCTGCAGCCCCCGCACAAGACGCCCCGCAGTTTCTCCGCGCCGTGGTATAAGGACATGTGGAGACCCGCCTCTCGGTGGCCAATGCACGTCTGCGCGTTTGCCCTTCTGCTTGTGGCAGTGGTGTTGGGTGCCCCGGTGTCCTCCACCTCTCTGCTCGATGCAAACTTCCCCACCGTGTCCGCGCTTCCTGGCGGCACCACGGCATACTCCTCCGAGCTCTGGGACGAGTTGGTGCTCACGGAGCAGTACAACCAGCTCTTGGCCTGCTTCGACCTGAACACCACCCGGTTGGAGGCCGGCACGGGACTCGGCAGCTTTGACTGCACCTACGGCTACTGCAACACGTGCCTGCGCGGCGACGTCGAGGTGTTGTACCGGTTCGAGCCCACCAGCGACCACTACTCGGGCACGGGAATCATTGTGGCCAACCACCCGGACAAGACCCTCTGGAGCATTTTCCGGGGCACCGTGACGGCGCAGGATGCCGAAACCGACAAGGCACTTGCGCTCATGGACTACACGCCGTTGAGTGACCCTGCGGCCAACGGCTTTCCTGCGTGCGACGGGTGCCAGGTGCACACGGGCTTTTACAAACTGGTGACGGACAACTTGAACAGCTACTACTTTCCCAAGATTGCCGAGTACCACCGGCAATACCCCGACTACAAGATGCACGTCACCGGCCACTCGTTGGGCGGGGCGTTGGCGCTTCTTGTTGGCACCGAGCTCCAGGTACAGGGGTTTGCACCCACCGTGGTGGCCCTGGCACCTCCCAAGGTGGGCAACCCGGAGTACGCGCTTTGGGTGAACACCATCTTTGACGTCAAGGCCGCCGACCTGGGCATTGCCGACGGCACCACCACGCTGTTTGGCAACACAGTGGTGGTGGTGATCCACAAAAACGACGTGGTGCCCATGTTGCCGCCCGGGAACTATGCCTTGCAGGGCTTGGAGTTCTACATCAACAAGGCTGCGCTTCCGCACACCCAGGCCGTTACCGAGTACTTTGGCCTCTGGAAGAACTTTGCCTGGCTGTTGGTGGACACCACTGCCGACACCACCACCGCGCACTTGGAGTACATTTACGACGTTGCCGTGTGTCCCTTGCTGGCCAAATAGCTCCGAGTATCTACAAACCGCCAAGCACCTCCAGCCGCTTCTCCAGCACCCACCCTCTATGGCGCTGCTCTCTGCTCGTAAAACAACATGTACGCCGCCAGCGTTTCCTTAAGCACGTCCTGGCGCAGCACCTCGGACACCTTGCTGTCGCTGATGCGCCAGTACGGGTACTTCACGTACAGTGCGAGCTTGCGGAGGTGCGGGTGGGTATCCTGGTGCGGCTGGCGCACCCCACCCGCCAGACCCAACGGACCCTGTCCCGGGGTCTCTATCGCCGGTGTTTCTAACGCCCGTGCCAACTCGTCCATCTTGAGCGTTGCCATCACGTCCGTGCCGGCAAAGGTGGGCCGCCGTGCTCTCAGGAAGCGCCGGGCCGGAGGCGCCGTGGGCACAGGCGCCGCCACCACCGCAGGCCTCAACGGCTCGGTGACAGGGAACACCGGGTACGCCACGCCCTCGTCGTTCTTGACAAAGATGGGCTTGTGGCGGAAACACTCGTAGTGCCCCCTCGTGTGGCTGCCCTCGTGCCGCACCACCAGTTTGAGCCGGTACTTGACCCGCGCCACCATCACTGGCTCGTGCACCACACGGTCCTTTGCGTGCGCCGTGTCGGCCAGAGTGATGCTCGAGGTTGCCGGGGGAAGCAGATCTTCGCTGGAGCTGTTGCTCTCGGCATCCGTCACTTCGTTTTCGTCCTCTTCCGGGTCGGAGGCCGAAGCCTCGGATGCGGTAGCGTCCTCGTCCTCGTCGCTTTGCGAGCCATCTGCCTCGGCATCAAGCACGGCCCGCACCACTCCTGGCGCCACCAGTGTGCCCAGACTGGCGCCATCAGTGCTCTCGTCGTCAAACTGGTTCACCAGGATACGCTCACCAAACGCCACTTTGCAGTTGTTGCGGATCAACAGCCCAGAGGAGGTGTACAAGGAGCGGGAAAAGTGCACAATGAACACGGCGGGACACTGCACAACCACCGTCCGCAACTTGACTGTCAGCCGCACCTGGGCTAGCGGGCGCCCGCCAACAACGCAGCCAGTGAGATATGCGTCAACAGCAGGGTCCAAGTCGGCGTTGATTTCGAGAAGCGGGTCCGCAAGCATGGCTTTGAACTCCTTCATCCGCAGCGCGTGTTCCTCGGCAGAGGCACCGGCAGGCAGCACTGTGGGGCCAGCAACCACCGCAGCAAGGCGGCAGCCAAGGCAGGCATAGTCCTCGATCAACTCCACTTCGTTTTGCCGCATGATCTCGTCGAGCGTGGCGCTCGGCTGGTCGGGAACCGGCAACAGCATGATGGTGAACGGCAGAAACAGAGGCCGCAGCACCCGGAGACAGGCAAGACACGAAAACTGCTTCATCGCCTTGCCCAGAAACGGAAAGACAGGCACGTCCTTGGGCACAGCGCCGGCCTTGGTCCACGCCGTGCGGAGCCGCCCGTTCTCGGTCTCCAACGTTTCCAACAACAACTGGGCCAACTCCTGGGCATCGTGCTGGTTGCGCAGAATCCGAGCGTTGAACGCGCGCTCCAAGACGTGCAACAAGCTCCACACGCTGAGCGCAGTGTTCTTGTGCACCACCAGCTGCAACTGGGCCAACATGGTGCCCAACGCCGCGTGGATCGGCACGATCGGCTCGTCCTTCAGGGACGCCATCTGACGACGGGCCGCAGCCACGGTGTCCGGGTGCTCGCGGCCCAAGGCCTGGTACAGTCTCAACACGGCAGAAACATACTCGGCAACAGCCGGCAGCAGCGCAAGCGCCTGGAGAGTGGCGTTGGCAAAGCAGTCGTTGCGCTGGTTGATAAACCCGGTGGTGTACCGGTCGACTCTTCGCTTCGACGCAAACATCTCTTCAGCTCGCGCACGGTCTTCCTCGCTCTGGAGGTAGAGATAAACAGAGGGACAAACGATGTAAATGCAAACAGCAGTGGCAACGGCAGTGGCAAGCATCCACCGCAGCAGCAGCAAGCGTGAGATAAGCTTTGGCGCAGGCGGGGGCACGGGGGGCGGGACAGCAGCGGTGTACCCGAGTAAGTGGAAAAGCGCGTGGACCGTGTCTCCCGGGGCCATGCGCTGGAGCGTGGGCCGTGGACAGCAAGAAGGGTTGGGCGGTGAGGTGAGCGGGGATGCTGCAGCCGAAACGCGGGGTGACATCATACAAATATCTGTGCATTGCTTAATCGTCAAGGAGGTCCTGGAGGTCCTGGGTGCTCACCAGCGTGTCGGCGTCGATGGTGGTGTCGCCTGTGTGCACCTCGAGCGTGGTGTCGCCGGCAGCCAGGGGCACGCGCGCAGCCACCACCCGGGCGGGGCACGGTGTGGGGTCCACGTACGCCAAGTCGGCAGCGGCAATGGTGCTGGGGAAGGGCTGGTGCGCCACCTCGGCAAGCCACAGACGGTCGAACTCGTGCTGGAGGCTCCACAGCAGGCCGGGCCGCTGAAGCACCTCGAGGTCGCTGTCACTGAGCAGGAAGGCGTCCGGCGGGCGGTAGGCCAACGGCGGGTCCACCGCCTGCGGACCGTGCTCCACGTCGTCGGGGTATGCGTCTTTGCTGGCCTCCTCCTGGAGCTGGCGCATGAGACGGTTGGGGCGGGCCCGGATGCTGCCCAATCCCTCGTCGCTGAGGGCGCGCTTGCGCACCAACGACCGGTGCTCCTGAACACGGTCCATTGTGGGCAGCTCGAGTTCGCTGAGGAGGTTGCGGCTGACGTCGCGCAACGGCGTGTGCCACTTGGCGGGCGAGTCGCGCTGCACCGTGAACCGCTTGGTGAGGTTGGAGTTGGAGCGGGCAAGAAGCAGGGGCGCGCCGGAGGAGGAGCTGGGCCGGCTAAGCAGCCCGGCACGCAGGTTCACGCTCCCCTGCGGCTTGTTGCGGTCCTTGCCGCCAAGCGGCACCCGCGAGGCGGCTGGCTGGAGCGCAGGCTTGGACGCCAGTCGCTGGCGGGTGGCCCCGAGGTGCTTGCTTTTGAGAGGCGTCTTGAAGGAGATGTGCTGCTTCGTGGGCAGCGCGTCCCCGAGCACGTTCTCCTTGTCGGCAAACGTAGACATGGTGTGGCGGCCGGCGCGGTTGCGGAGATGAGCGTCTATTTGTGCCTGCGGGAGCGTAAACAAAGTATTGCCCCTTTGGGAACATGGCTGCGGTCGGCGCACGCCGCGCGCTGTCACGTGCTGCGTCACGTGCTGCGTCACGTGCTGCCGTCTTGATTCTCGCTATGTACACCGGCACGCCTGTGCCCCGCCGACGTGCCAGGCCTGCGTGCCAGGCCTGCGTGTGGCGCGGGCCTCTGCTTCGCCACGCCTCTAGCTCCAGTCAATGAAAAAGCCCGGCAGGTTGTGGCTCACGATGCGCGGCGGGTACACCAAACACGTCTTGCGCGAGTCCGTCTTGGCCACAAGCTCCGTGATGGCCTTCTTCACCGCCACAATGTTCTCCAAGACCTGGCGCTGCAGAAGACCCGTGTGGGCCACCGGAAGCGTCAAGCTCTCGTTCTTCTGGCGGAACAGCAACGCGCCGCCGGCCGACTTGATTGCCGCCTCCAACAGCTCCTCGGACGCCTCGATCACCGTCTTGGTCTTTTGCGACGGCATCAACCCACGCGGACCCAACGTGCGCGCCGCCTTGCGCAACGGCACAAGCATCTCGGCCGTGGCAAGCGCCTTGTGGAAGTTGATGGGCTGCAGGCCGTCCAAGACCGCCGCCACCAACTCCTCGCCGCCGGCCACCACCGCGCCCTTGGCAAGCGCCGCCGCCTGCACCGCAGGGTCCAGCGTGAACACGGCAATCTTGGTCTCAGTCAACAGGTGCGGCAAACGCACCTCGCCCTTGATGGGCACCACACCCTTGGAGGCATACACCCGCGTCTGCAACATGATGGGACGCTGGCGTCTGCCCACCTCAAACGCACGGATGTACCGCAACGCTTCCGGCACGGGGAGATACAAGTCCTGGTTCTCGGGCTTGACGTGGAACTTGCGCTTGCGCTTGACGTCTTTCTTGGCCTCCTCCTTGACCTTCTTGGCCTTTTCCTGCTCCTTGGTCATCTTGGCCGCCGCTGCTCTGCTGTTTTCCGCCCGCAACACGGCGCCCGTGCTGAACTGTCTTGCGGCAACCCCCGCACGCGCGACGCCTGTCGAAATCATGGCGCTGGGCATATGGTTGGAGAAAAATATTCGGCCGCGATTATTCAACGCTCGCTTGTCCGCGCAACAGCACACACTCTTTATGTGGGCACTTGGGTTGAAACGAGCCGTGCTGGCGGTGGTGCCGAGCACGGGCAGCGTGCGGGCTTTTCTGTTGGCGAGTGGTCTGATCTGGGGGCGGCCGGCTGCTGCGCGCGGCCTGCTGCTTGCAGCCATCTCTCCGCTCGCATCCTCCTTTGCGCGCATGGTGTCTCCGTTTGGCGTGGTGCAGCGCCGGTTCAAGCTGCGCGGCAACACCTACCAGCCCAACTTCTACCGCAAGAAGCAGAGATTGGGGTTTTTGGCCCGTCTTCGGCTGGTGCAGGGGAGAAAGATCCTTGCCCGGCGCAGGGCCAAGGGAAGAATGTATCTTTCGCACTAGGGTGGTTGTACATACAAGGCTTTCAGGGGGACAGCAGGCAGGCCAGGCCACCGTAGCGGCTGTGCGTGGGACCCGCCAGAGCGCGCCTGGTGTTGGTTTGGGTGTCTGCTGAGTCTGCCCAATAAGGACATGCCTATTCCGGAAACACTGTCTGCCTGCACATCTGGCGCATCGACTTTTTTTTCAGCCCAAGCATGTCTACTCAGAAAGTGCGGCGGCCGGCGGCGTCGGC
This sequence comes from Limtongozyma cylindracea, assembly GCA_030572215.1. Lineage (NCBI taxonomy): Eukaryota > Fungi > Ascomycota > Pichiomycetes > Serinales > Debaryomycetaceae > Limtongozyma > Limtongozyma cylindracea. The sequence goes on from JAJLZO010000153.1 coordinate 219,657, forward strand.
AGTGAACACTCCCACGAGGACGATTGTGGTGAGCCTGGTGGCGGTGGACAGCACCAGTGCGCTGGCGATTGTGGATGCGTTTTTGGACGAGCAGCAGGAGCGCCTGGCGCGGGGTGCCGCAGTGAACGGCGCGGAGGGGATGGCGCTGGTGCTGACAGAGGTGGCCACGGCCATCTCGCAGGTGAAGCGGATTCTGAGAGACCTCCGTGGGTTGCCTCCGATGGGTCTGGAGGAACGGAAGCGGACGAGAGAGGAGGACCTGGTGGCGGGTGCCGATGCCGGAGAGGACCCCGAGGCCACGGGCGAGGCTGCTGCAAAGGCGGAGGAGGACAAGGACGAGTCGAGCGCACAGTCGAGCTCCGAGTCGAGCTCCGAGTCCGAGTCCGAGTCCGAATCGGGCTCCGGATCCGAGTCCGAGTCGAGCCCCGGCAAGACCGAGTCCAAGGAATCCACCGAGGAGCCCTCGACCGAGGAAACCCCCCGCAAGCGCCACAAGAAGAGCAAGTAGCCCGTGCCCGGCCCGTAATAATGCATTCACTGAACCCTGCCCCACGTGACGCGGCTGCCACAAAAGCAATGACTCACTGTGCACGCCAGATCGCATTCTTCACCACTTTTCCTTGCTATGGTGAAAAAGGCGGGAGTTCTCGGTGCCACCGGCTCGGTGGGCCAGCGGTTCATTCTTCTCCTTTCGGAACACCCCGACTTTGAGATTGCTGCTCTCGGCGCCTCGTCGCGCTCTGCCGGCAAGAAGTACGCCGATGCCACCAAGTGGAAGCAGACGCTGCTTCTCCCGACCAGTGCCGCCGACATTGTGGTGCTGGAGTGCACCGTGGAGGCCTTCAAGCACTGCGACGTGGTGTTCAGCGGCTTGGACTCCGACGTGGCCGGCGACGTGGAGAAGGCGTTTGTCGCGGCCGGCTTGTCTGTTGTGCTGAACGCCCTGAACTACCGCCGTGCCCCCGACGTGCCTTTGGTGGTGCCGATTGTGAACCCCGAGCACATTGACGTGGTGGAGAAGCGCGTGAAGCTGGCGGTGGCCGAGGGCAAGCCCAAGCCGGGCTACCTCGTGTGCATCTCCAACTGCTCCACCGCCGGACTCGTGGCGCCCTTGAAGCCGTTGGTGGAAGCGTTTGGTCCCATCGACGCCTTGACCGCCACCACGTTGCAGGCCATCTCCGGCGCCGGCTTTTCGCCCGGTGTCCTGGGCATCGACGTCTTGGACAACATCGTGCCGTACATCCTGGGCGAGGAGGACAAGATGGAGTGGGAGACCAAGAAGATCTTGGGCAAGGTGCTGGCCGACGGCCTGGGCTTTGACATTCTCGGCGACGACGAGATCCGCGTGTCGGCCCAGTGCAACCGCGTGGCCGTGCTGGACGGCCACACCGAGTGCATCCTGTTCCGGTTTGCCAACCGCCCTGCCCCTGCGTTGGAGGAGGTGAAGGAGGTGCTCCGCAACTATGTGTGCGACGCCAGCAAGCTCGGATGCCCGCTGGCCCCCAAGCAGACCATCCACGTCTTGGAGCAGGACGACCGCCCGCAGCCCCGCTTGGACCGCGACCGTGACGCTGGGTTTGGCGTGCTGGTGGGCCGCATCCGCGCGGACCCGGTGTTGGACTACAAGATGGTGGTGTTGCTGCACAACACGGTGATCGGTGCTGCCGGTGCCGGTGTTCTCATTGCTGAGATCTTGAACGCCAAGGGCTTGTTGTAAGTGTATAGGGGCCCCAACGAACGGCAGTGTCACTTGCGCTTCTTGCTCTTGTCCTCAAACAGCACCCACTTGGGGTTCACGCCCTTGGAGCCGAGATAGGCCACGATGGTTTTGTAGTGCGGGCCTTGCACCACCACCTCTGTCCACTTGGGGTTGTTGGTGCAGGGTCCAATTGTGGTCGAGCCTGAACAGCGCACCCGGAGGTCCTCTGCAAGGGTCTCGGCCTTCAAATGGAACGGCTCAAAGTTGGCCACGCGGGTCACCACCTTGCGGCCGAGCCGCAACTCAGTCACAATCTGGATCGTGGGCACCGGTCCCTTCTCGAACTTGGCGTCCTGTCCCGGTCGCACCAACTTGTGCATCTCGGTCATGGCGCCAATCACGGGTGCCACCAACTCGCTGCGTCCCACCAGGGCTCCTTCTTCGTGCTGCTTGGACATGGCGCGAGCAAGCGGAAGGTCGAGCACCACGCGCTTCGGGTTGCTCGGGTCCACAAGCTGCTGCTGGGTCACGTAGCTGCCAACCAACTGCCGCACCTCTGCCGGCGTGTACATGTTGCTCTCTGTGCGGCCGGCAAGGTCAAAAAACGGCTGGGCGCGGTTGCCAGGCTTGTATGCCGTGATGGCCGTGAGCGCTGCGGGAGCCGAGCCACCGGAGGTAACAGCAGCAGGGGCCTTGCGTACACGGTGGGGCACAAACACCAGCACCTCCGGGTGGTCCTTCCCAGCCACCAGCACCACGCTTACATCGTCGCCCTTGCCCTTGAGCTTGAGGTATCCCGCCTTCTCCATGGCCTTGAGGAACTTGGCGGTTTTCTTGTACAGGGTGCGTTTCACCGTGAGGTCGTCCACAGGCGGAAGATTGCGAAGAACATGCGAGGACATGAACAAGGAGGAGGTCATGGGAAGGGAAAGGGTGTCTTGGTGGAGAGTCTGGAGAAGGGCTCGCTTGAAGAAGTGGTCCACGTCGGCAGTGGTGATGGCGGCAGGAGCGTCGCTGGGGTCGGGAGCGTCGCTGGGGTCGGGGACATCGCTGGGGTCTTGGACACCACTGGAGCCTGGGCTTTTGAGAGAGGCTTCAGCAAGCTGTTCCGTGGTGTCGAGTACCACCGCCTCTTCCACTGCAGCCTCCACACCGTCTGCACCCCCCACAGCCCCTCCCACCTTCGCAGCTCCCTCCCGTGCCCAGGGAGCCTCCACATCCAACTCCTCTGGCACCACCACGTCCTCTTTGCCCATCCGCCCCACCCAGTCGTTCCAGCAGTGCCACACCTCCACCGCCACACCCAGCTGCCCCACCACCCGGTCCACACCCAGCAAGTCCATCTTGCACACCCCCACCGCCATGGGCACAGTGGGACGGTCCGTCGACGCCACCGCCACCACCGCCCCCTCCACACACCGCTTGTCAAACGGCGGCACTGTGCCTGGAAGCATCAAATCAGCCCCGCCAGCAATCTTGTCCTCCACCACCCACGGGTGCGTCAACACAATGGGAAGAAGATACGGTGCCCGCCACAAGGTGGCCACCGTAGGCACCCACCCCCGGTCCTGGGGCGCAAACCACACCACCGTCTGCTTGGGGTCCGCCAACAACTCGCCCTTGCCGCCCGAGGCAGTGGTGTAGCTGGCCTGCTGGGTCGGCAGCGGCATCACGAGCCGCTCCGCCTCCCCCAACTGTTCCTGCGGCACCAGATACTGCGCACACACGCGCGCCAACACCCGGCGCCGCTCCAGCAGCTTCACGTTCGCAAGCGGCTTGACGTGCACCTCTTTGCGAAACATCGAGCTGCTGGTTTCTCTGCTCATCGCATCCGCCGCAACATGCTCCACGCCGTGAGCAGCAAGTCGCTTCCCGGCGCTTTGCTGGCGCCGGTGGTGGTGGAGTGGTGTCCAACCATGGACCTTCTAATCATGGTGGCCGGCCTGCTGACGGTGTTGGCCTACCGCATGGGCGAGCAGCGCGTGTATGCGGTACACAACGGCGCCGAGGTGACGCTGGTGCTGTGGCGGCGGGACGGCCGCGCGATGGCCATTGGGGGAGGCGACGGGCTGTGCAAAGTGTACGACACCAACTCGGGCCGGCTTGTGGCGCGCTTGGGCAGTGGCAGCACCGCGGTGGCCAACGTGACGTGGTGTGCGGGCGAGTCGGAGGCAGAGGTGGTGCCGCTGGCAGGCGGCGACATTATCGCCATGCTCCCGCCATTGCCGCCGTTGCTGGCACCCAAGGGCAGTGCGCTGGGAGCCCTGTTGGCCTACGACGCTGATCTGCTTGGTGTGCTGCAGCGGGCCGGAGCCATTGACTTGTTGTTTGTGTGGTTTGCCGACTGCGCCGTGGACGTGACGCTCTATGGCTTGCTCACAGTGCCGCGGGTGCCGGTGCCTGCACCAGGCACAGTTCTCCGCCACTGCCACTCCCCCACTTTGGAACACCATCACGTTTTGTGCCTCCACGACAGCGCTCTTGTGCTCATGCCGGTGGTGGTGCCGTACATCTCGCAGCCGGGCTTGCACGAGGTGGCCCATACTCTGTCGCAGATCTTGGCGGTGTTGGGGTACCTCCGCGAGATCATTGCCGGTCTTGGCTCCTCGCTGCTGGTGCTTCTTGCGTGGGGCGCCCGCCACTTGGACGCAATCCGGGCTGAGGGCGACAACGACCCCGCAGCGCTGCTCATGGACGCTCTTCTCACGGGAATGATGCTGGCGGGAGTGCGGCTGTGGTTGGAGCCCATGGAGCCCCGCGAAACCGCCAAACTGCTTGCCACGGAGACGGCTGGCTACGAAGCTCTCCGGACCACGCTCCTCACCAGCGTCATTCCCGCGGTGGAGCGCTTGGTGGTGCACCTTCTGGCACTTGGCGGCTGGGCACGGGGCCGGCTGGCGGGAAACCCGTTCGGACTTGTGCCGCTGGTGATTGAACAGTGTGTTGCAGGGCTGACGGCGTTGCTTGCGCGGGCAAACGCGTGCGTGTGGCAGCTCAACGACGAAACCACAGCGTTTGGCCACTTTGGAGAGTGGTTGTTACAGATGTGCGTTGAGATGGGCCGGGATGGCGGCGAAGGTGAGCCTCCCGAGCCACCCCCGACCCGCAGCGTGCTTCACTACCTCAAACACCACATGGTCCAGCTGCCGCTTGAGCAGATGCTCCACGGCGGCAGCGACAGCCTCCAGCAGATGGTTGAAACCGTGGCCAGGCTGTGTGATGGGGTGTTTGAGGAGGTGAAGCTGGCCCTCCGGACCCAGATGCAGTTTCTCCCGCCAGTGGTGTTGCTGACGGTGGATGCTACGGACGGCAGACAAGTGGTGCAGGACATGCGGGTGGTGGGTGGATCCGTGTATGTGGCGTGTGTTGTGAGGGGCGGGGTGCTTGCGCTCCACCGATACGCAACCGGCGTGGTGGAGCAGGCCGTGGTGGAGGCCGTGGACGGCGGAGAGTGGAGCGCGGTGCTGTTTGCGGACGACAGCGAATTGATTGCAGTGTGCCACGAAGATGGGGCACGGCAGAGCCACGTGGTCCGGGTGCCGTTTGTGGAGGTGGCCTACGGGGGCTCGGTGGCGTGGGCCCTGCTTGCGTCAGCCGCGGTGCCACACCGGCCTCCGGCGCGCAAGGCCAAGGAGGGACTGCGTGACGGCAGCACGCCGTCCGTCGCCCCAGCAACTGCCCTCCGGCCCGTGGCCATGGCCGTCAATGGCCGCGAGCACCACCGGGTGGTTGCTCTCGTGGGCGACACGCTCCAAAAGTGCGCTGTGTGGAGATTGGCGTGAGCGATGAGCAGCGGTTTTTCACATGCACCACGCCACGGTGTTTGGGCGGTGGACGTTCCGGCGGTTGCTCCGACAGGTGCGGCTGCTTCCGGCAGACCACACCGCGGTTGAGCTTCTCACGGACTTGCTCCGGGTCGAGTTCCGCCAGCCTCTCCTGGTGCTGCGGCTCCACCGCTTGCGCCGGCTGCAGGCACAGATCCAGGGCGCGTTGCGGTGGGGGACACCCGAGCTCCAGCAGGTGGTGTCGCAGGCGTACCGGCTTGGGAACGCTGCCGAAAACATTGCAGAGCGGCCTCGGTGGATGCGCCCGTTGTCACCGGCTGCGGCCAACGACTTGGCGTTTGTGTGGCCAGAGGTGCACACGGGGTTGGAAAAGAACACCAATCCGAGGTTCGAGCAGGAGTACCGTGCGGAGTATGCGGCACGGCAGCGCCAGGTGGCACGGCGAAACGTCAGGGACTTCCGCAACATCGAGGGGTTCAGTCTATGCGAGTGGGTGTTGGAGGAGCCCGTGCCTGGCGTTCCTGGAGTTCTCCACCCGCTACGGCAGGAGGAGGCGGTGGCGTCTCCGCTGAAAGTGGAGCTCGAGACCAACACGGCAAGGTCTGTGTACCAGCAGTTGGCTGTCGGCATTGGCCGCTCGTTGGGTGACCACACCAAGCCGCCCGAGTTTGACGCTGCCATGCCACTCCACCCAATGGGCACACCCATGGCCGTGCCCCGCATCAACAACATCAAGCGCAGACACAGCGCAAGCGTGCTTGAGCGAGTGACGAACGGCTTTGCCACCGTGCTGCGGCGCCGGCTCGCACGGTTGGCTCAGCTCGCGGCAAGCGGCACGTGGGACGACTTTAATTTACAGCGCCACTTGGCGTATTGCGCCCGCCACGGCCTCGTGCCTCCCAGCAAGGGCACCTTGGTGGCCAAGCTCCGGCGCCGCTACAAGGAGGTGGTGGCCGAGAGCCGGGCATTCGACCTGGGCCGGTTGGTGCGTGCCGCCAGTAGCTAGAATACATGCCGGATGTGGGCCGATGCGTGCAGGAGACCTGCTCCACACACAGCGCTCCTCATGACGGTGCTGTCGTTCGTGACGGTGTACGTGAACCGCGCGGGGGGGCTTCTGGCGGTGTTTCTCACCGACTGGATCTTGGTGTTTGTGCTCCTGGTGTCCTTCATCAACTGCTTCTACCAGGTGTGCGGCTGGACGCTCACGTGGCTTCTCCGGATGGTGCTGTGGCGCATGTTCAACGCCAGCATCCGCTTCCAGCTGGTGAAGATCAACCTCCTATCGGCCCGGTTTCTGTTTCGCAGCATGGTGATTATCACCGAGAACCAGGTGCTCACGGTTGGCCGCGGGTGCATCACCTGGCGCTACTGGCTCCGGTACACCCGCCGGAATGCGTTTGACGTGGCTCGAGCTGCCGATGGCGGCGGTGCCTGTGACGACGCAGCGCTCAAGAACCAGTCCCGCCCGGCCCGGTTGCTTGCGGAGCTTGAGGGGGTTGAGTGGTTCATGTTCAACAACACTCCGCAGTACGAGACAGCGATGCAGTCGCTCCGACGCGACGAAGGTGGCAGCAACTACAAACCAACGCTGCTGACCCTGTCAAGCTCCAGTGCCGTGCTGGTGAGCGACGAAGACAACATGGGCATCTTCATGATTGGCCGCGTGCTTCCAGTCGACATTGCCATCAAGCGAGGCGCGGTCACCATTGGCAACGAAACCACCCCCACCCTCAGTGTGAACAGCTACAACACCGCACGGGGTCTGGTGGATGTGGCCCCGGCCGCTGTGCTGCTTGACTTGTACCGCATGGTGATCAACATGGAGATGAAGCAGTTTGTGTCCAAGATCTTGCCCAACCCCGGGTTTGTACAGCAGCACGCAGAGGACGTGGCCGAAGACCCGGGGGTGCGCATCCGGCGCCGCCAGCTGTTCTATAACCGCTACCAGAGCGAACAGCGACAGAGTCTCGGGGGCACCCGTTCCCACTGGCGCGACTGGCTTGATCGTGCGTTGGGCACAGCGCACCTCAGCCGCTTCCAGCGCAGCCGACGGGTGGATACCACAGAGGACGTCAAGTGGCGGGGACTCACCAAGTACTTGCTGACGGGCGACTATGACGAGGACCTTGACGGCGAGCTCAATGACTTGCTCCCGTTTCTTGGGCGCAACCACGAGTACGCCACGGTGCTGCTGATAGTGGATGCAGAGGCGTGTCTGATGACCTACTACTGGGACTCGCCAGGATTGGTGCCCCACCGCAACGAAGGCGAAAAGGGCGGCGCTCAGACTCCCAATGGCGAGAACGACCCGCCGCCATACACGGGCGTGGAGCTTCTCTTGTCACAAACCACCATGCACTACGGCCCGTGGACAGACAAACAGCGGATCCCGCTCCAGCAGATGCTTTTTCCCACGGTCTACCGCGATGGCGAGCCGTACACGCCGCTCGTTGCCGGCCAGCGGCGCGTGTACACAGGGTTCAAGCTCCAGGTGGAAGTGCAGGACGAGTTGGTGTTGCGGGTGCCGTTCCGCGAAACCAGCAAGGACAAGAGCATTCTTGGAGGGTTGGTGAACAGGAGCCTGGGAGAGGACGTGCCCATCGTGCCGCTCCCGGGTATGGCGGACGAGACTGTGGCCGAGGAGGCACAGCAAGACACGGCCAAGGTGGCTGGTGTGCGGCCGTTTGGCTGGGTGGAGCTTGTGTGCGACCAGTTTTCCACCATCACGGTGGACACCGAGTACTGTGCGACGGCTGAGGGATGGAACAACAAGTTCCAGCTCACGCTTCTGGAGCCGGTGCTTCGCACCAGTGTCAACCACGACAAGTTGTTTGAGGCCGACAAGCACTTGGTTGTGGGGCAATGTGGGTATCCGCTAGCGTGGAACGGAGCGTGCGAGTGGGTTTTCACCAACGAGCTGCACAATGCCCAGGTGTATGCTCTCCGCGAGCACATCACCTTGCTTGTGGACATGTTCCAGGACTTTCTGCTGGGAGAGCCCACGCCCTACGAGTTGTTTCGGCCGTTTGTGTACCGCTTGGAGTGGCAGTTGGTGAACGGATACCGCTTGTTCATGAACGTCAACGACGGGAACATCATCAACAACCCGTTGGACTTTGACGACAACTGCTACCTTGTCTTTGCGGGAGACACGATCGAAGTGGAGGCGCGGATCCCGTTGGAGGAGGTGTACTCCAAGAGCACGGTTGTGGACTTCAGTGTGCACACGCCGCAGTTCGAGTTGGAGTTGCGCACGCCGCCGTGGCACACCACCAATGGGTTCATGCACAACCAGACCCTTGGCCGGGCCCACAACTTTGGCGTGCAAGGCCAGTACACCTACTACGCCAACGTGGAAGTGGGGCTGGTGGATACGATTGTGGTGGCGTGCCTGGGGGACGACATCACTCTCCAGTGCTATGGTTTTTTGGTGCGCTACTTTGTGGTGTTGATCGACAACTACTTTGGCACGGCCACTCACTTCCGCACGTTGCAGGAGTACACCGACTCGCGGCAACGGCAGCCCACACCGCTGGCCGGGGTGCCACCACAGTCCAGCGATCCGTCCGCAACTGAGCCGGTGACCAGTGCGTCGCAGGCCGGGGAGCCCGTGCCCCCTGTGGACCGGCTGCGGAAGGACCCGCTCCGGGTCGAGAACGAGCTTGACGTGCTTTTTCTGTTCCTGGTGCGCCGAGGAAACATTGTGCTTCCGAGCCACGTGTACTCGGTTGACCGCTCCGTGCTGTTGTTGTTCCAGCAGCTTGACATTGACATCCGCTTCACCAACTACTACATGGACTTGCAGGCAAACTTCCTGCCCGTGTACGGTCAGCACCACACCGGGCTCACTGCTGCCTCGGTGTGGCTGTTGATTGGCGGTTTGGGTCATGGGCCGATGCCATCCGAGCTCACGATTGACGGAGCCGCCATTCATGCCCACCGCATGTTCGGCCGGCCGCCTTCTGAACCCACGTACCACTGCAAGTGGGACTTTGTGTTTGACGCGATCGCCATCGATCTGGGTGCGGGGTTCCTAGCCGGAGTGTTGAAGAGCGTCTCCACGCTTGTGTTTGGCTACGTGGATGCGGAAAACGCACTTGCGGTGAACGAGCTGCCGGTGTATGACGTTACGTGTGTGCTGTTTGCCTGTCCCCAGGTGGATGTGGCGGTGCGTGCCCCCGAAAGCGGATATGTGGTGCGTCTTCAGTTGTATCCGGTGCGGGTCACACTCAACGACGCGGCCAACAACCGGTACTCACAACAGATTGACGCCTCCATCCCGCACATTGTGGTCAGTGTCGACAATGCCGACGGGGCGTGTGTGGCGGGTCTCGAGACGGCACTCCACGTGACAGACTTTTGCCACAAGTATGACTTCTTCAACCGAAGGCAGTGGCAGCAGGACCACGTGCGCAACCACGACTCCCCGTTCCACCGCGCGGAGTTTTTGCTTCGACCAGAGAACCGTGACGAGTGGTACAACCACGCTCGGGGTTCGATTGTGCCGCTGTTGCTGTTGCCCGATCTTGCGCTGCCCATCACCGAGGAGACGATTGATAGGGTGCTCGAGCTGTTGGGGATCTCGCGGCTGGCGCTCTATGGGGCGGTGCGCGGTGGTGTGAGTGGTGCTCCGCTGCTCATGTCGGTGGCGGCTGCGCTGGTGCTCTCGACAGAAAGCACGGCAGTGCCGATGATTGGCAGCGACTCGCGGCCGCTCACACAGTACCGGGATGCCGACTACCGGCCCCGCGTCAAGCCGAACCCGAACTACGAGGTGGATTCGTTTGTTGTGAATGTTGGTGCGGTCCAGGGGTTTGTGGATCCTTCCTGTGCCGAACACCTCGTGCAGTTGGTGGCCGAGATGCAGTGCTTGGACGCAGAGAGCGTCATGGACACGATCGAGATGGATGTCATCAAACGGCTCCTGGGGTTCACCAACCCCGAGCTGACGTGGATCAACGTGCGCATGGTGGCCCCCACCGTGCTGGTGTTGGTTGGCCAGTTCCGCTTCCCGCTGGTGCGCGCAGGACTCGGCAGCACAGCTCCTGTGCCCACCAGTGCTGGCCGACTGTCCGACAGCCCCCGGCTTCCGCCCCACCTTTCGGTGCGGGTTGACGGTCCGTCGTTTGCTCTTCGCACAAAGGACACAAAGAAGCCGATCGAAGGGGTGCAGCCGGCTCGGTACACCACTGTTCCCGAGTTCACAGTGGCGTGGCATGTCCTGCGGGTGTGTGCCGAAGTGGTGGGCGAGCTGGAGGTGGACATTTCCACCGACGACTCCATGTGGCACCCCAGTGCGGTGGTGGTGGTGGTTGAAGACATCCTGGGGTGGGTTGACGAGCCCACGCCACAGCAGCGCACGGCACTGGTGCTGTGCTCGAGTGTGGATGTGCTGGTACAGCTGGATCAGCTCTCGCAAGTGACCGACTTTGCGGACTACTTGGTGGAGGCCGGTCGCAGGACGGCGGCAGCACAGGCGGCCGTGCCGCAGTGCACGATGCGCGAAGCGGCGTTGATGTACAGCCTCCTGAAGGCCAGCAAGGACCACGACATTGAGGATGACCTGGCCGTACTCACCAAGCCGGCGTACATCATCCGTGTCTCTGATGACCACGTACGGGCAAACGACTCGTGGCGCGTGGTGACGCGGCTCCGACACATTCTTCGGCAGCTCCCGCCCGGGACCACCTGCACCGTGGACCCGCACCGACTTCCGTCACTGGCGTATGAGGAGGTGGTGCGAGTGTTTGCCACCTGGCGCCTGTGGGAGTTTGGTGACATTGCCAACAGCTACATCTTCCGGCACGTGTTCCCCGAAAGCCAGCGACAGGTGCCGCCGTCTGCCACCCATGTGCAAGCGGGCATGGATAGCATGGTGGTGCGCATGGAAGGAGCACCGGAGGAGGAGGAGGACTATATCCTGGTGAACCACGTGGAGGCGGTATGGGAGGACGGACAGGGGGCGGACCCCACTCGAGGCTTTGTCAAGGTGGGGGGGTACCGTCTGCGGGTGTCGCCTCTGGTGTTGGTGCTCAAGCAGATTGTGAGTCGGTTTCTGGGTGAGCTGGAGCTGGTGCCGGCTGCAGCGCCCGTGGCAGAAACGCCTCTGTTTGCCTCAGCCAGCCACACATCCGCCAACTTCACAGTGCTTGTGTCTCTGTTTGAACAGCGGGTGGAGCTTGGAACCACGGCGGCAGTGTTTTCCTTGGAGTCGTGTCTGCTTCTGGCAGAACTGTGGCCGCCGCGGGCAGGGTGTGCTCTGGCTGCGGTGGGATATGCCAGTGTGAGTGTGTTTAGCCGCGAGCAGCCGCTTTTTCTGGGCACTGTTCGTGAACATACCCTGGTGGTGGCTTCGATTGGTGGGTGGTCCAGTGGCCAGCACATGTTGCGGCTGACCAACCGACGCGTGGATATCCGGAGTGAGCATGATGTTGCGCGATGGATTGAAACGGCGCACGACGTGATGAAGGAGTGGTCGTGGGTCTCGCGGGAGCTTGGGAGTGGGGAGACTCTGGCAGGGGAGGCGGTTCCGTTTTCAATCCCGCTGTTTGGAACCATCACGATGGATCTCAATGTGGAGGAAGTGGTGTCGCGGCTTGAGCTTTTGTCGCCGGTGCGGGCCACGGCGCAGATGCGGCACGGGCATGTGCGGGTGCAGGCATCCAAGGATCGGGTCATGGCTCGTGCCACGCTCGGCAGTTGCACAAGCGAAGTGGGGGCCCACGACAGCACAGTGGCGGTGCGGAGCGAGTTGCGCAACGGTGAGTTGGCGGTGAAGGCACGGGTGGCGGAGCGCGAGGTGGCGGTGCTGGCCGACTGCGAGCGGTGGCACTGTGACATGACCGTGCGTTCTGTGGTGGGCATTGTCAGGCAGGTGAACCTGAAGATGGCGCTGTTGCAGACGCTGTTGCAGGAGTTGCGGAAGAAGATGCAGTCGCTGGCTCCTGTCACCTCGCTGGCTCCTGTCACCTCGCTGGCTCCTGCCACCACACTGTCGCCGACTCTCGCCGCCATCCCGGTCAAGTTCGTTTGCTTTGTGTCTCTTCTGGACGTCCAGCTTCTGGTGGTCCCCCCTGACCGCCTGTCTATTGCGTTGCGTCTTTGGAAAGTGCACGGGCATGTCCGGCTGGCAGGGGCAGTGCCGTCCGGAAAGCTCACGGTCCCGCTGATACAGATCGTGCACTCGCAGCGACATGACGAGACAGTGGTGGTGGATGCACATGTGGCGGTGCGGTGCGACCTGACTGGCAACGGAGAGTGTGCAGATGCACCCAGCACCAGTCTCGAGGTGGAAAGCCGCTTTTGCCGCGTTCTCTTTACTCCCGGCGCTGTGGTGCTGGTGGCGCTGCTTGTGGACGAGGTGTCGGGGGTGGTGGACGAGCTCCAGCCGACGTCAGCAGCTGCCTCCGCACAGCCGGCCAACCTGGCGACACAGTCCAAGTTCCCGTTTGCCTCGATCCAGCTTCTTGCCTACGCCACCTGCTTTGGCTTTGTGTTTGACACACACGCGGCAGCCAACGAACCGTTCCCAGGGCTCATTGTTGGCTGCGAACGAGCGTTTGTTGCCATGGACCGCCGGCTTGGCAAACTCACGCTCGTGGATCTGTACGTGCTGATGGCCCACGGCAGCACGCACGACACTTTCTACTCCCAGGGCTGCGAGAAGGACACGCTGACACGCGCCTTTCTTCCGCGAATGCAGATGGTGTACGTGCGCGGGGTGGACCTGACGCAGCTGGTGGTGGTGCGCACCACGGGCGAGCAGGTGGACGTGCGAGTCGAGCTGCTGGTGGTGGCCTTTGTGGACAAGCTGGTGCAGGCATGGGGCGCAATCCGCACCCGTTTGGACGAGGTGTGCCAGCCCCGGACGCCGGCCGTTGTTGAGGTGCAGCCACCCGCCGACACGGACTACATGGGAGCGCTTGGTTCGGTGTTCAAGCTGCTCGAGTGTACCATGAGCTTTGCGGGTGGCAGCTTGGTGCTCTACCCCTCGGTGCAGACACTGGTGTTTGGGCCAGCACCCCGAGCAGCACAGCCGCTGTTGCTGCTCCACTCGCCTGCCGTGAAGATATCCACCGGCTACCGGCGCTTGGCCAACAACCATCACGCGGTGAACATGGATGTGTGGGTGCTGCTGCTGGACAACACGGTGTACGCGCGCTGTGTGCCGGTGGTGGTGGACATGTGGCGCCAAGTGAGTGCACAGATCGGAGCGGCAGCCCAGCTGACAGGTTCGAGTCCCTCGCCGCCGGACTCGCCGCATGTTTCGCCGCTGCCTGCCTTTCCGTCGGTTCTGTTTCTGCAGGCGCTTCTGCGTGCCGACTTCCACTTTGGGCTTCGAATCGACGAGCAGAGTCTTGTGCTTTCGTGTGAGCCCACGGCCAAGGTGGCGGCCCAGGTGCGGCTTGGGGGGATTGCGGTGCAGATCCAACTGCGGCGGGGCGCGGCAGTGCTTGGCTCCGTCAGGGTTGTGTCGCTTGAGTCGCTGTTGCTGCACGTGTACCTGCAACAGCGCAGTGCCCATGTGCACGTGGACGAGTGTCTGCTTACAGCACGGGTGATGCTCGAACCGATCCAGATCCACTCCACCGGCCGTGTGCGAACCGTCACCGGGGCAGTCAACATGCGACAGCTCCAGGACCTTGACTTGTTTGCCGACATCTGGTGGCCACGGCTGTTGCGCGGGCGGCAGGCCCCGGTTGCACCTCCGTCGGCAGCACCCTCTGCGCCGGCGTTTGAGCGGCTCCGGGAGGTGGATGCACGCCATGGCGTGCCGTGGACGGTGTACAACGCCATCGACTCGATAACCGTTGCGGTGGACTTGGGCCAGCTGTTGGGCACCACCACCGCTGTGGTGGAGCGGGTGTGGATGGCGCTGCGGCGGCGGGAAAACCAGCTGCACCACGTGAATCTTGGGTGCGGCCACGCGGGACTTGTGTGCGAGGGGCGGCTTTCGGGCTCGTGTGGCATTCGCCATATTGAGGCGAACCTGGCGCTCCAGTTGGAGCAGGCCCACCGCCATCCGCTGTGGTTGCTTCTGCTTCGGGTTGCCAGCATCCAAGCAAACGCAGCGTTTGACTTCCGCTCCTTCCTTGTGGCAAACATGGAGCATCTTCTGTTGCATGCGTTCAACCAGCAGAGCACGCTTCACGACCGACTTGTGGTGATGGGCGGGTGTGAGGCAGTGGAAGGGTTTGTCACCACCATTGTGGCGGCACATGTGCGCGACATCATACAAACCCTCGAGCGGTTGCTCCGCGATACCCAAACACTGTACCGCGAGACACTCAGCGACTCGAACCAGGGCCACACGCTTCTTGCTCAGCTGGCATCTGCCAGCACTCTGCGTCCGGTGGCCCCACATGCCACCGAGTTCTCTCTCCAGCTCGGGCGCATGGCGGTGCACGTGTACCCATCCAATCTCTTGGATACACAGGCCCTCACGGTCAACATCTCGGAGGCCTCGGCGCGGTTCACGCTGAACCTTGCGGACCCGTCCGCCCACACGCTTCCGGAACCGCAGGTGCTCAGCAACCGGCTTGTGCTCTATCTCAGCAACGTGCGGGTGTCGCTTGCAACCACGCCGGACCAGCCGCAGGTGGACGACTTTGCCCGCAGTGGGTGGCTGGTGGACCAGTACGTGGCCAACGCGCGGCGGGCAGCGGGCGGAACGCTTTTTGTGTTTCCGCTGGTTTCGGTGGACACCACAACGTTCCAGGCGCTTCCGGACGGCCGCACCATCGACTACTTGTACGAGCTGCGGTTTGGTGGCCGGGTGGAGATCCGCTGGAACTTGGGTAGCGTGCAGTTCATTCGGGAGATGTGGAACACCCACGTGCGGGCGTTGGCGCTGCGGCTGCCACAGGAGTCTGAGATGGGGTTGGAGGAGCGGTTGGTGCTGGTGGAGGCCGACTCCAAGTACACCTACCATGCGTTGGCCCCGGTGGTGGCGGACACGCCGCAGCTCCGGGAGCTTGGCGATGCCACGCCGCCACTCGAGTGGTTTGGGCTTCACCGCAAGCAGTTTCCCAAGGTGGTGCACCGGGCCGTGGTGTTCCCGTTGCAAACAGTGGTGGACCAGGCCACGGTGCGCTACCTTGCCATGTTGGACAAGTACGGGGAGGTTTCCGTTTCAACCAGTTAGTGTATGTCTACGCCTTGGTGTTCTTGCGAGCACGGTAGTCCCGGAACACACGCATGATGCCCATGGTGGTGACCATGACAATGGGTCCGCACAAGGGAAGGTACACGGCGAACTTGTGTTCGTCAGGGAAGTACATCTGCTGCACCATGTTCTCTTCAAAGAAGGCATCCTTGGAGGCAGCCACGGCGCGGCTGGCCCAGTGGGACGCGCGGACCCAGTCGCCGTCGTGCACGTGGCCAATCAGCAGCCGCACCGCTGCAACACAGGCCTCCACGTGGGCCAAGGTGACGGGCGGAATGGAGATGTTTTGGAGAGCGTCGGCCAACTTGAGCAACAGCACCAAGTTGTCCGTGGCGCTGCGGAGGTTCTTGTAGATGGTGATGCGCGTGAGAGCGTCGATGCGCAGAAGCGGGCAGAGAGGGGTCTCGGGAGCCCCGAGCAACTGAAGGAGCAGTCCGCTGAAAGTTTCCATCACGGGAATCAACTCTCCCGCAGGGATGGAGCTGTCGGGGTCGGTCATGGCGCGGTTGAGAATGCGAACAGCTCCCCACTGCGGCACAAGGAACGCGTTGGTGGTGCTGCCCTCGATTTCAAACGGCTTGCCGTCGGCAGGCTTGGGCACGTACACGACAAAGTGAAGCGTGGGCTTGGTGGGCGCCGACTCCACGTTCCAGTCGGCGTGGTTGACAAAGGTGGACACGTCGGCGTCGCGGAACAAGTGGCAGTCACACGTCGGCTCCACCGGCGGCACGGTGTGCAAGCGGGCGTAGTTCTGCACCCGCAGGTCCACGGTGAAGTTGGCCACAGGAGCCAACTCGTGCACCAACTGACGCAAGCCCATCTGCCACATGGTCTGCATGTCCCACGCCACCGGCTCGCCCCCCTCGTAGAGAAGCAGAAAGGCAAGATGGTAGTCCGGCAGGTACGGCACCACGTTTGCATTGTCGTTGTTGTTGTCGTCGCCGCGCATGCTCACCACCTCGGCAAAGCGCGCCAACTCGCCGCCAAACATGCCGTCCACCACGCTGCGGGCCATAAAGTCGGGCACCTGCAGCAGTGCCGCCACGGTGTTGGACACGTGCACCTCGGTCTCACGCTCGAACGGCAGGTGGCGCACCGATTCGTCGCCACCGGTGCGCACGAGCCGGAGTCGCGTGTCGGATGCCAGGCCACGGCCCCGCCGCAACTCCACCTTGAAGAAGGACAACTCCGGGAAGCGTTCGGCAATCAAGGCATCCACCTGCACCTGTGCCTGGACCACGGCCGGGGCCATGGCGTTCAGGAGATCCACGTACACCGGGACCGTGAAGCGCACCGTGTCGAGTTCGGCTGCAAGCGCGTGGATGGCTGCGGCCGGAAGCGGGGCCCGGTACACACGGGTGGTGAAAAACCAGAGCGGAGCCCCACACACCACAAGCGGGAGTGCGTATGCTAGGACAATGCAGGCCCGGCGGAGAAACTCGGGCCAGGACTCGGGCGGGGCGTGTTTTGCTGGGGGCATTGTGGCGGGTGTGACGTGTGGCGATGAGATTATGTATTTTTACACCTCGTTGGTCTTGGGCTCTTCCGGGTCGGGGCCAAACTCGCCCTCGTAGATCAAGGCACCCAGGTGGCGGCGTGCCTCGACAAGCATGCACTCGGGCGACAGCAAGATGTCTCCCGCAGTGGGCCGCAGAAAGGGCCGCGGCTCCACCATGCGCTTGACAAGCGTGTCGAGCCGCATCAGGTTGTCCACGAGGAACGCAGGTGCCCATGCCGGGAGAGCCCCGTCGCAGACTGCGTCGATGCCCACCGGCTCGCGGGCCAGCAGCAACAGCAGCGGCGTCGTCAGTGGCAGCAACAGCGCGTGCAGCAGGGGCGACGGCGGGCGTGCCGGCGGCTCTGGGTTGAGCAGCCCCAGCGGCTTGAGACGCACGGCCGCGCCGGTGCGCATGAGCAGCGGGTCCAGAAACAACCCGCGCCGCATAAAGTCGGCAATGTTGTCCAGCAGCAACCGGCCGGCGTCCAGGAGGTCGCCCAGGCGGAGCTTGCGCCACGGCGTGCCGTTGTCCGGAAGCACAATGTTGGCAGCAATCTCGATGATCATGAGCCCGAGCAGGAAGATGTCGGCAAAGGGCGTGTAGCTCTTGGCGCTGAGCACCTCGGGGGCAATGTAGTTGCGGTCGCCCTCAAGGTCAAACAGGTGTTGGATCGGGTAGTGCGTCAGCATGCCAAAGTCGCCGATCTTGAGCAGGCCGTCAAAGGTGACAAACACGTTCAGCGGCTTGATGTCCAAGTGGAGCACGCCGTGGCGGTGGATGTACTGGAGCCCCAGCAGCATCTCGATGAGAATCTTCCACACGCGGAACTCGTCAAGCTTCGAGTTCACGGTTGTCTG
The DNA here is from genome assembly GCA_030572215.1 of Limtongozyma cylindracea. Classification (NCBI taxonomy): domain Eukaryota; kingdom Fungi; phylum Ascomycota; class Pichiomycetes; order Serinales; family Debaryomycetaceae; genus Limtongozyma; species Limtongozyma cylindracea. The sequence goes on from JAJLZO010000153.1 coordinate 237,665, forward strand.
GAGAAAGTCGTCGAGCGTGCCGTTTTCGCAGTACTCGGTCATGAGGTAGCAGTGTTGGTTGAACTGCCACAGTTCCACGTAGCGCACGAGATAGTCCACCAGCCCGTTCACGTACGCGTCGCTCGCGTCGCCGCTGGCGGCCTGCCGCCCGGAAAGCGTGAGCGTCAGCGTGCTTTTGGCCACGCGCGGGTCGCACACCTCCGTCAACTGCCGCAACACCGCCACCTCTTGCATGAACCGCTCGCGTTCCACCCGACCCGTCAACTGCTTCTTGCTCCGCTTGATGGCATACTTGCCGCCCTGGAACAGCAACTCAAACACCCGGCTGAACTCGCCCGTGCCCACCTCCTTCAAGTTGCGCACTCCAAACTTCAGCACCAAGTGTGCGTCGTCCACCTCGTGCAGATAGCCGCTGGTGGCCTGTTCACCGTCGCCAAACACCAGCATGAAGGCCGCCCGGTCCCGCTCAAACGAGTCCATGCTGCTGTTGGTGTTGCTCAAGTTGTGGAGCAGGCGCAGCGCCATCCGGGTGTCTACCGGGGTGTGCGGCACCAGCACGCGCCCATCTTCCGCCACCAGCACGTTGGCCAGAGCATCGGGCGCAGTGTCCAAGTGGAGCTGCAACCGGTAGGGGCCGCTCTTCCGCGCCAGCATGCCGCCAGCACTGTCCATGGTGGTCATGTGTGTGGCGTCCGGGTGGCCCGAGAGCATCAGGTGCAGCAGGTTGGCGGTGGTGTTGTACGCGGGAGCGCTGCTAGACTTGCGCACCAGCAACTTGGTGGGCGTCTGCATCAACTCGTCCACATCCATGTTCACGTCTGCCGTGTCGAAGATCGACAGCGGCTGGTACTCGTTGAAGTCGTCCGTGAACGCCAGAAGACAGTTCTGGAGTCGGCGCGTGTTTGTGCCACTCCCGCTGGAGTTGTGGCTCGAGCCGCTGCCCAGGTGGCCGCTGATGGGTGTGTGTGAGCCCGCACGGAGGGACGGGCTCTGGTTCTCATGGATCACCCGGTGGAGAGCACTGGAGATGTCGCCACTGCTGCCTGCACCGCTGCCAGCGTCCCTGCCGCTGGGTATTGTTTCAGGTGCTCGCGGGAGAGGCGTCAGGTGCAGTCCGCCATCAGCCGCAAAGTCGATGAGAGGGTGGCGTGCCGCCGCTGCCTCCACCGGCGTGCTGGTGCCAAGACCAAACCCGCTCAGCAGAAGCGGCTGGCGCTTGCACGGCGTGTCGGGCATCACGTGGGACTTGTTGCCCTTCTTGTCACTCCCGGGCGCGGTGTTGAACACCATCTTGGAGTTCTTTTTGAGAAGCCCCGTGCTCACAAACGCCGAGTGGAGCGGCTTGGCAAACTTGTACAGCGTGGGAGTGGTGCTGGAGGTCTCTGGGGCAGTTTGCGGTTGTGTGGGCGATGTGGACTCCATCAGCGGCCGCTCGCCGTCTCGGCTGTTGCGGCGGAAAAACAGAAAGCGCCGGCCGTCCTTGGGGCCCTTCAGCGAGCGCAGCGGCAGCTCGTGTGCAGGCGGGTGCTCGGCCGCACCGCGGCCAAACGGACTGAGGCCAATCTCTGCCGGCGCCAGGGTCTTGCGCATCTTGGCCGTTTTCGAGAGAATCGGCAGCACGTTGGGCAGAGTGAGCTGGCGGTCCTGAGCCAGGAGAGTGCGCCCTGGCAGCTTGGCGCCAAAGAGACGGTCCTGTAGCCGCACCCTCAGCGCCAGAGGCGGAGCGGTGCTGCCAAGGGAAAGCTGTGGAGGGGCCTCGGCAGGCCCCTTGTGCGACGGCAGGGGCGATTGGCTCACCAGGGTGTGTGGTCGCTTGAAGGGGGCGTGGTTGTGCGGAGAGTGCAGCATCAAGTGCTTGGCGGCGTTGTCTGGGTGTGGTGCCGTGTTCTCCTTCTCGGGGGACTGCGGGGGCAGGCTGTGGCGGGTGTTGTTGCGGCGGTCGATGCTGAGGTGCAACAGCTTGTCGCTGCGCTTGATCAGCAGACTCCCGGAGATGCTCTGGCGGTGCAGTTTCAGCTTCAGGTGTGTGCTGCTGGGCGTGTGGTCGGTGCTGGCAAACACCAGGCCTTGGGACCGCAGCACACGCTGGGGCAGCCGGAGGTCGCTGTCGCCACGGTGCAAGTGGGCAAAGCGGTCGGACACGGCTGCTGCGTTGTGGCTGCTGCCAAAGGCTCCGCCGCTGCTGCTAAGCGGGTCCTCGTCCGTGGGGGTGTCCAAGTCCATGCTGGTGTCGGACTTGTCGAACAACTTCTTGGGCCGGAACCCAAGGCTGGGCAGGGGCAAGGGGTCGCCGTCATCGTTGAGAATCAACGAGTTGAACAGCTGGCTGATCTGGTTGTTGGTGTACAAGTCGAGCTTGATCAGGTCGGCGCGTTCCAGGTGTTTGCTGTGCCGCGGCTGCGACCTGTGGGGCGTGGACGGGGCCATGGCGGGGCTCTTGCGTGTGGGCGCGCACCACGGAACGGAAACGTGGGCAGGAAGGGGTCGGCCGCCGGGGGTACGGGGGACGCGACGGACGAAGGTGCGCGGTGGTGGATGGGTGTGTGCGCTCGGTGTTGTTGTTTTGATGGCACCAAAACGCGGTACCCGCACGCCCCCATGCAGGCTGACGCAGGTCGGCGCCCCGCTCGAGAGCAAGGGCTGCGGGTGATCGGCGGGCCACGGGGCGTATCCTGCCGTATTGGGGGTAGGCGAGGCGGCTGCAGTGGGCCAGGCGGGCGGGTGGGCTGGATCTACAGGTGCTGGCGGATGGGGTCTGGGCAGGCCCGCCCCACCGTGCTGGGCCCGGCACGTGGGGACGCGCGGGCAGGGACGCGCTGCGGAGCGCGGCCGGCGCTCCCGCATCCTCCGCACACCCCCAGATGTCCACCCGGCAACCGGCCGCTCCCCGGCCCACCTCCCGAAAAGCCGCTATTTCCCGCGCGGCCGGTGGGGCCACGACCGCTGCGTGTTCTGCAGGGGGAAGCCGCGCCCCAGCGAGTTTCTGGGCCCACTGTGCCCGATTGGCTGGCCTCCTGCATGGTGGCAGCCGCGTGCATGCCGCAAATAGTGTGGTACACGGCATAAGCAACCCAACATCTCCACGCGGCCACTGCGCACACAGCAGGCTCCACCGCACCCTCTCCTGGAACACGTTCTCCAGGCACCGCGTTGGCATCGGTCTCTTTCGCAATGGTTCCGAACCCGCAGCAGCTATCGCTCGATCTTGAACAGTCTGGGGGTGTGGCGTCTCGGGAGACTCCGGGACTGCAGGCGGTTCCCACCACCGGGGCTGCCGCGGCCACCACCGCCGCCGCCGCGGCTCCTCTGCCTGCCGCCGTCGTTTCGCTGCCGTCAGTGGAGCGCGAGCAGCCTCCGCTTGCCGACCCCTCCCAGTTTGCCGACGTCAACAAGGCTATCAAGATCAAAAAACGAGGTGGCGAGCCCTCCGCGCAGTTCTTCAGCCACTCGCCGCCCGCCGCCCGCTTTGTCTCTTCCCGCAAGGACGAGTCGCCCCGCGAGCGGGCCACACTGCCTCCGCCTCCACCGGCGCCGCTGGTGCCCTTGGTGGTGTCTGTGCCAGCCGTGCCGGGCGGACCGCTCCCACAACCCGAGGCTTCCTCCACAGGGCACGCGGCTGCGCCTCCGGTTGTCCCGGGTGCTTCCGAACCAGCGACAACGGTGTCCGCAGCGGCCCCGCTGGCCGTGGCTCCCACGGGACTGGTGCCGGACGAGCCAGCCACTCCTCAGGCGGACCGCGCGCTGGTGGCTCATACCCCCACCATCACTCCGGCCCCGGCCCAGCCCAAGCTCCTGGTGCCCAAGAAGCTGAAGAACAACGCCCAGATGGACTTTTTTGCCGCACGGCTTGCCAGTGCCGTGGACGAGGTGTCCAGCGACGACAGCGACGAGACGTTTGTGTACGAGCTGAACGCCAACGGCGACGACACCGCAAGTGTTGTGGACGCTGTGCCCCCTCCGCCCACGAGCGTAGGACTGATGGCCCAGCTGCCGACAACAGTTGAGTCTGCAGGGAGCCTGGCGCCGGCTTCGGCAGCCACCACGGTGCGGCTCGGTCAGCCGGGCGTGTCGGGAGCGATTCCGGCCACACCCTCCACGCCGCTGCAGCTACAGCCACCGCATTCCGTTCAGAGTGCCAGCCAGGCAGGCAGTCCGCTGGCAGTGGTTTCACAGGCCCCCGTGGACGCATCTACGGCCGCCGGTGCTCTGGCGTCGGGGCCCGACGACACGGCAAGCATGACCGAGCTGCTGACGGTGGTGCGCCACCACGCCCCGGACCTGGACGGCTCTGTACGCGGCACCACTCCCCAGTCGGCCCACACCAGCGTCAAGGCGCACCTTATGCCGTTGTATACGGGCGGGAACCTGCTGGGCGCCCCGTATCATTCCGACTCGAGTGGTTTCAGCGAGCAGCGGCTGCAACACAGCACACGGCCTGCCTCGTCGCGACGGGTGAGCTCGAACCAGGTGAATGGAGTGTTTCCGGCATCCATCCCGGAAGCCAGCGTGCCGGCTGGCACCGTGCCTGTGGCCTCGCCCATCACGCCGCAAGTGGCCGAACGGACTGCCCCCTCACATCTCCGCTCGTCGCGGCTGCTGCCCCGAAAGCCGGTGGTGCAGCGGGGAGCGGGGAAACTGTACGCCCTGAGCACCAGTGTGGATGGCGAGAGTGACGACGGTGGCCAGCACGAGGACGAGGGAGCAGGAGCAGACACACACCCACACCCACCCCAACTGCCATCGGGCCAGTTTGGCTTCATGATCTCGTCGCCACACCTGCAGGTGGACTTTTACGACGGCCTGATGCTGGAGGATCTGATTGACGACGCATACCCGTTTGTGCGGCGGTACCGCCAGACAATGCTGCCGCCGCTGCACACACAGAGCGTGGTGCAAGCGCTTGGTCCCATGGGGAGCAGCATCACACTGCCAACCACGCTGGCAGTTGGGGGAGGGTTTCTGGATGGGTTTGTGAACCCCATTGCGCTAGGCGAGCTGGCAGGGAAGGAGAAGAGGAAACGGCGGCTGCGGCGCGGTCTGAGCAAGCTCCGCACAACCGCCTCCAAGGTGTTTGATCGCAAGGGCCTGCAGCCGCGGCGGTACAGCACCATTCCGGACGACGTGGACATTGATGACTACGAGGACGAGATGCTCTACTCGTCGCGGCTGCAGCACCGGCTCCATGCGCCCCAGCACACGCAGGGAGGGCGGTCGACGCGAGACCGGCTGCTGCTGCAGCGCCAGAGCTATCGCGCGCTTCTGCCGAGTGGTCGGGTGTCGCCGCAGGGGCCGGTGCGGGTGGTGTCGCAGCAGCTGATGCGGTATGGTCTGACCAACGACCGGTTTCTTCTGCCGCGGAAGCGGAGCGGGGTGGGCTCTGGGTTCGGGGAGGCAGGCGGGTTCTTTGACGAGGACGTGCGGATCAGCAACTTGCGGCTGATGCTCTACACCTTTTTTGCGTTTGTGCTCTTGCTTGCGATTGGCTTCATCAGCGGGTTCTTGCTCGCAACGCTGAAGGAGTTGCAGCGGGTGCGGATCGCCGACATAACCCACGTGGTGTTGAGCGAGGACGAAATGGTGTTCAACATGGCCATCGAGGCGTTCAACCCGGGGTTTCTCCTGGTGGCGATCGACAAGGTGGAGTTGGATCTATTTGCCAAGCTGCTGTACGTCGACGGGGAGCCGCTGGTTGTGAGCACGGCTGTGCCGGTGCCGCCGCCGCAGACGGTTCTCCTCGGACGGATCCACGAGCTTGAGCTGACGTTGACGTACGACGGCGGGATATTCAGTCGGCGAGTGGTGCGCGACGTGACCGAGGTGAAGATTCTCCATCCCGGGCTTGGCTCGAACCTGACGGCGGTGCAGGCAACCCTGCCGTGGCTGCTGGTGCGGAAACATCCATTTGAGCTTCTCATCAGCGGCACGCTCCGGTACAAGCTTCCGTTCAGCGTGAGCAGTCTGCGGCTGGTGGTGGTGAACCTGCAGACGCATGTGGACCCCGAGTGGGCGTAAGCCTCTGCTGCGGTCGCTGCTGTGGTTGCTGCGGTCTGCCCTAATCTGCTACGATCTGCTGTTGCCTTTGTTGTCCGTATCGGGAAACCACTCGTAGCTCCCTAAACAGGTAATTTGCGTACACCAATCAAATCACTGCTTATATCATTATTTCTCCTGCACCTCCAACCTCCACCTCCAATGCTTTCTCGTGCTTCTGTTCAACTCCAGGCAGTGGGGATGGCGCGGCGGCAGATGTCGCGGACGCCCGTGGTGCTCAACCTGGCGACCGCCGGTGCGGTGGCGGCCACGTTGCCCAAGGGGTTCCGCGTGCCGCGCAAGCGGACCTGGGAGGAGGAGCACGAGCTGGCCACGTCCAAGGCCACCAAGTTCTTCATGCTCAACGAGATGCTTCGCGGCATGTACATCACGCTTGAGATGTACTTCCGCGCGCCGTACACCATCTACTACCCGTTCGAGAAGGGCCCCGTGTCGCCGCGCTTCCGTGGCGAGCACGCGCTCCGGCGGTACCCGCTGGGCGAGGAGCGGTGCATTGCCTGCAAGTTGTGTGAGGCCATCTGCCCGGCCCAGGCGATCACGATTGAGGCGGAGGAGCGTGCAGACGGCCTGCGCCGCACGTACAAGTACGACATTGACATGACCAAGTGCATCTACTGCGGCTACTGCCAGGAGTCGTGCCCGGTGGATGCGATTGTCGAGACGCCGAACGTGGAGTACGCCACCGAGACGCGCGAGGAGTTGTTGTACAACAAGGAAAAGTTGTTGGCCAACGGCGACAAGTGGGAGCAGGAGTTGCAGTATGCCTTGGACGCGGACGCGCCTTACCGCTAGTGTGCTCCCCGTTATTTATCCGCAGGTTAGCCGGGCGAGGGAGATCCGCCACCACTATTATACACACCGCAATCGTGCTCGTGTAGGCACTCCAGTGCTTAGTTGCTCAGGGTTCGCACACGGCCAAACCCTTGCTGCTGTAAACGGCGATCCCGCCTTCGCGTGCATTCCCCATTTCAAACAACGCCTGGCCTGCAGCGAAAACCCACTCGCAACCAGCGTCTTTTCCCACGCCGCCGGGCACGCTCGGGCCTCCATGACCATGACCCTGAACACGCCGCTGCCTCGGCGCCTCCGCAACATGAAGAACTTGTCTCTCGAGCTCGGTCCGCTGCTCACGCCGCCTCTGCTCCCACACGCGCGCGTGCTGTCGCCACTCGCCAGGGAGACGATGCGGCTGCCGGTGCTGCCGCGCCGCCGCCGGGCCTTGCGCACGCCCGTGTTGCAGCTGTTTGCCTCCACCCCCCCTCCGCGCGAGCCCTCCGTTCCGGTGCTTTCCGACATCCCTGCCACGCCTCTGCTCTCCGACACCCCCGCCACTCCGGTGCTTCCCGACATGGGGCGGCCGCCGCTCCTTGAGAGACGGTCCACACTAACCATCAGCATCCCGCTGGTGCAGTTGGCAGAGCCGCACAGCCCGGTGCGTGTCGAGGCCAGCGAGGTGCGCGTGCACACTCTGAGCCTACCGCCGAGACCGGTCTCCAGTGGCACCCTGTCTCTGGCAGCGGCTGCTGAGCTGCTGCTGGAAGACTCTGCTGAGCCGGTGCCGGTGCCTATGGGCACGCCTCCGGACTACTTCCGCAACAAGCCTGTGGCCCAGACGCTTCTCCTGCTGTTTTCTGACCTCAAGATCCACAACTACACACACCAGGAGGAGAACCGGCTTGACGCGTATCCCGACGGGCCGCTTGAGGTGCGGCCCTGTCTCTACCTCTACTCCGAACCCACACCCGAACAGGCTGAAGAATACAGCCTTGTGATCAACGTGGCCCAGGAGCTTCCGGATCTCCTGGAGCAACTACCCAACACGCAATACGTCCACTGTCTCTGGGCCCACTCGAGCAAGGTGGTGGATGATCTTGCGCGGCTCACCCTGCTCATGGCGCGGGCGCTTCGGCAGCAGAACCGCGTCCTTGTGCACTGCCAGTGTGGTGTGCTGCGGCTGGCCACGCTCATCGTGGCCTATCTCATGTATGATCTCCGCGTGGGGGTGAACGAGGCCTATGGCTTGTTGAAGAGCGCTGCGCCGCTCATCCTGCCAAACATGGGGCTTATATTCCAGTTGATGGAGTGGGGAGAGCGCATTGGCGTCAGTGTGCCCACGCCGGGCACTCCCGCCGAGTTCCAGCGGGTGGCTCAGGCTTCTGCGGAGTAGCCAGAGGCGTGTCTCTGGCCACTGCGAGGTGTGCATCGTGGAGTGGTTTCTGGTTGCAACGGCATGTACCCGCCTCTGCGCGCGGTGAAGCGATACCCGAACGGCCGCGGCTCGAACAGGGCTGCCTTGGGATTGCTGTTCTGGTGGAAGGGGTCCGGGTGCATGCGCGCGCGAGGATCGGCTGCGGGCTGGATGTGGAAAGCAACCACAAGCCGCACCAACATGGCATACATCTCGCGGAATGCAAGGTGCTTGCCGCTGCAGCCTCGCAGCCCTGCGCCAAAGGCATAGTGCAACGTGCCCTCGCCCTCCCGGAACGCCATTTTGCCGTGCTCATCGAGGAAGCGTTCCGGGGAAAAGGCATACGGCCGTGGGAACCGTGCCGCGTCGTGGTTCGCGCTGTACGCATTCATCACCATCATGGTGCCCGCAGGAATGACGCTCCCGCGATACACAATCAGCAGGGTGGTGGCACGCGGGAGAGCCAACGGGAGCACGGTAAACATCCGGAGCAGCTCGTTGAGGACAGCCACCACGTAGTCGCACCGCGTGCCCTGGACACACTCGTGCCACGCTGCCTGGAGCAGTCCGTGGGTGGTGCGCAAGGCAGCCACCATGCGGGCCTGGGTCTGTGCACCCACGCCAGGCATGGCCAACCACCCGAGTGTGTGGGTAAGGCAGAGTGGGGTGTTGTCCAACCCGGCACTCATCATGGTGAGGCACACGCTTTTGAGATCGCTGGCGCCAATGTCCGCCGTGGCCACGAGACAGTTGCCGGATGCTGCGGCCCATTGGCTCCGCGGCACTCCCTGGACGCGAGTGTGAAAGTCTGACATCAAGGCCTCCATGTACGCGTCGCGGCGACGGCGCCAGTGCTCGGCGCGTCGGGATGTGGGAGTGCCGCCGGGCCAAAGCCGCAACGCCGGAAGGTAGTCGGCCCAGTTGGCCGCCAGAGTGCGGAGGTTGATGAGGGCATTCTCGACGGCAACAATCTCGGCCGCAAGCGCGGCGTCGGTGTCCTCTGTCTCGAGCTCACGGCCGTATGCAATCCACACCAGGATGCGGAGCACAGCCATCTGCGCTGCGTGGAACAAGTCCGTGTCGCGGCCGCAGGCGGCTGCAGCGGCACGCACCACGCGGGCCAGGGCGGCGTCGAGAAGCGCCGTGTGCTGCTGCACACCTGTCAAGTTCAAGACAGCACCCACGGTCTTCTTGCGGACGCGGTAGCTGGGGCCGGCCGGCGTCAGACCCACGGTGGGGCCCTGTTGCGCCAGCACGACCGTGTGGAAGGTGTGGAGCACCGGCCGCAGGTTGTTGGCACAGCTGCTGGCGATCCACAAGGCTCGCACAGCGGCATACAGGTTGGCCACCACCACCCGCTGGCGGCCGAGACGAAGCTGGAACACGTCGCCGTGACGGCGGCTCCAGCGGGAGTAGGTGGCCAGCGGGTGGTGCGCTACCGCAAGAAGCTGCTGGATCCACGGCCAGCCACGCACCACGGGAATGCCGGGAATACGGCCTACGTCATACCACTCGACAAGAATCACGAGCACAAGCACAAGCACAAGCCACGCCATCAAGAGCAGTGTTTGTGGAGCGCCAACTAGACATACATTTCCAAACACAATCAGGCAAAGCCCTGGTACACACCCGCCAGCACCAGCTGCCACGCAGCAAGCGGGGCGTATTCTCCGCCCGCCTCGGCCAGCTCGATGCCAATGCCCGACCCAAGCACGCTCCAGGCCGCCCCCTGCTCGCCGGAGATGGAGAATCGTGCCTGCACGCCGTGCGGGCCCTCCTTGGCCACGCCGTCCGTCATGAAACGGGCCACCAAGCGCTCTTCGCTGTCGGCCCCGAGCACCACCGGCAGCGAAAACTTCCAGGTGATGCGGTTGCGCTCCTTGTTGAAGGTGCCCTGGGGCCGCAGCTGGGCAGCCGAGGTGGCAGCGCCGTCAACCGCCACCAGCACCGCAAGGTGGGAAAGCAGCACCGAGGCCCCGGCCGGAAGCCGCAGCGCAAAGTCGGGTGTGAGCTTGAGCGTGAGCATGACGCTGGCCTGGTGCGGCTCGAAGCGCCACACGGGCAAAATCGTCACGGGCGCCAGCGCCGCCTCCAGCCGAAGCTGGTACTTGATGGCACCAAGCGTCTGGCCGTGGAGCGGTGCTGGGTCGACTGCAAACTCGGCCTCGCCCGTCTGCTGCACCACCTGCGGGTTGCACAACACCTTGCTCACGCCGTTTGCGCCCGTGAGCCGGGCCTGGAGCTGCTCCGGAAGCTCGTCGCCGCGGAAACAAAGCGCAACCTCGCCCACCACCTGCACGGCAGTGGGGCGGCCCTCGTGGAAAGTGGCATTCACCACCTCGGCAATGCTTGCGTTCAAGCCGTGCAGTGCCATGTTGTGGTGGGAAAAGACTGCCAGTGCGCCGAGGATCGTCAGTCCAGTGGACTGCTCTGCAAGCGGTGCCTGAGAAGGGGCAGCCGGCTTGGGGAAGTCGCTGAGCGGGGGGACCACCAGGTCACGGTTGGAACGGGGTGCCGGCGGGAGATCCGTGAAGAGCGTGGACTGGATGTCCCGGCGGTTCACGGGCGCAGCGCCGTTTTCGTGCAGCTCGCGACCGCTCCGGCGCAGCGGCGGCGGCGCCGGAGCAAGGCTGGCACTGGACCGGAATCCGTTGCCAGCGGGGGACTCTGCGTACAGGTGTCCGTTTGGCTCCTCCTCGGGTTCTTCAACCATTTTGATTGTGGGCTGGAGAGGAGCGGCCGAGGCGGTGAACGGAGAGGCAGTGGGGGGAGGAGCGGGGGCAGAGCGAGACGTGGTGGCGGGAGGCGTGGCCAAGGGTGCAGTCACAGAGGCCGCCGCGGGGGCAGCAGCGGGGGCAGCAGCGGGGGCAGCAGCGGGGGCAGCAGCGGGGGCAGCAGCGGGGGCAGCAGCAGACCTTCCCGCAACACTGCTCAGTCTCAACCGCTCACTGACAGCATCGTCCTCGGGAATGCCCGCCACCTTGCCCTTCTCCTTCTTTTCCTTCTTCTTGCGGCCAAAGATCGAGCCCACCTTGGACCGGAGCTTGCCTCCCAGCTTGGCCTGGTCACTACCAGTAAAGCCCGCCATCAACGGAGCAGCCTTGTCGTGGGTGGCAGACTGCGTGGTGTGGTGGGAGGCCAGCGAAGGCACACGCAATCCAGCCACGTCGCCATATCTCGAAATGCGATGGTTAGCAGGCGGCGCCGGCGGCGCGTGCACCGGCACATCGTGGCCAGCCGCATACAGGCCGTACCGTGCCACCTCCTGGCGCGAGTCAAAGCTGAGGGCAGCGGCAGTGCCTGCTTCGGTGGCGTTCTTGACCGGCTCAAGCATGTCGCCCCACGCCTGGTGCAACTTGAGAAGCGCTTCGCGGAGCGTGTCGAGACGAACAATGTCGTACGTCTCGGCAATCTCAAACACATACGGCGCCTTCTGAGCCCATTGGGCGTCGTGCTGGGCGCTGGGTGCAGCCGCCATGTCGTGGGCAAGGCGGTTCAAGTTGCGGACCTGCTTGGCCACCTCCAGCAGCTGCAGCGTGTCCTGCTGAAGCACCATCAACGGCGTCACCACGTCGTTCACCATGGTGCGCAGAAAGCGGTCCAGCGCCTGGACCTGTGCCTGGAGCGCTGCCAACACCAGGTTCCACAAGGGAGCAGTAGTGCCCTGGACATCAAAGTTGGAGTCCGGGGGGATGTGGGCCACCAGGCGTGCCGCCGCATGGAAGTTGCTGGCACGCTGGAGCAAGCGCTGGAGCTCGCTCAGGTGGTGCAGGGCCACCGTCTCCACGTCACGGACCCACAGCGCAAGGTCCTTGAGAAACGAGGCCGAGTAGCGGAACTGGACCGCAAGCGCTGCAGCCGCCTCCACCGGCGGCTTGTCCACAAGAATTGTCAGCGCGTAACGGGTGTTGTCGTCAGCCATTGCGTGCGCCCAAGCAGTATAAGAATGCGGGGGGCTGTGGGGAAGCTGGGGGTGCAACCGGCCCCGGAACAAACGGGGCAAAATTGGGCCGTTTTGGTAGCGGCACGCCGGTCACGTGGGGCGGGTCAAACACATGTCTACTGATATCGTGTGGTGCCTACAACACGGCGGCGAGCACGGCGTTGGCCTTCACGATGCCGCCGTACTTGCTGTCCAAGAAGCGGAGCAACTCCACCACCTTGGCCTTCTCCTCTGCGTCCTTGAACTGGTTGAGCTGGTGCAAGTTCTCCTCGCGGCCCAACGTCAGCTCCGCCACCAACTTCTCGCGCGCCAGCTCCTTCTGGAACACCTGCGCAAACACCTCCACCACCTGCGGCGTGAACGGCTCGATGTCGGTGTTGCCCTGCTCGTACAAGGCCATGATGGTGCGGAAAATCGGCAGGTTCTCCTCGTACGCGGCCTGGAGCGGGAGGTGCACAAACAACGCCGGGAGGATCTGCGGGAGCGGCACCAGCTGCGGGTGCCGCAACGTCATGCGTGCCACACAGCCACAGGCGTTGGCGTACGCACGGCTCACTGCCTCGCGCTTCTCCTCGTCCTCCAGGTCCGCCTGCTTGTCCGCCTTGCTCAACAACTTGGCAAGGAGCTGGAGAATCTCCGGGTACGCGCCGGAAAAGTCCTTGGGTGCGTACGCAACCACAGAACCAATGCCGTACGCGGCACCGCCCTTCACGTCGATCGACTTGTCCTTGCGGAGACGCTCCAAAAACACCGCCATCATCTCGTCCGCAAAGCCGTTGTTCTCCTGCAAGCCCTCGGCAATGGCCGCAAGCACCCCCGTGGCAGACAGTCTCAAGTCACGCAGCTTGGCAGCCGTGTGGCCAAACACCAAGTCCTTGAAGGGCACAAAGAGCTGGTTGAAGTCGGCACCAAACGCCTTGGCCAAGCCCTCCAAGACCGTCAAGGCCGTCTCGAAAATGGCAGCCTCCTGCTCGCTGGCATCCATCTCCTCGGCCGGCATCTCGTCAAAGTCCTCCACCTGGCACGGGTGCTCGTTCTTGATCAACTCCATCAAGTTCTCGCAAAGCGTGTTGAGCAGCGCCGAGTCGCCGTTCAGCATCATGATGATGGGGCCAAACTTCTCCATCAACTCGTACACACTGTCGAGCACACAGCCCACCATCGCAGGCTCGGTCTCCAGCGTGAGCAACCCAAGCAGGAGGTCGCGCACCGTGGTGATGAGCAGAAGAAGGTTCGCGTCCACGTACAGGCCCTGCACAAACCCCACGGGGAACAGCTTGGGCGCCACGTTGGCAGTGAGCATCGCCTCGACAATCTTCCACGTGGCGGCAAGAGCAGCCTCGTGCATGCCGAAAGAGTCCTCCACCTGGTGCAGCAACACCTCGATCAGCTGCTCCACGTAGGGCGCAAAGTCGTTGCCGCAGCCCATGGCCAACTCGCCAAGAGCAACAGCGGCAATCTCCTTCTCGATGGTGATGCCGGAGTGCATGGTGAACTTGTTGGCCAAGTCCTCCTCCTCCAAGTCCTCGAACTCGTCCTCGTCACCAAGGTCAAACTCAAACTCCTTCTGCTTGAGGCACTCCCAGATCTTGGGCACAATGTTCGGAAGCATGGCAGCAAACTCCTTGCCGTACACCTTGGCCATGTTGTTGATGAAGGCAAACCCACTCTCGCGGATCCGCAGGTTTTCCAGGTTGATGCTCGTCTGCGCCGCCTCCACCAACGTGCCGGCGTAGGGCGCAAAGGGCTCGGAGCCCACCGCGCGAGCCATCGTGGAGATGTTCTCGAAGGTGCACGCTCTCAACTCAATCTCCTGCTCCAGCAACCCTTCCACATTAGCCGCGTTGGCAATGAAGGGCTCCAAGCCGGTGATCAGCTGCGGGAAGAACGGGATGAACATCTTGCCCAGGGCGTACGCCGTCAGACCAATCGCCAGCACAATGGCACTCTTCAAGCTCGCGTTCTGCCCCGCAACACTCAACATGTGGAACAACTTGTTCATCAACGGCTCGAGGTACGAGCCCATCGCCTCGTGCAGAATGAACTCCACAAGGGCGTCGAGCGCGTAGGTGGCGTACTTGTACACCATCACGTTCGTGGCCAGGTCGATGATGGCAATGATAAGCGGGAGCAACTGCTCGTGGTACTCCGCCACGGAGTCCTGCAACTCCAGAGTGATCTGGCCCAAGCAGCGGAGAGCAGCAACGCGCACCACAAGCAGCTCGTCCTTGAGACCAGCCACCACCACCGGAATCACCTTGGCCAACTGGCCGCTGACGTAGTCAGGTGCGCCCGCCAGCATCACACCAACGGCAAGAAGCGCACCGCGCTTGTGGAACTGGTCGGCCAGAGCAAGGTACTGCGGCAACTGCTCAAAGAGCACCGTCACGGTCTGGCGCACGGGAAGGTCGCTGGCCAAGTGCAGCAACAAGCGGAGGGCAAGCGGAGCCGGGTCCAGCTCCTCGTTCTCGTTCTCCTCGTCCTCGTTGTTCAACTCCTCGTCCACATCCACAGGGCCCGCGGCAATGCGCAAGGCGCCGATGGTCATGTCGCGGCCCAAGTTGGCCAGCGTGAGCTTCAGCTTGCGGAACGCCACGGCCAGCACAAGGAAACGGAGCGCCATCACGCGGAGCTCCTCATCCGCCTCGGTGTTGCACGCCACCTCGAGCATCATGCGCACCAACCCCTCCAAGTGCGAGCCCACAAGACGCAGGTCGGCCATGAGCAAGTTGTTGAGCACGTTGCACACCTGCTCGGTGCTGGTCACGTCGCCCGCCTGCACCGTGTCCTGGAACACCTGCACCATGGAGGGAATGGTCTGCTGGAACAGCAGCGCAAACTGCGGCGGCACCTCGTCGGCATCCTCGAGGAAGCGGCCAAGGGTGTCCAACGCAAGCACACACGTCACGCGGGTTTCCAACAGCAGCAGCAGCTGTGCCGTCATGTTCTGCAGGAAGAGGTTGACAAAGTCGTCCAAGTTAGAAAGCCAGTCTGCCGGACCGCTGGCCTCAAACACAGCGTACAACACATACAAGGCCACGTCCTTGGTGTGGGCGTCGCCCTGGCGGCCGGTGGCGTGGTCCACCAAGCCCTGCATCAACTCAGGCCACTTGCCCTTCTCCAACTCGTTCTCCGCAATCACCGCCACCACGCGCGCCAACTGGTGCCAGATGAGCTTGGTCTGCTCGGTGAAGGTGTGCAGCAACACCTGGTCGCGCACCTGCACCTGCACGGCCTCCGCCGTGGCGTCCCACCGCGAGTTGACAAGCTTGCGCAACTCCACCGCAGCAAGCTGCCGGAGCTGCGGGTCCGCGCTGGCCGTGGCCAACTGCGCCATTGCCGGCACGGCATGCTCGTTCTTGAAGAGTTCGTTGCTGAGCTTGGCCACCGCTGCCTTGATGGTGGCCGAGTCCGGCACCGTCGTGAGCTTCAACGTCTCCTCCAACTGCTGGATGTAGGCGTCCATTGGGAGACAGCAAAGGGTATGCGGAATGGGATCCAGAGGACTAAAAAAAAATTTCTGGTGTTGACAACCACTGCATGCAGGGCGCACGGAAGGGGACAGCTGCGTGGGAAGCAGGTGCGTGTTGGCGGCAGGTGGGTGTTGGCGGCAGGTGGGTGTTGGCGGCAGGACCGGTGGCGGGGCGGGACTCACGATGCTGCGGACACGGGGCCACGGTGGAAACATAGTACAAAACGGTCTAGCGGGCTATTCGAATATGCGCTTGAAGCGGCGCGCAATGCGGCTCCGCAACCTGGAACGCGGCGCAGTGGGCGCCGACTGGGTGGCGGTGAGAGAGGTGTCGGCCGCAGGCGCGGGTGCTGGTGCCGCAGGCGTCTTGGCAGCTGCTCCCTTCGAGCCAGCCCTCTTCGAGGCTTCCCGCGTGGGAGCATCCACCACAATCTCGAGCGCAGGGACGGCGGGGGCGGTCGTGGGCTCTTGCTCCACCACCGGCAGTGGCACCACCGGGTCGTCCTTGGAGGCCGACAAGTTGGGTTCGGTGGCTGACTTTGTCATCCGCAGCGGCTTGTGCTCGTGGGTCAGTGACTGGCGCGACGGGCGGTTGGAGTGTGCACCCGTCTGCAGGTCTATGCTGGGACGCAGTGTGAACAACTTGCTCAACCGACTCCGGCGCTTGCTTGCCAGGCGGCCAAGTCCACTGCCAGCACCAACCGACAGACCGGGACTGACCACCCTCCCAAGGTCAGTGGGCGGCGGCAGTGCTGCCATCAGCACGTTGTCCCTTTCAGAGTAGTTGGTATGGCTCGAAAAGCTGGTGGCGGTGCGAAGGGCTGGGGCAGTCATGTGGACGCCCAAGGTGTGGTGCAGCGGCAGCGCCAGTACTGGGAGCGGCGGCGGGTCGGCCATGAGCGCCTCCAAGCGGCTGAGAAACAAGCCATAGTTGCGGATCAACAGGTAGACCATGTAGTTGTGGAGATTGATCTCCTGCTTGCTGAGCGTCAGACTCTGCACAAGCAGATTGGCAAAGATCATGCTCAAGTTCAAGCTCAGCATCTTGGTGGTGGCGTCGTGCTGCAGCATGGCACTGAGAAGGTCGAGCATCAACACAAGAGTGCCGAGGTGCGGCAGGGCCAGCACGTCGGCGGTGTACTTGCGGCGCTCGTCAAAGATAAGCCGGGTGATCTTGTTGATGAACTGCTCCTCAAGCTCGCCCAAGCCGGGGGTTGTGTGCACGTCCTGGGGCGTGGTGTTGGCGTCGCCGCTGACATCGCCGCTCGTCTCGAGCGCCGTCTTGAACAGCTCTGGCGCGCTCACCTTGCGGCTGCGCCGCGTCTCGGGGTCTCCACTCGAAAGGGCAGAGGGCGATCCCAACGAGGGCGCGGCGCTGGGTGAGCCGGTGACACTGTTGTGGGTGCTGGTCAAGCCAAGCAGCGTGCCAAGCAGCACTTCCTCGAACAAGGCGGCATAGTGCGCGAGCAACGGCTTGAACTCGGCGGCGTTGAGCTCCTGCTGGATGTCCATGTTGAGGCCGGCGCTGATCACGGCCGTGCTGGAGCTCGAGTTGAGCTCGATCAACAACTTCTTGACAAAGTGTGCCAAGTCGTGCGGGGTGTAGCCCTCGCCAGCGGTGCTGCCGGTGACGATCAGGGGCGCCGCCTCCAGGATGGGGCTCAGCACCGCCTGGGGGTGGAACAACATGTCCACAAAGCCGTCGTAGTCCAAGAGCGCAAACTGCTGGTAGTTGGACGCAAGCTTGTTTGTGAGGTTGCGGATGCGCTTGAGCAGGCCGTTGAGGCGGAAAATGCCCTCCACCTTGGCGTTGTCCCTGAGATACCTCGTGAGAAACACAAGGAGCTTGGGTACGCGGATGTGTACGCGGCCCGTGGGGAGGCCATCGCTGCTGGCAAAGTCGCAGGCGGTGCGGGCCTCCTCGGAGTCGTTCAAGTAGTACAACTCGACAATACGCGTCATGGACAGCTCGGCCTCGCTCAAGTCGTCGCGCAGGCGTGTGGCCTGCATCAGCGGCCGGCTCGAGCGCCGCACACTGGAAAGCGACCGATTGAGACCAGACATGGGCACCGGGTGGTTGTGCAGGCGGGGAGGGGCAGAGGGAGCCAAGCAAACGGAGCTATCTCCGGAAATAGGGCAAGAAGCGAGTGACAGGCGGCGGAGCCGGGGTTGGCGAGCGGGGGCGGTTGGCGGGCGGCAGGAGCAATGAGCAGCTGCAGGTATCCACGCAACGGGGGGTCGGAGTGAGTGAGTGAGGGACCGTTGGTCTCGTGTACCAGAAGAGAGGCTCGTGTGCACGGCGCAGCCAAACTACATTTCGGGGGCACAAGCGTCTGACCAAGAATTTTTTTATGTGGATTGGCGCGTGGGACCGGAGCACGCGCAGGGCCGGCGGGCGAGAGTGTGTGGAGCAGGGGCGGTCGGAGCCGGTAGTACAGCGGTGGAGCAGGGGCGGGGGCGGAGTAGCGGCGATAAGAGCATCCTGCCCCCAGCGCCCAGCCCCCAGCCGCCCCACAACGGTGGTCACTCGGGTTACCACTCAGGCATCTCCACATGTCCAAGCCCCAGCTGCATGGCTGCTTTGGGACGGAAATGGGCATTCCGCACGGAACGCAGAACGCGTCTCTATTTTGGGAAGCGGATGGAACCTGGTGGGGCAACCAGGCGGAGTTCGGCCGGGCGGTGTGAACAGCGCCTGGTGGTGTGAGCGGTGTCCAGTGGCAACGGCGTGCATGGGGCCTGTGGCGTGGTGCCAGGCAACCAGGCTCCATCCTCTTCTTCATCAGATCGTCCATTTGGCGGGTCTTCCCGCAGGTCTATCAATGCCACGATGCATGGGCGCCACCCCTACAACGCAATCTCCGTCACCTGGCCGTTCTGGCCCGCCAGCACAAGCGCGCTGCGTGAGCCCAGCACCATGTTCAACGCCTGCGCCGCCACCCCGCCGGGGTACACGTGCGCGTTGCGACACTGCAGAATGTCGAGATAGTCGAGACTGCAGTTGCCGCTCAACAAGGCGTCCACGCCGGCGCGCGTTACCCGCACGCACCCCTTGATCAGCAACTGGCGGAGGTGCCACAAGTGGAGCAGGATGGTGGCCATCAGCGCGTCGCTCACCGCCAGCCCGCAGAACAGGAGGTTGAGTTCCTGCAACTGCGGGCACCCAAGCAGCAACACCTCGACCGCCACGTCGCTCAAGGAGCAGCAGAACAGGAGGTCAAGGTGACGCAAGTTCTTGGTGCTCGAGGCAATCAGAATGATCGCCTTGTCGGTGAGGAACGTGCAGTCCCCCAAGCCCAAGTGTGTGAGGTTGGGGAAGCTCTGGTACGCCCAGTAGGCAAACCCAGCATCGGTGATGGAGGTGCAGCGCGTGAGGTTGAGCAGCGCAAGGTTCTGGTTGGCGTACATCGCCAAGTGGTACGCCGTGCGGTCGGTCAAGTGCTTGCAGTACGCAAGGTTGAGTCGCTTGAGGTTGGCACAACCAACCACTCCGCGGCTGTGTGACGACACCACACCGTCAAACAGTGCCATCTCGGGAATGCTGTCCTCTGCGTACTCCCGCTCGTCCTGCACGTCGGTTGACGGCGGCGGGTTGTCACCCCACCCAACAAGCCGCTCGATAACGTCATCGCGCACGCGGCGGCAGTTGGACAAGTCGAGCTCCTCCAAACACCGGCCCACCAGCGGCACGGCAAGGTCCATGATGGCCATGGCGCTCACGTCCCACACCAGCCGCATCCGCATCACCTTGATGCAGCCGCCCATGCCGATCTCCGTCACCAAGTTCAGAAAGCCGTCTCCGGTGATGTGGAAACAGTTCAGGATGTCAATCACCTGTGGCCGCAGGCCGGTGAAGCGCACAATCTGCCGCAACGCATTGTCGTCGATCAGCAGGTTCCACTCGGTCAAGTCGAGCACCCGGAACAACGACGGCGCCACGTACAACAACTGCCGCCACCGCCGGCACACCTGCGCCATCCGCATCAACACCGGGAGCTTGAGAAACTGAAACACCTGGAGCAACAACCGGTCGGGGAGCGGGCCCACGTTGAGCACCAGCAGCCGCCGCCGGGCACCCGGACCCAGCACGCTGGCAAGCCGGATCCGCTTTGCACGCGGCATGTAGTGGAACAGCTGTTCGCCAGCTGCCATCTGGTTGTTGCTGCCAAAGTGGTTGAGCAGCGGCACCACCGGGTCGAGCGGCGGCACCACAAGGTCGATGTTCTCTGGACTCGCGTGCCGCAGGCGCTGGAAGCCTGGGCTCGCGTGCCGCAGGTGCGGGGCAGTGGCGCCAGCAGAGGAGGCGGTGGGAGGCAGCACCAGGCGGTCGCCCTGGCGCAACAGCAGCTTGGAGGCGCCAAACACGTGTTCGTTGAACAGAATGACTCCCGGACCGGGTGCCTGGTTGCGCGAAGGCGCCGACAGAGCCGGTGGCGTGGGCGGCGTCAGCAGAGTGGAGGCGGCGGCTCCCAGCACTGGCAGCTGGTTGGATAACACGGGCGCCACTTGGTGTGGCAGCGCCAGGCTGATGTGTCGGTCGTGCTGCCACAGCTTGAATGCAGAGAGGGGACTGGGGTCCATGGCCGCAGGGCTGGTTCGCTCCGCCGCAAGCGAAAGAGCCTCCGGCAGGGTGCCGCGCAGGACGGGCCCGCGGGGGCTCCGGAACACGGGCTGTGTGGCCGGGACAGGGCACGGCGAGAGAATGGCTCGTGCCAGAGGATCGGCGGGTGTGGAGGAGTCCGGCTGCTGCAGCTCGCGCGGTTCAAAGTCGGGCTCGGAGCTGGCGCTGCGCTTCAAGGAGAGCATTGCGTTCAGTGCCGTCAGGCCGTTTGCCTGGGTCCAGGGGTCGTGCTTGTTGGCAGCAATGCGCTCCAAGGCGGTTTGGCGCATCTCGTCGTAGATCTTGGGGTTCTGCTCCACCAACGTGCTCCATTTGGACCCGTTCACAACAATCATTTCGACGTCTGAGATGGTGCGAATGCTCGCGGATCGCTTGGTGGCCTTGCCGCCGTTGGCGAGCTGTTCCAAAAAGGCCATCTCGCCGAAATACTGGCCCGCGCCGAGACGCGCCAACCGGGTCTCCATGACGGGGCCGGGCTCCGGCACCGCTTGCTGGGGGGCCGGCAGGTTCAGCTGCAGCTGCACCAGGGGCAGCAGGGTGTCGGTTCCAGAAGGCACAAGCAGCATGCGGCGTGGAGGAGGCACGGGATCGGCGGGGTTTTCGCGCACGTCCACCACCTCCACCTCGCCTGCCACGATGAAGTACATGTCGCAGCCCTCGTCTCCCTTGCGGACAACGTACTCAAAGGGTGCGAGGGAGCACGGTTCGGCATCGAGCACAAGCTGGTGCATCATCGAGGCCGGGAGCAGCTGGAAGATGCTCAACAGCTGGAGAAAGTCTCGTGTGGGCAAGCTGTGGTCAACCAGCGGGTACAGAAACAGGGGCAGCTGGAAGGCCAGGAGGTGGTGGCGGGAGTAGGAGGCCTGCAAGCTGTCTTCCGTGGAGGTTTGTGTCAAGGGCGGAAGCAGCGGGCCGGGGAGCTGCTCGGCGGCGCTGGCCACCTTCAGGGCAAGCATGCCGTTTGTTTCGTTCGCGCTGCCGTCGATGCTTTGTTTGGTGTTTTGGTCCTGGAAAATGGAACCGCGGCGCGAACTTGAGGGGAGGGCGACGGGGAGCAGCATGTCGCGGCGCTTGTTCTGCATGGACAAGCGTTCCAGCGCCTCGTCGCGGATGCGCCGCTCGACCTTGGGATACTGCGGGAGCACCAGGTTGAGCACGTCGGCGGTCAAGACGCCGAGCAAGACCTGGGTGCGCAGCACGACCGTGGCGGTGCGGGGGCGGTTGTACAAGATGCCGATCTCGCCAAAGAAGTTGCCGGCGGTGAGCTCCGCCGAAAAGGCCTCGCCATCGGGCAGCAGGACGCCTGCAGAGCCCTTCAAGATCCAGTACATGGCGCGCAGTGGCTCGCCGGCCTTGACGATGTACTCGTGGGCGTTGAGCTGGACGAGCTGCAACCGCAGGGCGATGGCCTTGAAAAAGGACTCCGGGGCCAGTTTGAAGAGCGGGAAGCTGTGGAGCCGGCGGAGGAGGGTTAGCGGGGCGCCAGGGGCAGCGTCGCTGCTGTCGCTGCCATCGCTGCCGTCGCCGCCGTCGCTGTGGTCGCTGTGGTCGTCGGTGGCGGCGGCATCGGTGGCGGTCTTGCGTGGAGTTTGGTCGCCGGACTCGGAAGCGCTGCTGGCGCTCTTGCGGTGGTCGGTGTTGTCCTGGATCATGGAGTCAATGGACCGCCGGGTGCCGTTGGTGCTGGGGGGCAACTGTCGTACCTCATGGGCTGTTAGTGAGAGGATGTTGTCCCGCGCCCCCTCACCCGAGAGCGGCAGGGGTTGTGCCGGCGTGAAAGAAGCTCTTCCCGTGGCAGCCAAGTGGCGAGTCTTGGAAGACTGTCCCATGGTGTGGCGGGCGGGTGGTGCTGGGGGGGAAGAGAGGGGCAAGGAACAAAGCTTTTGCGTTGGAGGTGGCACGCGCTGGAGAACGCGGGAGGTAATTCGGTGTGGGGTGAGTCCGCGCAGAGGCTGCGTTGCTGAATGCGGTGGTGCAGTGCGTCTGCAGCAGCGAATTTCAGGTGTGCCGCCAGTCCCGGTGTTGCTTGACGCACGTGTGACCTTCCTGAACGTGCGATCTGAAACGGGAGGTCGGACGCAACAATGGCGGGATGTTCGGGGGGTTGCGGCTGTCTGTGTGGAAGTCTCCGGTGCCCACGCAGCCCAGAATGCAGTGGCTGGAGGCTGGAAGAAGAGAGGAGGAGTGGGGCGTGCAACGCCAGCAACAGAAACGGTAAGGGCAGAGGTGCGCCTGAGAGATTAAACGCTAAACGGCAACGGTGCCGCACGCCGCCGATCATCAGCAAGTGCGGGCCAGACTTCGCTGCACCACGTGCATACCGGCATGCCGTGTATGTTCGCCCCCAACGCTGTGCCGTTGAAAACGTTCGCTGCGCCAGGAAACCGCACTAGGGACGCAAGATGGAGGGGCTAGATGGAGGGCTGTTCCACCCGGGATGTGTTTTCTTCGAAGGCGGGACCACTCCGCCCAAGGGCGTACATGCATGGATGGGGTGGTTTTGAATCGGGGGTGCCGCACGGACGAGGAAGGCGGCAGCGGCAAACAATGGTGCGCACCATACCGGGCTAAACGGCGGGCCGGTGCCTCCGGCGCTCCGCAGGACGTTTGCAACCGCTGGCCCGGTGCGGTGCTGGGTGAGTGACATCATCAGGGTGCACTGCCGGAGTTCGGCCAGGCTGCAGCAAGGCGCACAGACCGCGTTTGCCCGCATGGCGGCCAAGGCGGGTGGCGCATGACCGCCGTGGACGTGGCGGCAGCGTGCAGCGGTGTGCAGCGGTGCGCAGCGGTGCGCAGCGGCGTGCAGATACGAGTAGGTGGACACGTGGTGTGGTGCTTGCACGTGCCGGTGCGGCCACGCCCTGGGCCGCGCACGCCTTTCTGGCTGCGCACGCTTTTCTGGCTGCGCACGCCTTTCTGGCCGCGCACGCCCTGCCACGCACACACGCGCTTCACCTCGCTGCCGCTTGCCAACCGCATTGCCAGCCCACCCTTCGCCAGCAGTCGCGCCATGCCCCTCATCCTCGACCTTGCGCACGCCGTGCTCAAGGCCGGCCTTCTTGCCAAGCTCATCAAGGGCCTTCCCCTCATCACCATCGTCGTGGCCCTTTCCCTGGTGGCCTGGCTCGCCGTGCTCCCCATGGACGGCCAGTACCGCCACACCTACTTCAGCGAAAACGCCCTAATGCCTGCCCAGGCATACAGCTACTTCCGCGAAAGCGACTGGAACGTGGTGCGCGGGTACCGCCACGAGGTCCAGCAGTTGGAACACCTTGCAATCGACGACCGCAACGCCCACCTCGACCAGTGGCTCCAGGACGCCGGCTACAAAACCGCCACCGCCCGGCCGGGCCCCGACGACCCCTTCCAGCTGCTGCTGACGTTGTACGCCATCATGCACGCGCCCCACGGCGACGGCACCGAGGCAATGGCCTTGGTGGCGCCCTGGACCACCAGCGAGGGCGAGTTCAACGTCGGTGCCATTGGCCTTGCGCTTGGCCTCGCCACCTTCTTCACCCGCATGTCCATCTGGCTGAAGAACATCGTGATTGTGTTCCCCGAGAACGGCCACACCGCCCTCCGCCTGTGGGCCGAGGCGTACCACCTGCTGCTTGACCGCACGGCCGGAGCCATCGAGGCTGCCATGGTGATTGAGTATCCCGGCGAAAACGACTTCTTCGAGTACACCGACGTGTACTACGAGGGCATCAACGGCCAGTTGCCCAACTTGGACCTCGTCAACGTCGTGGTCCACAACTCGGAACACGAGGGTGCCAAGGTGCACCTCCAGGGCTTGGTGCCGAACGACCTGTACTGGTACCGGTTGTGCATGGTGTTCCGCGGCATCAAGCTGTTGGTGTTGGCCGGCTTGCTTCCCGGCCGCGGCCCCGAGGCTTTCAGCGGGTGGAACATCCAGGCCATCACCCTCCGCGCTCGCGGACTCCTGGGAGGTCCCGACATCACCGGGTTTGGCCGCATTGTCGAGTCGCTGTTCCGCCTGGTGAACAACTTGTTGGAAAAGTTCCACCAGCTGTTCTTCTTCTATCTCATGGTGACGCCGCGGCACTTTGTTTCCATCGGCACCTATCTCCCGGCCTTGGCGGCGGTGGGTGTGCTGTTTGCCTTGAGCGCGCTTGGCCACTTGCTCGGCTCTGGCATGTCGGTGGATGAGTGCTTGAGCCACTTGGCTGCCTCGACTGCGAGCGTTGTGGGCGTGCTGGTGGCATGTGGTCTTGTGTTTGTCAACGTCGGTGCTGTGGCGCAGTGGCTCGGATTTACCCAGCTGGCAGTGGTTGGGTTCTTCAGCGCTGCGTGTGTGGTGTTGCTGGTGCTCCCTGTGGCCCTCCAAACAGCCGGGGGTGCCCACCACCGGTACGAGTCGAGCCGCTCGGGTGCAGCCCATACCCACATGTTCACAACGGTGGTGCGCTTCTACATGGGGTTGGCCCTCATCACGCTTTTGGTGGTGCACCTGTCCTTGTCGTTTGTCATGGGTGTGTGCGCCTTGCCCCTTTCATTTGTGCGTCCTGCCGGCACCACCACCACGGCGCTTCTCAACGCTGCCTGTCTCTTGTTCGGTCTGCCGTTTTTCTGGTTCCAGTTGGCCGTGCGCACAGGCCTCTATCCCAAGTCCATGGAGGTGTTTGCCCAGCTGATGCTCCGCGACGCGTGGCTCCACTTTGGCTGCTGGACCTGGTTGGCCATTGCGTGCGGATGGCTTCCTGTGTGGTTGTGTCTGTGCTACGTGGCCACCCGCCCCGGCAAACACTTGGCCGTGGACAAGAAGGACGAGTAGGCGGCGTCGCCTAGTATTTTTTACCTATACTTATCCATGAACTGCTGGTGGAACTTCTCCCACGCCAGCAGCCACTCGGTTCCCGGGGCAAGGAAGGTGGTGCGCACGTGCCATGTGCCGGGCACCTGGCCAAACCCGGACCCAGGCACGGTGCAGATGCCAGTCGCCTCCAACAACTCGGTGCAGTACAACTCGTCCGGCTGCAAGCCCTTCTCGGCAGCAGCCTTCTGGGCCTTCTCCGGGATGGTCAACAGCGGGAACAAGTACATGGCGCCCTGGGGCTGGTGGCACAGCACGCCCTCCATCGAGCTAAACAGCTGGTGAAGCGCCTTCAGTCTCAGGGCCAACCGGTCAATGATGGCAGCGCGCTGCTCGCGGTACAAAATGCCCGACTGGGTGTCGCCGGTGGGCGGGTTCACCATGAGCTCCACGAGCGCCTGGCCAGTCACCACGGGGCAGAGGTTCACCAGGGCCAACTTGGTGAGGGCAGCCATCACGGGCTGGGAAAAGTTGATGAGTTCCATGTACCCACCACGCTGGCCACACTCACCGGTAAAGCCCTTGGACGTGGAGTGGAGCAGCACAAGCTGCACATTCAGGTACGTGTCTGGGTGAGCCTCCATGAGGTCCTTGAGCACCTTGCGGACCAGAACGAACTCGCCGCGGAACACGTTCTCCTGGTACACCTCGTCGGCAATGACCACCACGCCATGCTCAGCGGCAACGTTGATGATGTCGACAATGGCGTCGTAGGTGAGGATGGCACCGGTGGGGTTGCCGGGGTTGATTACCACGAGTGCGCGCGGCGCGATGCCGTCGGCACGGGCCTCGGTGATCACGCGCTTGATTTCCTCGGGGTTGGTGGACCACTCGTGGGCCTCGTCCAAGTAGTACGGCAACGGTGTGGAGTTCAACAACGCCAACGAGGCCGTGTACAACGGGTACTGGGGGATGGGGATCAACACGCCCAGCTGCGGGCCCAGGCAGATGGCCGTGAGCACGTACGACACGGCAGCCAGCGCACCGGCCGTGAGGAAAATGTCGTCGGCCAGCGCCTTGTGGCCGCCATCACGCTTGGTGATAAAGTCCGCCACCAGCTCGCGGAGAAGCGGCACCCCCTGCGAGTGGGAGTACGCCCCCACGCTGCCGATCTCGGTCAACAACTCGCGTGCGCGCTCGAGCGCCTCGGGGAAAAACACCTTCAGCGTTTCGGGGTGGTCCAACATGGGCGGGTACTGGAGCAACAGCAACACCTTGCGGTACCACGTGAGCGGCTTCTGGTCGAGCTGCTGCGGGTTGCCGATGTTGGCGCTGATGATCTCCGTGAACGGCAACAGGCCGGGGTTCAGCTTGAGCTGGCGCCGGAGCTCTTCGGCCCGCGCGGGGATGGGTCCGCGGACAGCATACTTGGCCTTGATGACGTGCGGGTTGATGTCGGCCTCCAGCAACGGCTCCGCGGGCGTGAACAGGGGAGCGCGGGAGGAAAGGCGAGACATTTGGGGGGTGAGACGGGGCGGCGCGCGCCACATCACGTTGCGACGAAGCATGGTTCGATAGGGCTATGCGGGGGAGAGCGGAGCAGCGGATGCAGCGAAGCGTGCGTCAAAGAAACAGTCATGCAGCGTTTTTCGGGCTTCACGCGACGGCTGGATGCAGGACTCATGCGGGGTATATGCGCGGGGCAGAGGCGAGCAGCGTGCTTATCGCAAGCAACGTGCTGTGATAGGGCAGACCCTGCGCGATTAACAGCCAGTGCGGTGTGATAGGCGCCGGTGCAGGGCTATCGGACAGCAACCCACCAGTCATGGGCAGACACCGCAGGCGCGGGAGATCACATAGACAATCACATGTATCCACGGCAATACGCCGTGTAATCGCTACATCGACAACACAGTTTCACCCACCACTCCCGGTCTCACCCCCTACACCCGCAACAAGCGAAGCTTCAACACCGCGTCGCCGATGGTCACCTCGTCCTCCACCACCACCTCGGAGCCGTCGTCGCTCCACTTCTCCAAGGGGTGACGGCACGGCTTGGCCAACGCCTCGGCGTGCTCGGCAAACACCGCGTCAATGTCGCCGCCGTTCTGCACCACCTGGTACTGCGCGCGCGCGTCGTCGGTGGCCACCAAGCCACCCTTCTTGCGCAACCGCTGGAGACGGTTCACCATCTCGCGCGCCACACCCTCAGTCTTCAACTCGGCGTGCACGTTGGTGTCCAAGATCACCAACACCTCGCCGTCCGTGCGCACCTCGTGGCCGGTGTTGGCGGCCAGCTGCGGCAAGCCCCGCACCACGTTCAAGTCGCCCTCAACAAGCTCGATGCCCGCCACCGTCACCTTGCCGGTGGCAGCGTAGTCCTGCACCTCCGCCAGCAGCAACAGCGGCAACGCGTCCTTGACCTTCTTGACGTCCTTCTTCAACTTCTTGCCCAACACCGGCCAGTCCGCCACCGCCGAGTACTCCACCCCGTACTTGGCCTCGTCGTCAGTAATCACCAACTCGCGCACGTTCAACTCGCCCACGATGTACAGCTGGAGCAGGCGCACGTCCGCAAGGAACTCCGGGTCGTGGTGGATCACCACAAACGTCTTGAGCGGCTGCTTGAGCAGCACCATCTTCTTCTCGCGGATGTTGCGGCCCAACTCGATCACCTTCTGCATGCGGCCAACCGCGCGCTCGATCTCCGGGTTGAACAACTCCTCCTGCACCTGCGGGAACTTGAGGAAGTGCACCAGGCGCGTGTCCTTGGCCCGCGCAGGGTTGACGCAGAACTCCTCCAAGTCCGTGGCACTGAACAAGGCAGCCATGCGGCGGTAGATGCCGTCCGCAAGGAAGGGCGTGAAGGGCGCCATGGCACGCACAAGCGTGAAGAGCGCCTGCGTCAAGGTGTTGAGCGCCGCCGTGCAGTCGCCCAAGCTGTCGCCGCCCTTCAACCGCTGCCGGTTGAAGCGAATGTACCAGTTGGTCAAGTCGTCCACCAACGTGAGCAACTTGGGCACCACCGTGTAGAGACGGTACGCCGTCATCTCCTCGTGGATATACTGGATCAACAGCTGCGTCAGCGCAAGCAACCACTGGTCCATCACGTTCTCCAGCCGCACCAGCGGGTCAAACACAAACGGCTTGCCCGTCTCCTTCTGGTAGAGCGCCACCAGGCCCTCGAGGAACTTGTACAGGTTCCACCACGGCAACAACACCTTCTTCACAACCTCCTCGACTCCCAGCTCCTTGAACTTCAACGTCTCGGCGCGGATCACCGGGGAGTTGATCAAGTACAACCGGATGGCATCGGCACCAAACCGGTCCAACAACACGTTGGGGTCCGGGTAGTTCTTGAGGCGCTTCAGCATCTTCTTGCCGTCGCTGGCCAACACAATGCCCAGCACAATCACGTTCTTGTACGGCGCAGTGTTGAACAAGTGCGTGCCCAAAACAGTAAGCGTGTAGAACCACCCGCGGGTCTGGTCCAACCCTTCCAGGATGAAGTTCGCGGGGAAGCCGTCCTCGAACTGCTGCTGGTTCTCGAACGGGTAGTGCTGCAGAGCATACGGCATGGAGCCACTCTCAAACCAGCAGTCAAACACCTCCTCCACACGGCGCAACACACCCTTGCCCTGCTTCAGCGGGATGGTGATGTCGTCGATGGACTCGCGGTGGAGGTCGGTGATGTCGTCGCGGCCGCTCAACTGCTTCAACTCCTCCACCAGCCCCACACACACCACCTCACTGTAGTCCTCCAGCACCCACACGGGGAGCGGGCAGCCCCAGTACCGGTTGCGCAGCACGTTCCAGTCACGGGCATTGGCAATCCAGCTCGAGAACCGCTTGTCCCGCACCGACTGCGGCACCCACTGCGTGCGCTCGATGTTCTCCAACATCTGCGGCACAATCTCCTTCACACGCACAAACCACGCCGGCACAGTGCGGTACAAGAGAGGAGTGTCCAGCCGCCAGCAGAACGGGTACGAGTGGGTGATCTGCGTGGCGTGCAACAAGTTGCCGGTCTCGGTCAAGTGGCGGATGATCTTGCTGTCGGCGTCCTTGACGTACACGCCGGCGTACGCCTCCACGGCAGGGGTGAACTTGCCGTTGTCGTCCACAGGGTTGGGCGGGATGCGGTCGCTGGTGATGATCTCGTTGGTAAGACACACGTTGAAATCCTCCTCACCGAACGCGGGCGCCTGGTGGACAATACCGGTACCGGAGTCGGACAGAACGTAGTCCGCAGGCAACACCCGGAAGGCGTACTCCTTGAACTCGTCGTGGAAGTAGGGGTAGAGAGGCTTGTACTTCAACCCCACCAACGCCAGACCCTGGATCTTCTCCACAACCGTGTACTTGGCCTTCTTGAGACCCTTGCCGTACACCGACACGAGCAACAGCTCCAAGAGAATGTAGTGCCGGTCGGTGGCCTCGTCGTGAATCTTGACGTACTCGAACGCAGGGTTCACGGCCAAGGCCAAGTTCAGCGGCAAGGTCCACGGGGTGGTGGTCCACGCCACGAGCAACGTCTTGGGGTCCAGCTCCAACTCAAACCCAATGGTCACGGCAGGGTCGTTCACGTCCTTGTAGTTCTGCTGCGCCTCGAAGTTCAGCAACGGCGTGGTGCAGCCGGTGGAGTACGGCATCACCCGCACGCCGCGGTACACCATGCCCTTCTTGTGCAACTCCAGGAACGCCCACCACGTCGACTCCATGAACAGCGGGTACAACGTCTTGTAGTCGTTGTCAAAGTCAATCCAGCGGCCCATGCGGCCCACCGTGTGGCGCCACTCCTTGGCATAGCGCATCACAATCAGCCGGCACTCGGCGTTGTACTTGTCAATGCCCATGGCCATCACGTCCTCCTTGCCCTTGATGCCCAACTTCTTGTCAATCTCGTACTCGACGGGCAACCCGTGGGTGTCCCACCCAAACCGGCGGATGACGTGCTTGCCGTTCATGGTGGCGTAGCGCGGCACGATGTCCTTCACCGTCAGGGCCAAGATGTGGCCGTAGTGCGGCGTGCCGGTGGCGAACGGCGGGCCGTCAAAAAACGAGAACCGCGGGAGGCCCTCGGTGAGCTTCACCAGCTCCTGGAACGCGTCGATCTCATTCCAGAACGCCAACACAGACTCCTCCTCCTTGGGGAACGAAAACGTGGCCTGTTCTTCGCTCATTGCGGACGTCGGGGGTAAGCAAAAGAGCGTGTGCTTGGAGAGTCTCTGGCTGCCTGCGTGCCGATTAGTCACTTTTTTTCGCCGGCACTGGACCGGGTGCGACGCGCACGACCCTCGGAGTAGTGTGCGCACCGGTGGCGCTTTGTCATCGGTCTGCCATGTGCGTCTCGCCATTCCCCACTCGTTCTTTCTCTGCCGAATGACGACAACCACTGCCCCCGGGTGCCCCTTCTCGAAGGGCGCGGCTCCCGGCGCGACGTGCCCGGTGCTGGGTGCTGCTGCTGCTGCTGCTGCCCCCTCATCGCCCACCCAGCACCACCTCCACACGCTTGCGTGTCCCGTCACGCGCCACACCGATGCCGCGCCTCCTGCCGACCCCGCCCCTGCTGCGCGGCGGGGCTCTGTCACCGAGCACTTCTCCACCGGCCCCGCCCCGGCTCTGGAACACCACCAGCACCACTATGCCGACGCCGACGACTCGGAGCACGTGCCGCTGAACACGTGCCCGGTGACCGGCCGCCACGTCCACCGCAAGGGCCGCATGGCGGACCCTGCGCTGGTGTACTACGACCCGGAGCTGGAGCCGCTCGTGTGCCCCGTGACGGGCGCGACCAACGGAGCGGTGTGTCCCGTGACAGGCCACGCCGCCAAGCAGCCGCTTCCCAAGCAGCTGGAGACACCCGAGTCCCGCGTGCTGCCGACCACCGTGCTGCTCGGCGAGGTGGTGGACTATGCCAAGCAGAACGCGTGCGTGCTGGCCCAGTTCACCGACCCGAGCGACCCGGCGTTTGAGCCGTTCCCTGCGTTTGGCATGCTTGCGCTGGGCAACCAGCCGCTGTTGTTGATCCGCCACCTCCTGCGGCTTCCCGACGCCAAAGGCGCGTTGGCGGAGTGGGAGCACTATCTGCGCGTGGGCGACATGGAGCTGTTTGTTGCCACGCTCAAGCAGCACCCTGAGGACCGCGTGCCGTTAACCGTGACCCAGTACCCGGTGTTGGTGACCAACATCGATGCCGACGACGAACAAACGGCACTGGCGGTGCTTGTGGACGGGTTTGACGCCGTGGACGTGCGCACTGGCAAGGTGGTGTACTACAACGAGATGGCCACCACCATCCAGGGCGCCATCACGACCAACCCCACACGCTTCCGGCCCCGCGCGGTGTTTGCCACCTCCGCGCTCAAGCGGCCCGACACTCCCCCCACCTTCACGCACCCCTTGAACCTCCAGAAGTTTCCGGACTTGACGGGCCACGCTGTGGCGGTGTTGGCGCAGCAGTACGGCGCGATGCAGGAGTTGCGGTTCCGGTTCTTTGGCAAGATCGACGAGACCAAGGTGTTGCAGATGCAGGCGTGGCGCGAGGAGCACCCGCGCTTTGGGCTGGTGGTGCACTTCCAGATGGTGAGCGACCTGGTGCCCGTGGTGGACGGCGCGTTGCGGTTGGCGTAGCACTGAGAGGCTGTTTGTACGACTCATGTATATCCCATTTTCCTGCACCTTTTTGACCTCCACAAGATGCCCAGTGTGTTTGGCGGGCAAGGCGGAACAGGGTTCCTGTTCGGCCAGACCACCAACGGGTTTCTGTTTGTGGGCCCCGCGGCCACGCCGGCGCCGGTGGCTACCTCTGCTCCGGGGTCCACTCCCTCCAAACCCAGGGGCCGGAACCGACCACAGAAGAACCGCGGCCTGCAGCGACGGCCACACCCAAACACCAACTCGCTTCCCGCACTCTCGCTCCCGCCGGCTCTGGGGGGGGCGGGCCTGCTCTTTGCGCCCGAGGTGGTGGCTATGTTCCCGCAGGACGGCTGGGTGCCGCCGGTCCGCAAGCAGCCAGCGTACCTTGTTCCCGAACGCAAGGTGCTTGAGCCGGTCCCGTTTGCGCCCGACGACTGGGACGTGGCGAACCAGCGGCGGATGGCTGAAATGGAGCGGCAGCTGCACGGAGACCCCCAGCAGTTGTACGAAGAGATGCAGAAGATGCGAGAGCTCGAGCGGCACGAGATGGAGCAGCGCGGACTCGTGGATGCCGAAAACACTCGCAAGCAGCTCGGCGACGCCATTGCCTTTGCTGGCTCCTGTACCGACATGTGCCCCGTGTTTGAGCGGGTGCGGCGGGACTTGGAGAAGAACGTGAAGGTGTTTGAGAAGGAGCCGGGGACCGACCGCATTGCGCCCGGCCGCGCCGTCAAGGCGTTCAGCCGCCCGGCCGCGGGACAGCCGCCGCCACTCCCCTCGGACGTGCGTCCGCCCCACGTGTTGGTGCTGACGTTGGACTACTTGGTCTCCACGGCCGTCCCGCTTCTCCCGGAGTCGCAGTCGTTTCTCTGGGACCGCACGCGGCTGGTGCGCCAAGACTTTACCTACCAAAACTACTCGGGGCCGGAGTCTGTGGACTGCCACGAGCGCATTGTGCGTACCCATCTTGTGAGCTTGCATGTGATGGCCACTAGTGACGTGGAGTACTCGCAGCAGCAGGAGCTCGAACAGATGAACAAGGCGTTGCAAACATTGGCCGAGATGTATGACGACGTACGCCACGCCGGCGGCACCTGTGCCAACGAACCCGAGTTCCGAGCATACCACCTTCTCTCCCACTGGCGTGACCTGGAGGTGGAGCGGGAGGCGCAGCACTGGCCCCACACCGTGCTCCACCACCCACAAGTGCAGTTGGCACTTCGGTTTCGGGTTCTCATGGCGCAAAGCAACGTGGTGCAGCGCGGGTTCCGTGCTCTTCTGAACAGCTTGGGGTTATACTCCGAGGTGTTTGCCCTTGTGCAGCATCGTGACACACCAGTGCTCATGGGCTGTTTGGTGGAGACGCATTTCAACGAGCTCCGGTTCTATGCCTTCAAGATGTTGGCCAAGGCGTTCCACAAGAAGGCCCGGAAACGGTACCCGGCGCAGCAGCTTGTGCAGGTGCTTGGTTTCCGGGACGGACGCGAGCTTTCAACCTTTTGCAGCCACTACGATGTGGAGATAGGGGACGATGGGGTGGATGTGGTTGGGTTCTCGTGGACCAGCTACACCGACAAGTCCAGGTTGCCGCAGGCGTGGTCGCAGCTGGTGGACCAGCGGTTAGCCGACCGCATGCTGGTGATCAACAACGGAGAGGCAGTACGGGTGAGTTTGGGGGAGTACAAGGCCAGAAGGGATGCTGTGATGGTGCCGGTGGTGCTGTTGCAGGCCCCCCCGGCACAGGCGCCTCCCAAGAAAGCGCCTTCCCCGCCCACCGAGGTCAAGCTGCTGCCCAAACGAACAACGCCTCCGCTTCCGCCCCCGCCAAAGCTTCTCACGGAGAACCCTCGGTTTGATGTGGCCGCCACTGCCGTGCTTCAATCTGTGATCGCCCGCACGGTGTCCCAATCGGCCCGCGCTCTCACCACAGAGGCGGCCGAGCGAGTGCAGGAACAGCAGCGAGAACGGGAGCGGCAGCAAGAGCGGGAGCGGCAGCAAGAGCGGGAGCGGCAGCAGCAGCAGCAGCAGGCAATGCTACGGGCCAAGGCGCGCCTGGACGCAATCGACACGCTTGCCACGGCTCTCTTCCAGGCCTTTGTCAAGGAGGTGTGCTACAGCACTACGCTTGAGGCGGTCGCGGACCGGTTCCGCCACCAACACCTTCGGCGGGTGACGGCGACAGCCTTTGCCAGGGCGGGGACGCGGGCATTGGTGCAGTTCAAAGAGCACCGCCGCCAGGAATTGGAGCGGCAAGCAGCCAGCCAGCTTGGGGCTCCTGCAGTACGTCCGTTGCCGGCTCTGGCGCTGTCGCCACCACGGCCCAAGAGCTCGGGACCAGCCGACGCTTGGAGTCCGTTGGATGTGGAGTCGTTGCTTGCGGCCAAGTTTGCGGCCCGCACCCTGCAGGTGGTGGAGGTTGATGTGTCGGTTCCCAGCCTCGAGCACCCAGAAGCACGGTGGCTTGCGGCCAAGCTTGGTGTTGCCCGAAACGAGTGGAGTGTGACCAAAGGACTGCTCGTGGTGCAGGTGGCACCCGTGCCTTCCCGGCCAGCGCACTGTGGGGTGGTGGTGTTTTCTTGCGGCGTGGCGTCAGCGGGCAGCTCGCTTGCGGACCAGCTTGCGGCCGATGCCGTTCGTTTGGAGTCTGTCATGTCTGCGGTGGAGCTGCTGACGCCATTCCAGATCCAGCTCATGATCGTGTATTGGGACGCCTCGAACTCCCGGTGGTCGCTACTGGCAGTGCTCAAGCACCTCAGGATCCCCCAGATGTTGGCCGCAAACCCGCTGCGCGAACAGCTTGTGGGCGGAGTGGGGTTCTGCGACATGTCGTTGGTGCACAACACCTCTCGGCCCACAATCAACGTTCCCGGCAGCACCATCGTCGGCAAGCTTGCCAATGCCGTGGAGCGGTTGGGCGACATGTTCACAGGGCAGCCTGTTGCCGTCGGCGCGGCCGGCAACACCGAGACTGCTCCCGAGGCATCCTCAACGCCACGGGTGTCTGCTGAGTCCATCCGTCGACACAAGTCGCGGCTCTCCTACCTCGCCAAGCAAATGACCCCGGGACCTGCCGCTACGCTGCGCAACGGCAGCTTTGCCCTGTTTATGCTGGCGGCACCCTCACACCCCAACCGGCTGTTTGCCAACAGGCTGTTTTCCAGTCGGCTGTTTGCCAATCGGCTGTTTTCCAATCGGCTGTTTGCCGCGCGGTCCATGTCCCAGCGGGCTCCCTCTGCCCACGCACCCTCAACGCTGTTCCTCAGAGACACCTCGGCCCTCGACCTCAGCTTTTCCACGCCCAACACCTCAAGAGTCTTTTCGGAGAACATGCCGCAGCCCCGAGCTGCTGGCCGGGCTCGCGAGTTTGCCGACTTGAAGGCGTTGGCTGCCAGGGTCAAGAAGCGGAAGCTCCATACCGATGACCCGCAAGACTAGCACCGACGGTCGCTCCGGGCTTCGCTAGAGAGCTTCATCTTCTCCAGCGCGAGGTTCCCCCTTGCGGCAGCCGCGTGGAGACGCGCGCGTGCAGCATCGGTCACCGCAATGCCCAGCTGCTCGAGCTGGCGTGCGGCCTCGGCCGCTTGTGTGTCGACAGGGTCGGTGGTGGTCGACTGGAGCTGCCGCAACAACTCCTTACCGCGTCGGGAGTTGGCAGTCTGCACCCGCACCACGTACCGGCACTCGTCGTCAATGAGGTCTTCTGGGTCGGGAATGCACCGGGTGAGGAGCTCGCCGGGCTGGTCGCCGTCAAGCACACAAACCTTGCGGCTGTCGACACTGAGCTCGAACCACACCCCGTGGGCAGCGGTGGGGCGTGGCGTAAAGGTGAAGGTCTGGGCCGCGCCTACCGCCCGGGCACCGGTGTCGAGAGTGTTCCCGGTGAGAGAGAGGTGGTTGCCGGCGGGTGTTTTGAGCGAGTGGTGGGCGCCGGCAGGGCTGGCAATGAGGATCTGGGTGGTGAGAGTGGGCTCGGTGCGGTGGAGCCTGCCGGCGTAAGCCGCGGGTGGTTCGTTCGTAAGCGGGAAGTTAATGCACTCGTGCGGGTCGAGAATGTCAAGCTCTGTGCTCCAGTCCACGCTGCCCTCAGGGGTGATGCACAAGGCCACGGGGGCAGCCGCGGCAGGCAGGTCGCGGGTGATCATCACCGGGCCGTCGAGGTCCTCGATGCAGGTGGCGGTTGTCCATCCATCCGTGAGGAGGGACTCGTCCGGGAGCGGAGTCGGCGCGGAAGCATCAGCAGGCTCAGGCAGAGTCCTGGGGGGTCTGCTCCTCGGCGGACCGCTCCGCCGCTTGCGTGGCGGGTCGCCCTTGAACCGGAGCCGGGTCACCATGGCGTGCGATGCGTGTGGGTTGAAAATGCGTATATGCGGCTGGCGTGCATGTGGCTGGCGTGCATGCTGCGGCCTCATGCAGGGACCGCGGCACGTTCCCCGGTTCCGGGCGCGGGCGGTGCGCCGCGGACACCCTGGCGCACAAACACGTAGCTTATGGGACACGCCAAGCCCTTCTCGGCGTTGTTGCGGATGATCCCGTCGACTGCCGGGTCGCCAGTGCCTGCGTCGGCACTCGTCAACCGCAGCGGGTCGAGGTGGCCAAAGCCGCGGAGCGCCAGTGCAATCACCTGGCGCCGTTTGTGCGAGTCCTGCGACAGCTGCTGGTAGTCCAAGGCCGAGGCAAACTGCGGGGGGCTGTCTGCACGCCGGTCGACCGCCTCCTCTGCCGCCTCCGCCACCTCGCCGTCTCCCTGGCACTCGCATTGCAACAAGTCGTGGGTGTTGCAGGCGGTGGCCCCAACACTGAACAAGTCCTTGAGATCAAACATGTCGAACACATCGTCGGCTGCCCCCAGCTTCTCGTCCAAGAAGGTGTCGCTCAAGTTGCTCTTCATCAACTGTCGCTGCAAGATCTTCTCGTCCAAACAGCCGGCCGTGAGCAACCGGTAGATGAACACCGGCCGCTTCTGGCCGTCCCGGTGCACCCGTGCCATGGCCTGCAAGTCCACGCTGGGGTTCCAGTCGTTGTCAAACAACACAAGCCGCAGAGCCCCCACAAGGTTGAGGCCCACGCCGCCCAGCTTGGCCGACAACAAGAACACATAGCTCTCCTTGGCCAGCAGCTGGTTGAACTGCAGCACGATCTTGCTCCGGAGGTTGGCCGGGGTCTGGCCGTCGAGCCGCGTGAAGGACATTTTGCACAGCGCCAACACCTCCTGGAGCACGTCGAGCGTCTGGGTGTAGTTCAGCACCACCACCACCTTCTCGCTGTTGTCCGAGTCCAGCTGGATGCGGTAGAGCAAGTGGAGAAGCATGGTGACCTTGCCGCTCACCTTCTTGCCGCGAATCTTGCGGAGGAGTTTCTGGTCGTGGTCGTTGGTTGGATCCAAACACAGGTGGAACATCCGGTCCTCGGAAAGAAGGCACGGCAGGTTGCAGATCTTGCGGAACACGTTGATGAGCGCAAGCAGGTCGCTGGTGCTGTTGCTCCCGCGGGGTCCGTTTCCGTCCTGCTCCTGCACAATCTTGCGGTAGCACTTGGACTCGATCATGAACTGGAAGAGCTTGCGCTGGAGCTCAGTCGCAGGCACAAACACCAACAAGTCCGTCCGCGGAGGAAGATATCCCGCCACCACCTCGCTGGTGCGCCGCAACATGAACTGGCGTGTGATTGCGATCAACTCCTTGCTCTGCGTCTCGCCCCGCTCCAACACCCGTGGGTTGGTGCAGCTCACGTCCCGGGCACGGGTGATGGGCTTGAAGTACTCCCGCTGGAACTGGGCATACAGCCCAAGCACTCCTGGGTTGACAAAGTTGGCAATGTGGTAGAACTCGTTCAAGTCGTTCTGGATGGGTGTGCCGGTGAGCACCACCCGCCGCTGGATGCCCAACAGATTGAGCGCCTCGAGCGTCTTGCTCTGCAGGTTCTTGAGCCGGTGGCCCTCGTCGCACACAAGCAAGTCGATTTGGTTGCCCTGGAGCGCTGTCTTCAAGCTGTTGATCTTCTCGTAGCCCATGATGAGCACCTGGTACACCTTGGTGCGACCAAACCCCTGGACGGCCAGCTTGTCGCTGCCCGCATTCTTGGCGCTGTTCACGGCAAGCACCCCGATGCGGTGGGGGCCCAACCACTTGCGAAACTCGTTGCGCCAGTTGGCAATAAGAGTCACGGGACACGCAATCAACACCTTGCTGATGACCCGCGGGCCAGGGTTGGTGGGGATGAACAGCGGCACCCCGCCGCCGGATGTTTCCAGCGGCGCAAACGCGCGTGTCGATCCCATCTTTGCGTACGGACTCTGGTTGAGCAAGGTCCAGATGAGCAGGATCGTCATCAAGGTCTTGCCCAAGCCCATCTCGTCGGCAAGAAGCGCGCCGTATCCGCCATTCGGCTGGAAGCCCATCACACACCTGTAGAGAAACTGGATGCCCTCGCGCTGGTGGGGACGCAACAGCGCGTCCAACAACGGGTCGATGCGCACCTCGGTGTACATCAGCGGGGATCCCTCGGGCGGCGCCGGCATGACGCACGCCTCACCGGGGTTGAGAGGCGCGGATGGCGGCTGCAGAGAGGCTGGGCTCACCAGGGTGAACTGTTTGTTCGCGGCGGAAGAGAGCTGCATGCCAGCAGAGCGGGCCGCTGGGGCTCGCGCTGCCTTGGGGGCCGCTGGGGCCCGCACCCCTTTGGGAGCCGCCGGAGCTCGCGCTGCCTTGGGGGCCGCTGGGGCTCGCGCTGCCTTGGGCACAGCAGCATGCACACTGGCCGGCGTGCTGGTATCCTCGGCATCAATCTCGCACTCGTAGCCGCCGAACGAGAGGAGAAGACCCGATTCGCCGCTGAAGTGCTTGGGAATGGGCTCGCGGCCAACTTCCCGCGGGCGGTCCCCTCCAGTGGTGTCGCACCGGAAGATGAGCACGTTGGTTGTGTGGTCCACATGAAGAGTGCCCTCTCCTCCCCACGTCTTGTGCACCTTGGCGGTCTTTTTCCTCCAGAAAACGGTGTAGGTCTGGGACGTGGTGGACAGCACTGCGGCAGCAGGCGTGGCAGCAGGCGTGGCAGCAGACGGAACCGGCGCAACAGACACAGAGCCCACCACCAGTCTCTCTCGGCTGGCCATCTTGGCCCGCACGCCACTCCGCCCCGTGTTGGCATAGACCCGCTTCATCCCGATGGTTTTCGCCTGCACGGTCGTCCGTCCCTCCACGGTTGTCGGCCCCTCCACGGTCGTCGGCCGGGCAGCCATGCGCGGGGGCTTGAACGGCGTGTGAAGACCCATCGTTTGCCACCCTGGGAAAACGCACCCAATTAGCTGGATCGGGATGGGCCACTCGCTCACGCGTCGCGTCTGTTTACATCATCGCCTGCCATAATGATCTATTCCAAGCAGCCACGCTCGTCTACTTGTGCGACGGCTTGCGCGAGGACGACTTGCTGCGCAAGTGCAGCGGCATTATCGACCCGAGGAGGTACTTGGACCGGGGCCGCAGCCGCGCCTGCTGTTCGTCCTCGTCGCTGTCGCTAAAGTGCACCACCTCCTCGCCGAGATCGAACGAACGCCGCGCCGGCGGCTCCGCGTCCTGCACCATCAGCAACCGCTTGAACTGGTCCACCGGCGGCTTGGCTTGTCTCGGAACGGCCCGCTCCACGTGCACCTCCTGCACCTCCAACTCGCTCCCACTCAGGGAGGGGACTGGGTCGCCCGGCCGTGTGCCAAGCCCCACCGGTGCCGCGGGCGGCGGCGCAACGTCCGAGCCTGCAGTAGGCCGGGGCGTCTCCGGAGGCACCAGCCCGTCGCTGTCGCTAAAGTCCACGTTGTGCATCAGGAGCGAGATTGCAGCCCGCGGGGTGTGACGCGGAACGGGGGCAGGGACGGGCGTGGCAACGCCGCCCTCCCGCGTCTCCCGGCCGTTCCGGTCCATGCCGTCGAGCCCCACCAACTGCGGCCGCTGTCTCGCGGTGGGTGGCGTGCCGGCCTGCTGCTGCAACGGGCTCGAGTCAAAGTCGATCAAGTTGTTCTCGCGAGCAGCCACCTGCGGGCTGGCCGCGGGCTGTGGCGTGCGCGGAGGCACTGCCGGCGGCGGCGGCTGTTTGGCGGGGGTGCGTGGAGCAAACTGGCCCCACGGGTTCCCCGACTCCTGTCCCGCCGGCGGCTTCCCGGTCTCCAACCCCGCCGAGGGTTTGCCGGCCTTGTTGTGGTCGGAGGGACATGTCTCGTTCGGAGCGCTGCTCGCAGGCACAGCCTTGTGGAAGGGGCCAAAGTTGAACAGATCGTCTCTCGCAAGACCAGCGGCCGGGGTGTTGTCCACCTCCAACGGAGAGGTGCTCAACGTCGAGGAAGGTCCAGGCGGAGACAAGGCCTCGCCAGGCGATGTGCCGCCGCGGCAGGCCACAAGCGGGGTGGGGATGGGCGCAACACTGCTGTGCTCGCTGGGACGCTCCTCCGACAGCGCTCCACCAACACTCGTGCTGCTGCCGCCGTGCTCCGACACCCGGATCGACGCCTGGCTGGCCCGGTGCTCGCTGGGGCGGCTGGCAATGCGGGACACCAGGGCACTGGTGTCGCTGACAACCCCGCTGGGGTCGGACTCTGCCGCTGCGTACAGCAGGGGGCCGCTCCAGCTCTGCTCAAAGAGACTCAGCGCCAAGGTGTCGGCCTCGGTGTTGATTCGGCGCTGGCGCGTCTCCAGCGGGGCCCACGCCTCTGACCGCGTGAGCGCCGTGCGGTCGACTGCTTCTTGGCCATGTGGGGCCAGAGACACGCCTGTGGATCTGGCGGGGACTTCGGCAGGTGTCTCTGCGGTCACGGTGTGCGTCAGCTGCGCGTCCTGTGGCTGCTGCTGCGAGTGCGCCTGGGGCAGCGCCAAGATCAGAGGAAACCGTGCTTCAACGTCGTCAAGCAACGACGGATCAACATCCTCGTCGTCATCCAGCACGTCTGATTTCCCCAGCCGGTTGTAGTCCAGCGGGGCCGAGGTGGCTCCGGTCGCAGGGGTGGTGGGGAGG
This sequence comes from Limtongozyma cylindracea, assembly GCA_030572215.1. NCBI lineage: Eukaryota > Fungi > Ascomycota > Pichiomycetes > Serinales > Debaryomycetaceae > Limtongozyma > Limtongozyma cylindracea. The sequence goes on from JAJLZO010000153.1 coordinate 278,350, forward strand.
TTTCCCGGAGACACAGCCCCGGGCGTGGGCAGGGCCTCGGGGAAGGCAGGCCCGGTGTACGTGCCGCCGTCAACGCTAGAGCGTCCGGTGGTGCTGACCGGCACCTCCAAGCTAGACCGTGCCGTGTTGGACGACCGTGCCGTGTGGGTCAGCACTGCGTATCCCGAGCGGTTGGCGGCAATCTGTGTGTGCTGTTGGGCCGGCAGCACGGCGTTCTGGGGAGGGCCGGTGGGCACAGTGCCCTGTGACGCGCCCGTGAGAACGGCGCCCTGTGGCGCGCCCGTGAGCACTTTGCCCTGAGCCGGCGAAGCATAATCCTGGTAGGCGTGCGCCTGGGCCTGTGCCTGGGCCTGCGCCTGGGCCTGCGCCTGGGCCTGCGCCTGGGCCTGCTGTTGCATCATGGCCATCTGGCGCTGGCGCTGTGCCTGATACTCCTGCAACCGACCATAGTCGTATTCACCCAAGCCATAAAAGTCGTTGAAGCGGTACAGGGTGTTGTTGGTCATGCGCAACAAGATGTACAACACCTGGTTGATGTTCGGCCGCATGGCGGGGTGGTCTTGGAGCATAATCACCACAAGGTTCTTCAACCCGTTCAGGTACACAGGCCGCTGGGGAAACTGGTACAGTGCATGGAGAATGGCAATCTCGCCCACGGCCTCGAAAGGCGTGGTGTAGTAGCACAACTTGTACAAGAACACACCCAAGGCCCAGATGTCGCACTTTTCGTCGATGGGAAGCCCACGGTTGAGGTCGACCATTTCGGGAGCACGATACTGGGGAGTGGTCTGGTACATGATGTCCTTCTGCAACGCGCGGAACTCCTCGGCGTTTTTGGGCGGGGCAATGGGTCCGCAGGTGGAGCCAAAGTCGCACAACTTGAACGTATGGTGCGGGTTGATGAGCACGTTCTCAATCTTGATGTCGCGGTGGATGAGCCGTAGCTTGTGCATCTCACGCACCCCCAACACCACGTCGAACATGATCTTCAAGATCTCGGGCTCGGTGAGCTTGGTTTTGATCTTGAGGTTCATGTAGTCGAGCAACAGGCCATTGGGACAGAGCTCCATGAGGAGCAACACCTCGTAGTGGGACTCGTCCTCGGCGTACCGCTGTGCGTGCGAGTCGATGTACTGGACGATCTTGCCGCTGGAGGCAAGCTTCTTCATCACGTCCACCTCCACGCGAAGCTGGTCCAACCCCTTCTTGTCGGGCACCACCACGCGTTTGAGACAAGCAAGGGGCGGTGGTGTCAGTTCCTGGGGCGTGGGCGTGGTGCTGCCGCTCTTGCGGCGCTCGGGGAGAGCAAGGGCTGCGCCATCTTCGGTTGTATCGGGGGACGCTGCAGGGGCGGGCTCGATGATCTTCACCAGGTAGATGTGGGCAAAGCCGCCCTCGCTCAAGTACTGGACAATTCGGACGCGGTGGGACCCCACCTGGAGCGTGGTGTCCGGTGCAAGCTTTGGCATGGGCGCCATTGGGGCAGTGGGGGGCAACGGATGGGGGTGTGGGGCAAGTGGGGGTTGTGGGGGTAGGTTAAGGGACGGCTGTGTGTTTTGCCGGGTGTGGAAGGAGCCTGGCTGGAGAGGAGCAGGCGGTAGTGGGGTAGCCGTGGGGGGCGCGCGCAAGACCTCGAGGAGGGGCGTTAAGCGGGGATAAACGCAGACGGGAAATGGTGGCGCTGTCGTTGGCTGGTAGATGCACTAACGCTTAGTGCCATGGGATGAGGGCGATGCGGACGGCGGGCGATGTGGGCGATGGGCGATGGGCGATACGGACAATGGGTGATGTGGACGGCGGCGGCGTGGAAGATACCCACCAGGACACGGACACCCCCGTGCCACGGGCAATAGACAGGCATACTTTTCTCTGATATGAAGGGGCTGTGCTAGTTGAAGCACTTTTCGTCCAAGGTCAACTCCCGCTTGTTCACACGCCGCACACGGTTCCACAACTTGACGTCGCATCCGGTGACAAACAGCACAATCACCATCACCCACGAGTCGATCTGGGGCAAGGGGTCGTAGAACTCGTGGGCAATCTCCTTCACGCGATACAAGCGCAGCCACGGGATGTACGGAAAGTCGTGGTGCTCGTTGTGCAAGCCCACGTTCCACGTGACGAGGTTCAAGGCACCATAGTAGGAGTAAGTCTCGGGCTGGGCCAGCTCGGGGTTGGTGCGCATGTCGGGGTTGCCGTTGAGCAGTGCCTTGTACGACGGGTTCAAGACGTAGTGCTCGGCAATAAAGTGCCCCGCCGTGGGGTGCAACAGGCCGGCAAGGAACAGCAGCATGAGGAGGTAGAACATGGAGTACCACCCCCAGTGGCGAACAATCCACCAGTCAACACCCAACTGCACCGCCACGTTGACAAGGTGCACCCACGTGAACTTGATCTGGGTGATGAACATGGGGCGGAGGGCGTAGAAGAAGATCTGGAAGGTGGCAAAGAACAGCTTGCCCAACACGTTCAGCAACACCATGGCTTCAAAGCGGGTGGGGAGGTCCGTGTCCAACTTGTCGTCGCCCATGAACTTGTGGTGCAAGGTGTGGTACGGCTGGAACAGCGCCAGGTACGGCACGCCGATCGGGAGGTTCGACACGATGCTGAACAACCGGTTGTGCACAGGCTTGCGGAACCCCAAGTTGTGACTCAACTCGTGGATCGCGAGGAAACAGTTCTGGTTCGCGGTCGCGCCCACGACGTACGCCCACGCCAAAAACCGCCAGTCCAACGGGTGGGTGGAAGACAACATGTACGCGCTGGTGAGCTGCAACACCACAACTCCTGCCAGGATGTACTTGGTGAGGGGCTCGGGTCCGCACAACTTGGTGATCTCGGGGTGCTTGGCGAGGATGTCCTTGCGCCGCTGGGTGTGCGGCTGCGGCGTGTCGGTCCAGTAAAAGTCCTCGAGCTCCAGGATCTGCGACGGGTCTGCGGGTGGCGTGGTGGTGTCCACCTTGGTGCCGCTGGCCCGGTGGGTGATGGAGGAAGCCATGGAGAGAAAGAGCGGAGGCGACGTGGTGCTAAAATCGCTGCACGTGTCGCTGCAAGATGCAGCTGTCACCCGATCGGGGTAAACGAGAGAGCGGGCCGGGACAAACGAGAACCGGCCGGGACCAACGAAGGGGTCGAGCGTCGTGTATCATGAGTCTATGGGACGGGCGGGGGTGCGTGCGGGCAGCGTGCGCAGCGGGGCGCTCCTTAGTTCTCCTTCCACTGGTGGCCGCACTTGGTGCACTTGTAGAAGGTGGTCATGGGCTCGTCCGCAGACCGGATCTGGAGCTGGAAGAAGTAGGCCCGCTCGCCGCCACAGGCATCCACGGGGCACTGGGCAGCGGTCTGGTCCACCTTTTCCCACGCACCCTCGCCGCCGAGCACGTCGTCCACCTCCTTGCGCGGGAGCACCTTGCGGTCGTACATCTCGAGTCCGTTGATGGGGAAGTCGTAGGGACACAGGGCGCAGTAGAGCTTGTTCTCGCCGGCCTCGGTGTTGATGAGAAGCATGTTGCTGCAGTACGGGCAGAACGAGAGCATGGCTGGAGACGTGGCAGGCGGGGTAAGAAACAAGAGGCGCGCGACAAGCGGTGCGAGACAAGCGGCGTGAAAAAATACAGAGTGTGTTGTGAGCTGCCTCCACCACGCGCCATGACGGGGACGGACGGCTTTGAGACATCGCTCCCGCCGCCGGCCACGCCCACGCGGCGGGCAGGCCTACGGCTGCCGGAGAAGCGCACCAACACGGATCTCGACCGGAGCGCCAAGCGCCGGGCGGTGCGGCTGTTGTACGCCACGCTTGTGCACGGCGACGAGGAGGGCGAGGAGGCGGCAATTGCCAAGCAGATTCTCGACGCGGACCTGGACGCACACGTGAGCAGTCTGGAGGAGTCGAGCTATGGCGAGGAGTTGGACGACGAGGATGACGAGTTCAAGCCGGCGGCTCGGAGTCGGGGGTCGCCGGTGCGCCGGGGAGCACTGGCACGCGTGCAGCTGGAGGCACACGCCAGGCCGGCAGCGCGCTCTCGTCCCGGCACCTCGCCGTCGCCATCGCCGCGCAAGTTTGGCAGTCCGCGGCAGAGCCTAGCAATTGCGGGGCCCCCGTTCGAGGACCTTGTGCGGGTGGCGGGGTTTGTGCCCACGCAGCTCGAGGGAGACGATGTGGAGGCGCCGGCCTCGACGGTGCTCGAGTCTGGCCGGCGCAAGTTTGACGACCGGGCGTTGTTTGTGGACCTGAGCGAGGGCTACTTTGAGCAGAGCAAGGCTCACGACAAGAAGATCAGCGACAACACGCTTTCGATGGTGCAGGCGGACCAGCTCCTGGTGCAGGAGCTCACGCGGTACGTGAAGCTTGGGCGGTTGATGCATCTTCGCGAGCGCCAGGCGTTGGAGCATGAGTACGTCGAGCTGTTCCCGCAGTATGCGTTTGAGCTCCAGCAGGGGTTTTCGCTCCAGCTCTACGGCGTGGGATCCAAGCGGGGTCTAGTGACGCGGTTTGTGGAGTGGGTGCGGGACCAGCCATATCTGCGGGGGCTTCCGGTGTTGGTGGTGAATGGCTACAACAAGGCGACACGGTACCGGGACGTGTGGAAGGCGTTGTTGCCGGTGTTGCAGCCACTCGTGGCGGGGGAAGTGCCGCGTGCGATGCACGAGGGCACCCGCGTGGTGGCACAGCACTTGAGGAGCGTGCAGCCGCCGCCCGCTCCCGTGGTGATGGTGGTGGTGCACAACATTGACGGAGAGCTGTTCCGCGACGACATGGTGCAGCAGCTGATGGCGCACCTTGCGCTGCTTCCCCACGTGTGGCTTGTGCTGACCACGGACCACCTCAACGCGCCGGTGTTGTGGGACATGGAGAAGCTGGCCTTGTTCAGGTTTGCGTGGCACGACGTGTCGACGTTTGAGCCCTACATGGCGGAGACGCTGGTGGGGGACGTGCTTGCGAGCAGCAAGAGCAACAAGTTTGTGGGGTCCAAGGGTGCGCACTACGTGTTGCTGCTGTTGACGGACAATGCGCGGCGGTTGTACCAGGTGTTGTTGGGGTTCCAGTTGGGGGCCATGGAGAAGGGGGCGCTGGCCAAGGGCGGGGCGACCAAGGTGGCAGCGAGTCTACGGGGCACTGTGCGGCACGGGGTGTTGCTCAAGACGTTGTACCTGCGGTGCGTGGAGGAGTTTATCGCCAACAACGAGCTCAACTTCCGGACCATGTTGACGGAGTTTGTGGAGCACAAGATGTGCCGTTTGGTGAAGGACAAGGGGGGCGAGGAGATTGTCTTTGTGCCGTTCAACTATGACGAAATGATGAAGTTGCGGGAGCAGCCGGCGGTCCAGCAGGAGCAGCCGGCAGAATAGAGGGTGCCCGCGGCCGGCGCGACACCCACGGCAGCGCAGCCATCCAATGCACACGTAACGAGCCCGCCACGTCTACTCGGACAAGGCCTGCTGGAGGCTGCGGTCGCGAGAAACAAACGTCTCGACCAACCGGAGAAGGTCGGTTGCCAGCAGCCCGGACGGCGGTGGCGACACAGAGGAGGCACAGCCGTGGATCACCACCCGCTGGGACACGCCCTCCGCGTCGCCGGTGGCAGCGGCACCCGGCAGCACGGTGTGGCTGGTCACCTGCCACAGCGGAGCCATGGAGACGGCCTGCAGGACATGGCCAGAAGCGTCGACATCCACAACCAAGACGCGGTCGGTGCCGTCAGCAACGATGGCCTGGTCCTCGTCGTCAGCAAAGACGTAGTGCACCTCGTCTGGGTACACCGTGGCAATCTCGTCGCCGGCACGGTGGTCCTGGACCACGACCCACAAGGGCACGCCAGAGGAGGACATTCCGCGCGAATTAACAAAGTGCGGAGAACGCGTGCCGGAGGAGATTAGATTAGGGTTGCGGCAGTGCATGAGCGCGCAGCAAACACGCGTGAGGCCCATGCAGCGCGGGGCTGGGGCGTGGGCGGGCCGCCGGCCGGATGGGGCAAGCCCCTCGGGCTCGGGATCGGTGATCCCCCGCCATGGGCGTCGGCAGGTGGGGGTTTTGACTCTGGATCGGCGATGACGAGTGTGCACCGCACGGTGCCAATCGCAAGGCGGTGTCATTGTCCGGCGTGCGCCTCCCCCTTGCCGATCGACATTCCATTGTGCCCGGTGCTGGCTTTAGGCTGGGTGGACGAGTGTTTGTTGTGGTTGGGGTGCTAGTGGGTCTAGTGGAGGCGGCCGCGGGGATGGCACGACAACAAGCGGGTCTGGCCGAGGTCTCTGGCCCCAAAGCAGAGGTGAAATCGCCGGATCCGGCCCGCTGCGGTGGGGGTGCGTCCACGGCACGTCGCACAAACAGCGCATCTGGTTCACATGGGGTGCACAGCCATGTCTTGGAGAGACAGCCATTCGTGCGTTGCTTCCGTGTGCGGTGTCTAGGGGGTGTTATGTGCGTGTTTGCCCCATTGGGCAAGTGCATCTTCACCCAAGGGGCCACACAGACGCCGAGGCATGGCGGGAGTGTCGATCAGGGGGAGCCAGGACGTGCGGAAACGCTGGGAGAGCGGGGAGGGGTGCGGGCCAGGAGGGTGGCCTCGGAGCCGGCGTTTCCATGCGCTCGGTTGCAACCCGCCACCGCGTCTCCAATGGTTCTGGAGGTGGCGTTCCACCTGTCCCGCGGCCGTTATTTGGTCCACATTACAGCGGTGTGCGTCGACGTGCAGACGCGTGCAGCGTGCCTGTGCAGCGGACACAACAACAACCAGGCAGGAGGTGGAACAGGGACGGGGGCTGTGGAGATATATAGCACCAGCAGGCCCTGCCGCTCTCGGTCCATCTGCTCTGTGGTGGCCACGGCTGTTTTGTCAACCAACCATAGCCCTGGTGCGCGCTCGTCAACAAACCCAAACCGCGTTCCCGCATCTGTTGCTAGTTGCACGCTACTTGCAGCCTGCTTTGTGCCCACAACCCACCGCGCTTGAGCAAAACAAACCCCCATCTCCTCCCACGCTTCTTCTGGACTCCTTTCTCACAGCCATGCTGGTGTCCAGTGAACGCACCCTCCGCAAGAGCGGCTCCTCCCGGCTGATGTGGCTGTTGTTGAACGGCAAGTCCAGGGACGCAAAGCCCGCCTCGCGCACTATGCCGAAAAAGGCACCCAAGCCCACCGCAAAGAGAACCGCGAGTCTGAGCTCACGACAGAGCCGCTCGCTGTCGGACCCGGTGGCGCTCCCGAACGACCCGGTCCAGCCGGCCCTTCGGCGGTTGGCTGAGCCCGGCGAGACTGTTGCCGGCGCTCTCCGCAACACGCGCCTGGCCTCGAACCTTGTCACGCCTGGCGTGCGTCGGCGGCCGCTTCTGATGAGCTTTTCGTCACATGACTTGAAGGCGCTGCGGGCCTCGTGGGGCGGACACAGCCCGGCGGTGTCGCCGCTCCCGCTGCCCAACGTGCTGTTCCAGAGCACCGACGAGGAGATTGTCCACGGCGAAGATGTGCTCAACGACGGCGTGCCGCCGCGGCTGATGTTGCGGCCGCGGCTGATGTTTGTGAGCGACCGCAACCTGGTGCTTGTGGAGTTGGAGGAGTACTCGCGGATCATGCTGCAGTTGGAGAAGCCGGTGGAGCTGGCGGGGCAGGAGGAGCACGAGAAGACGATGGACAGCAGCCACAGCAGCCCGGCGCTGCTGACTGACTTTGAGGAGGCGCCGTTGTTCGACAGCGTGCTGGAGTCTGGGGAAGGCGAGCTGTTGTGCGACTCCAAGCCCATGGTGCCGGCATCGCCCATGCAAGACGCGGGCGAGACCGAGACAGAGGCATCCGAGGTGGAGGATGCCGGAGAGGAGACCAAGAGCCTGGCGGAGGCAGGCCGTGCTGCTGCCTGGAACCCGCTGGCGGTTTTGTTGCGGCTGTTTCTGCCCTTTCTGCAGGAGGGCCGGGCGTTGGTGGAGCGACTCCAGAAGCTTCACGTGGAAGAAGCGGGCAGTGATTACGACTACGGCGTGAGCGTGCGGCTGGTGGGCCACCTGTTGTGGGTGGGGGTGGAGCACCAGCTGGAGCGCTCGGTGGACTCGATTTGGACCTAGGACAATGCATTGATCTCAACAGGGACGGGCGTGGCCAGTGCCGTGGCGCAAAGACGCTATAAAGGCGCACAGCGGGTGACGGTGGTGCCGCCGCACGGTAGCGCCGTAGCGCTGTAGCGTCACGGTGCGGTAGTGTTTGGCGTGGGAGGGATAGTGGCGAGATGCGTTGGGAGAGGTGCGCGGAGGCGCTAAGACGCAGCCAGCAGCGGTAGCAGCAATGCAGCGGTGTCCCAGCGCTGCAGGGGCGGTGGCAGGGGCAGAGACAGGGGCAGTGGCTGCGGCAGGGACACGGTCTGGAACAAGGGCTGGAACAAGGACTGGAACGAGAACTGAAACGGCCGACATGCACCCATGGGCAGGTTCGGGTGGTGAGAAACCACAGCACCTGGTCACCGGGCCGCTGCAGCAACGCCGGGGGTGCTGCGACAAGCCCAGACTACTGCGGGCTGCACGGGCGGTTCCGGGGAGGGCACAGCCCGCTGTAGACCGCCGCCCCACCGGAGAATCCTCACCTCGAGCAGCGGGGCTAGCGCGGGGCATGGGCCGGCAGAGCGCTGCATGAGACCCACGGCCCGGGCCTTGTCGAGAACAATGGCAGCGGCGAAGACAGGCCATATCGACGTGCAGCACAATGGCGAGCGTTCCAGCCAGCAGGGCCGAGACTAGACACGGCCCGGGGGGGGCGGGTGCACGGCCGCGGTGTGGTTGCAACACGGCCGTCCACGGCTCCGCGCCGTCACATGCGATTCCGCACGGCCGGGCATGGCTCCGCACGGAACGGCTGGCGGGCCGCGGCGCAGTGGGAGGAGGTGTGCGCAAGCGGCAGCGAGACATAGACAGCGTCATGCACCATGCAGCCCGAACGGAACCAGATGTGCAGCAGGCTGCAGGTGGGACTCCGAAGAGCATGCACCTCGGGAGAAGGCGAGGACGTGTGTAGTGATGTCATCCGCGAACAGAGGCGGGCGGCATGCCTGTGGGGCAATTTGCACGCAGACTGCGGTTGTCAGGCAGGTCGGGGCGGATGCGCCGAGGGGATCCTGCAGCACCGGCTGTGTTGCATGCGCACAACAACCACCGAGGGCATTCCGAGCCGAAGAGCGTCGCGTGGCAAGGACAGACGGAGGGCGGCGTCCGCGCGAGGCCCCGCGGGCAAGGAGCGCGGAGCAGCCGGGACGGGCGTGCCCGAGCCACAGCGCCAATCCTCGGGCGGGGGGGGCGCGTGTCCGCCAGGTGGAACAGGCCATGGACATGCCCGAATCCCACCGCAAGTGTCACCTGCACGCACAGGTGCAGCGCGTCACTGCACAGTGGCCACGCAAGAGAAGACTGGAGCCGGCGTGCATGCGCCGGATTTGGCCTGCAGCGTGTTTAGTTGTTTCTTTTTCTGGCACCACGGTTGTCCGGCACGCACGCCGCGATTGTCTCGTCACCAGGCAGCTGCATGCGCAAGTGTCGGCGTTTAGTGAGTGCGCAGGAAGCTGCACCAATACGCGGACGAAGAGCAGACTCTGCACGTGGTGCATGCGACCGGAAAGGCTATCCTGCACCTACTCCGGTGCGTTTGCAGCATCGTGTTGCGACGGCCAGGCCGCGCTGCACAGCACTGCGCAGCAGACACAGCACGGCGGCGCCCGGCGCGCCACACGCACCACCAGCCCTGCCACACACAAGCCGGCGCCGGCCGCGCTGCTAGTGGCGCCCACACAGGCCGGCTGCGGGGAATAGTGGGTCAGGAATGCGTTCTTGTGCGCACTTCGCCTGCTGATGCCAGCAATCGGCGCGCCTCGTAAGCGCTCTAACGCATGCGCGCGCGCATGCACGCGCACCACCGATCGCCCCTTTGTCCAGCGTTACGCCTCGCATGTTGTCGGATTACGAATGGTCGTGCGCAAGCCCGCTTCGGCCACAAACCTACCAATTCCACGTCCCAGCGTCTTTGACCATTTGCGCCCCAAGCCTCCGCAGGTCCTTCTGGGTTTTTTTAGTGCCCGCATCCTTGGTTGTCCCTGCGCCCCCTACACCACCTGCCTCCGTGCACGCACGCCAGTTGCCCACCTGCCCCACCCACCACCGCGTGCTGAGCGTGCCTCCTCATCCGGCAACAATCCCACCCGCCGACACGACTCCCCCTTGTGCCCCCACGTACACCCCCCGTTTCCACAACAAGCATCCGCTTCACACATGAAGAGACCACACCTGCCCGAGCCTCCACAGGCCTCTGTTGCCGCCTTCGATGCGGCGGCGGCCGAAACCTGGCTCTGCTGCGGCCGCTTTGCCCGCATGTTGGGCCGCACGCCGCTCGCAGTGGAGCTGTTTGAGCGCGCCGTGCTGCACGTGCCGCTGAAGGAGGCGCTTGTCGGGTGTGCCGCAGCATTGCGCGACCACGACATCATGCTCAACGAAACCACAGGCCTGCAGAAGGCAATCGAGATGCTCGACCGCGCGTTGCGCACCAACAGCCAGTTGGCGCTGCTGTCGCTGGTGCTCCGCGAATTGGCCGAATGCCACTTACTCGTGGGGTTGGCCGAGCAGGCCCAGACCTTCTTGGCAAACGCATTGGCCATCCTGCCCCACGACCCGGCCTTGTGGTTGCTTCTGGGACAGGCATGGATCCGTGCCGGACAGCCTGTGCGCGGCATTGAGCTGCTCAAGACCGCCTTGACCAAGCTTCCGCAGGACCGGCGGCTCTCGGCGGAGGATGTGGACGTGGCCCGCAGCACACACGCGGAGTTGGCCGCCGTGGCTGCGGCCGAGGGCCAGATCGACACCGCCATCCGCGAGTTGGAGGCCACGGTGCTGCTCCCGCCATTGCCACCGCTGCGTGCGGAGGAACACATTGCTCTCTGGTGTGCCCTTGCACTGGCCCACGAGCGTGCAAACGATATTGCCCTGGCGTTGCGGACGTGCGAGAAGGGCTACTGGACCGTGGGGTCCCACGCCCCGCGGCTCCTTCTCACCCACGCTCACCTTCTCTTGGTGGCCGGGCTGCCGTACTACCTGCCGTCGGACGCCATCCCCTTGTTGGAACAGGTGGTGGATGCGGCTCCCGACTCCGACTACCTTCCGTGGTATCTTCTTGGCTGCGCCTACGCGGCGCTGGACCAGCCCACCAAGGCGTACCAGCAGTTCCAGGCAGCCATTCTGCGGGCCACGCTGCTGCCCTTGCTGTGGCTTGCCGTGGGGCTGTTGTACCTCCAGCTCAACCAGTTGCCGGACGCGTTTGAAGCGTACTCCCAGGCGGCGCGGTTGCAGATCGAGGGCAACTCGCTTGCGATTGCCACTGCCTGGGAGGGGTTTGCCTGTGTGTATGAGCGGTGCGACAACCAGTATGCTGACGCGGCAGATGCATGCTACCGCGCGGCTGGGTGCTATCAGCTGGTGGGCGAGACGGCTCTTGCGGAGAAGGCAAACCAGCGGTGCCACCAGTTGACGGCCGCAGCCGAGAACCGGGGGCCCCCGCCGAGTGCGCGCGTGCCTCCCGATGTGCCTGCACTGGTGGTGCGCGACTTGGTGAGCGTTAGTGCTCTGGTGCGTCGTGAGCAGCAGCAGGAGGCGGCACGGCAGCTTGCAAGAGCACAGCAGCAGCAGCAGGCTCAGGCGGTGCAGCAGCAGCAGCAGCAGCAGCAGCAGCAGCAGCAGGCGCAGCAACAGGCGGCGCAGCAACAGGCCCACGCTGCGCAACAGCAGGCTCACGCTGCGCAGCAGCAACACGCGCACGAGGAGGCCGCTCGCCACCTCCCGCACCTGGTGCACCACCAGCAGACGCAGCTGCACTACGGACAGCGCCATGGGGTGGCGGGCCAGCCGCAGCACTCGCCGGTGCAGGCCCATGTGCACCTGAGCCTGCTGCCGACGCTGATTCCGCCGCTTCCGCAGCTGGTGCAGGGGGCTCAGCTGGCACCGCCTTCGAGCCGCATGACGCCGGTGATGCGGAGCCAGACGCCGCAGACGGTGGGACGGCAGCCGCCGGCGCCGCACGGGTACTACGTGCAGCCGCCGGCGCCCCACCCGCACCAGCTGCCGCACCAGCCGCCGGCGCCCCACCCGCACCAGCTGCCGCACCAGCCGCCGCACCAGCCGGTAGGAGCAGCCCACTCCGGAGCGCAGACGCAGCCGTCGCCGGGTCCGCACGGGCAGCAGCGGAACGGGTACAACTACATGGGCCCGCCGCACCCGGCATACGTGCTGGTGGGTCTGCATCCTACGTATGGCCAGCCCCCTGCGGGGTGGCGGTAGTGGCGGTGCTAGAGCACAGCGGAGTTAATGCATGAGCCGTGTGAACTAGAGAGACCAGTAGGCGCGGTGCTGGAGAGCAGCAGGCAAGGATTGACCGTGGAGCATGGTGCAGGAGAGGGTGGGATGGGCGCTGCAACGCAGGGCCAAGCCGGCGCGGGGCAGTGGTGGGGTGGGCGGTGGCCGGGGGAGTGTCAGGACGGCATGGCTGGCTGGCCCCGGCAGGAGGTGTGGGTGCCGGGGCGACTATTGTGTTGCTGCGTTCTGCCGGTTGCGACGTCCCACCAAACCACACAACACAGCAGGAAGCTGGCGTGGATGTTTCATGCAGGTGGTGCATGGGTGTGAGCCATCTCAGGAGACGACATGACGCACACGCATGCACCAGGCTTGCGCACAAAAATCTGCGGAGGAAATCTGGGCGGGGGCGGGAGCGGACATGGAAATCGTGCTGAGACGGGAATGAACACGAGGTGCGAGTGGGTTGCCATGGGCGGTGGGGGGGTGCATGCGGAGGCCGCAGAGGCTTGGCTGGGACCGGGGGAGCGGCGGGGGCGGGGAGCAGCAAAGTCCGCGCTCCCCGCTTGCCGGCGGGTGCAGGCCACAGCTGCCTTTCCGGGCGGCACTTGCCAGTCCATTCCCATGCATGGGACAGGGGATCAATCAGGGCTTGGCTTGTGTGTGCGTCATGCGTGCTGCGGTGCGCGGGCGTTGGGATACGTTTTTACAGCACTCTGCGTTCACCTGCATTGTCTCAGGCGACGGTGCGCAGAGGTGGCGAGAGCGTGGAGGCACGGGCCGGAATGAGGACAACAAGCCGCTCTGGGTGCCGGTGGGGATTGTCATCGGCTATGTTTGCCGCGGACACAAGGGGCCGGGCCGGGGCTGGCCGGCGGTGGCAGCGCTCCGCAAGCAAGCGCTAGCGGCCGGAGAGCCACCCTGACACCGGCATTACCTAAGATTACCTAACACTGCCCATTCTCTGCCCCACGAGTCCGCACTGGAGCGGGGAGCACCAGGCCTCGGAATGGAGCGGACTAGCGGTGCGTCGCCCTAAACGTGCGCAAGCGTCGCTCGGAGGTAAAGATCCGCGTGCTGTGCGCGGAAATGCCGTGCGGTTGGCGTTGCCGCGACCAACCTGTGCTGCACGGTGCAGCCGGCCGCCCGTGTTTCTGGGTTTTGTCCTGTGCGCAGCGGCGGGTTCTGGCGCGTGCATGCGCAAGCGTCAGCCAAACCCACTCACCGGCGATGGAAAGATTGTGCAGGGGACGAGGTTGCTGCAATGCGCCCGCTGCAGCAACAAGGGGCATTCTGGTGCAGCCTGCAGCTGCCGCGGGCCAATCACGCACGCTGCCGCCGCCGTTCTGTGCGCCACGAATGGCCGTGCTGCATGCGCTGGCCTTCCCGCCGTGCCAACTTTAACCGCCGCGGCGGCTGGCGCCAGTCGCGGGGCGGGCGGGGCGTCCTCGTCACCAGGCCAGGACATTCTCAGGGCGCTTGGGTTTGGGTTTGGTCTGAGGCGGGCCGCTCGTCACCAGCAACCGCGCCCTGCTCCATTTCCCGGAGGTTGCAATCTCGCACCCGCAAGGCCGCCCGTGCGCAAGCGCCTTCCGAGACATCGGAAATAATCGCCCCACCAGGCATGTATGGGCTATAGGCACGCACAGGCGTTTCAGGGCGGGCCGGCCCTGGCGGGTGCAGCGGGGACAGGGCTGGAGCAGCAGCGGGAGCGGCTGCGGGGGGGCTGCCGCGGACCGCCGCGGACCGCCCCCGTAACCACAGCCGCCCGCCCCGACCACGCTCTTTCCGCGCCACTCTCGGCAGACCGAGCTGCATCGCCGACAGCACCGCCAGCGACGCCGGTCGACGCTTGCGCACGTTACGCACATTGTCCTGCGACGTTGCTGGCGACCGCCGCCGCCGGGTCATTGTCTCCAGCGGTCGCGCTGCAGGACGCCGGTGCTGCCTCATCGCCGCCCCGCCTTGCTTCGATGGATCGGCGCTGACGTCCTGCCGGGACGGGCCCGTGCAGCGCTAGGTTTGGAGGCCGGCGTAGACCGTGACCATCCCCAGAGGCGGAGCCGCTCGCATCCACGCCCTGCTGGCCCGCCTCCGCCGTGGGGTGGGCGCCCCCGTGCGGTCCCCGCCCGCACTAGCCCCGTGGCTGCAGGCCGCTGGCCCCAGTGCTGGTGCCAAACGCACCTGCCCGCTGCGCCTTCCCCTTGTTGCCACGGCACGGTCACCACCCCTCGCGCCCACGTCTCGTACCGACAGTACCGCCCACCTCGCCGTGTAGCTGCAGTGGAGCACCGCGACGCTTGCGCAGGCCGCTGCGCCTGCTGCCGGCCGCGCCCGTTTGGGAGCGCCGCAGTCCCGCTGCTGTTGGCGCCGCGGCCGCCGCCCCACCCCAGCGCAGCCCGGCCATGGACACAATGGGCATCGGCCAGTGCGAACGGAACACCGTGGGCTCTGCGCGGGCGAGACTACGATCTGCTGCTGCTGCTGCTTGCGCCTACGTTACGGCACACGCTCGGTGGACGCTGCATGCAGAAAATGGCGCCGTTGCGTTGTATTTCGGCAGTGTCCATTCACACCCACAGCCACCAGCGGAGCACGCCTGCAGGGCCGCAGTGCCAGACGCATGACGTTGTGAGGTGGGTGTCAAGTGAAACCTGGCACAGAGATGGGGCCACCGGCATGCACTGCCATGTGGCCACCACGCACTGCGCCAGAGGCGGGTTTGCATCTCCAAGGCTTGCGCACGTCCATGTAGGGTGGGGTTGTGGTTGTAGCAACCAGATGGCTGTGCAGCGCGGACAGAACGGCGGTGCTACGTCTCGTGGTGGCGTGGAATGCGGCGGTCCGGGCCGCCGCGCAGACTGCCGGGAGGGCACACTGAGGCGCGCTGCGGCGCACCAATGCCGGGCTCGTGTAGGGCGGAAGGCAGCGTCCCGGCCTCTGCCGCCACCCGGCTTAGTGCGTGGCTGCAGAACGCCCCCAGTTGCATTACACGGTGTAAAACACGCTTGTCGGGTTGCCCAACACGACAACGGCATTTAGAGTGGTGGGTGAAACGCACATGCAGCCCGCCCCACACCGCCGGCTCCACACCGCCATTGCTGCCACACCGCCAGCCTGCCGCCGGAACCACCGGCACCGTTGCCATCCGCCCCCGCGCCCCTCCACTGCCCCTCCACCCCGGCGGACTGGATCGGGTGGCCCGGCTCCCCGTCCTGCACGCAGCCCTTTCTTTTGCACCAGTTGCCAATTTCACGCAACCGCGTCCCCTACCCGCCAGCCCTTCTCCCGGCCGCTTCCCTCGTTCTGCCAGCTCCCGCTGCCCTGCCACCGCCACCGCCGCTGCCGCCCCTCCCCTGTGTTCCCGTTGGAAGATGCTCGACTCTCTCTATTACGTGTACGGACTCTACTACCACCACCTCCCCTTGTACATGTTGACCAAGAATGAGGCCATCTTGGTCAACCTCACCATTCTCACCTTGGTGCTGGTGATTGCATACGGTCTGTACATGGTCATTCCGTCCGGCAGCTCCGTCCTGGCCCCCGTGCCCTTCTAATACGCCATAATGTCCTAATGTGAGTCTGCGTCCAGTCGTCTCGCCGCTACGCCGTATAGTCAATCACCCTGTACACCACCAGACCACCAGCTGTGCACCACCAGAGCACCAGCTGTGCACCACCAGACCACCAGCCGTACCCCAGACCACCACGCCTGTCCTAGTCCTATCGCTGTATTCATGCTAGGTCCGTCTTGCTTCCTATCCCCGCCTACTCCGTGCCCAGCGGCTGCTGACCCACAACCACGGCCCCCTTGATAAACTCCCCCTCGCACTCGCCCACCAAGTCGCTGCAGGTGGCCCGCACCAGGTTGCCCAACACGTACCCCTCAAACCGCAGCGGCTCGTGCGGCATCTTGAACAACCCGCTCTTCTCCCAGTCCGGGCTCGCCACCCCGTCCTGCTCCTGCTGCCGCACCCACGCCTTCGCCTTGTGCATCTCCCGCAGCTGGTTGCGCTGGAAGTAGTTGTAGTTGTTCAAGTCGTAGTTCACGTCATCCAACAGGTCAAACAAGTGCTCAAACGCGCTCGCCACCCCCTCCGGCTTGTTGTTCAACACAAGCAGCTGGAACTGCGCCGCCGCCGGCTGCGCAAGCACCCCCGCCACCGCCAGCTCCACATACGACACCGGAATCTCCACAAACAAGTTGTCAAACTTGAGCTCTGCCTCCTCCACGCTCTTGGTCACAAACCGCTCCTCCAGGTCCGCGTACAACTTGACAAACCGCTCGTTGAGCCGGAACGCCTTGAGGCTCAGCCCCGCCTCGCCGTTGAACCGGTTGTTCACCACCACCACCAGGTCCCCCTGCTCAAGCGCCTGCTTGTACAACGACTCCACCAACTGCGGCGTCATGAACCGCCCCGCGCTCTTGCACGTCACATACCACCCCACAAACTCCACCGGCTCCCCGAGGTCCGCAAGCAACTTGCTGTACTCCGCCGTGAACTTGGCGTTCGCCCGCAACTTGGTAAAGTTGTCGTAGTTCTCGTGGTACGCCAGCTGCGGGAACTGGTACGCGTGTGTGAGCCGGAGCACCTTCGCGTCCTCGTCCACAAACCCATACACGGGTCCGTTCCCAGACGTGGCAGTGCTGATCTTTTCCAACACCAGCGCCGCGAGCTCCACGCTCTTCGTCGTCGCCACCGGGATCGTCTTGGTCTTGGCCATGATGAAGAGGAAAGGTTTTTTTTCCAAGTGGTTGTGGCACACTTTGGCGACATGTCTGTTCCGCTTGTGTGTGCTCCTTGCCTTGGCGAGGGCACCAACGTCAAGATGACACGCCAGCCGGAGGGCAGCCAGTGCAAGCTGTGCCTCCGGCCCTTCCCGGTCTTTCGCTGGAACACCCCCAACGCCGTGCGGGCAGCCAAGACCATTGTCTGTTCCACCTGTGCCACCGCCCGCCACTGCTGCCAGCTGTGCATGCTCGACCTCACGTACCACATTCCCTTGCACTTGCGCGATGCCGCCTTCAAGGTGGCGGGTGTCGACAACCCGTACGCAAACACCCAGACGCTGGCCAACGCAGAGGTGCGTGGCAATCTTGCCGACCGCCAGGAGCGCCTGCTTGCCAACGGCTCTGCCCCGCTCGACTCCAGGGCCCACGAGGTGTTGCTCGAGTTGGCCCAGAAGATGCGGGAGCAGCAGCCGGGAGGCAGCCTGCCTGACGGCAAGAGAGTGGCCAAGCCGCGGCGCGGAGACGCCAGAAGCAAACCGGACGGCAAGGGAGGCGTTGCCAAGCGCCTTCCGTTCACGGCACCCACCACCCCCCCCCAGGACCTTCTGGTTGCCTCTGTGTTTGTGTATGGGTTGGAGCCAAGCACAAAGGTCGGTGCTGTGACCGACTGCTTGGAGAAGCATGGCCCGATTGTCCTGTCCTCGCTTGTTTCCGCTGCTGGATGTGGATATGTCACATTTGCCGAGAGAGCCGGCGCCGAGGCGTGCATGCGGGCCGTTGGAGAGAGCAGCACGCCGGCGTTGTTTGTGGTGGACCGCGTGCCGCTTCGAATCACTTGGGGTGTGCCGGTGACGATTCCCGAAGACGAACACAGAGCCGTTGCGCTGGCTGTGAAGAAGGCAATACGCCGAGCGGGCCGAGTCGGTAAGGCTGCACCGGCTGCGATTCCCAGTCCAGCTGATGCAGCATCCAACACCGCACCCAAAGCAGCCACCACATCCCCCGCAGCCACCACATCCCCCGCAGCCACCACATCCCTCGCAGCACCCCCAACAACTCCCTCCGCGTACGCCTCCGTGTCGCCCGATTATGAATTCTAATGCACCCCCTACGCAATGTCGTAGAACCGCTCACGCTGCTCGTCAAAGCTCTCCTTCCGAAACAGAATCCGCAGGTAGCCTGCTGCCTCCGCCCCCACCTTGTCCCAGCCAGCCCCCCCTTGTGCCACAGCCAGGTCCGGCGGCTGAATCCACTCTTCCCGCAGAACCCCAAACCGCTCGTGTTCCTTCCGCAACATGGGCTCGAGTCCGTCCACCACCAACCCCACGCCCACCGGCTCCGGCCCCCGCGGCAACACCACATCGGCAAACTCCTTTGTGGGGAAAATAAACTCGTTGAACTGCGGCCGCGAGTTGTTGAGGTACTCGTCAAGCACATCCTCAAGCAGCCGGCTCTTGTTCTCGAGCACGTCCCGCTGGATCCACCGCGTGAGCCGCGTGTCGGGGTCCGAGTCCACAAAGATCTGCACGCTCAGCACGTCTCGGATCGCCTTGTTGTACAACGCATAGAGCCCGTGCACAACCACAAGGTCCGTGCCCTTGTGCATCTCCGCGTCAAGACTCTGCCGCAACTTGTGAAAGTCAAACCGCAGCGGCCGGCCCACCGAGGGCTCGGGCACTGCCGATGCCGAGGCAGCAACGAGGAACTGGTCTAGCGGGTAGAGCGTGGCAGTAATGGACCGGACCATCCGCTCCCGCAACCGCTCCACAATAAGCTCAGCACAGGTCTGTTTTCCCGCACAGTGGCCGCCGCCAACAAGCACCACAATGGTCATGGATCAGGTCAAGGGAGATGCGCCGGCGATGAGGTGCTCCTGCAGTCAACCGTTTTTTTTTGCACTCCATGCTGTTTGATCGCGAGGCGGACACGCAGTTGGAGTTCCGCACCTCCAAAAAGCTCCCGGTGGTGCCCACCTTCGAGGCCATGAACCTCAAGGACGACCTTCTCCAGGGCATATACGGCTACGGCTTCGAGGCTCCCTCGGCCATCCAGTCGCGGGCCATTGTCCAGATCATCAAGGGCCGCGACACCATTGCCCAGGCCCAGCTGGGCACCGGCAAAACAGCCACCTTCACCGTGGGCATGCTCCAGTGCGTGGAGACACGGCTGAAGGAGTGCCAGGCGTTGGTGCTTCTGCCCACGCGCGAGTTGGCCGTGCAGATCCAGAACGTGGTGCTGGCGCTCGGCAGCTACATGAACGTCCGCACGCGCGCATGCATTGGCGGCACCAAGGTGGGCGAAGACGTGAAGGAGCTTGCACGGGGCCAGCACATTGTCAGCGGCACTCCGGGACGCGTGAAGGACATGTTGAGCAAGGGCCACTTGAGCGGCAAACACATCAAGATGTTGGTGCTCGACGAGGCAGACGAGCTCATGACCAAGGGGTTCAAGCAGCAGATCTACGACATCTACAAGCACGTGCCCGGGGCCACGCAGGTGGTGGTGGTGAGCGCCACGCTCCTGCCCGAGGTGCTTGAGATGACAAGCAAGTTCATGACCGACCCGGTGCGGATTCTCGTCAAGCAGGACGAGATCTCGCTCGAGGGCATCAAGCAATACTGCGTGCGGGTCCAGGAGGAGGACTGGAAGTTTGACACGCTCTGCGACTTGTACGACAACATGACCATCACCCAGGCGGTCATCTTTTGCAACACCAAAAAGAAGGTGGACTGGTTGGCCGGCCGCATGCGCCAGGCCAACTTCACGGTGCAGGCAATGCACGGCGACATGAAGCAGGACGAGCGCGACCGCATCATGAACGACTTCCGTCTCGGCAACTCCCGCGTGCTCATCTCGACGGATGTGTGGGCCCGGGGGATCGACGTGCAGCAGGTGCTGTTGGTGGTGAACTATGACTTGCCTCTTGACAAGGAAAACTACATCCACCGCATTGGCCGCAGCGGTCGCTTTGGCCGCAAGGGGGTGGCCATCAACTTTGTCACCAACCAGGACGGCGCCACCTTGCGCGAGTTGGAGCAGTTCTACTCCACCAAGATCAAGGACATGCCCGCCAACATTTCCGAGTTGGTATGAACCACCGAGTCCCCCCGAGCCGGCCCCGTAAGCAACGACACAGACCCCGACCCCGCCCCTGGCACAACACCGCTGCTGCAACGCCTCTGCGTCATCGTGCAGCAAACCCATCGCCGCTCTTTCTCCAATGTGGAGCCTACGAACCCACGCGCCCCTGCGTCTGCGGGCCCCGGCGCTTGCCCGCTCGATCAAAACCTTGTACACGGAGCACTTGGGCGGCACGTCGGCACGGGCAGCGATTCTTGCCGGCGCCACCACCTTGGCTCGTGCGGTGGCCACCACCTTGGGTCCCAGCGGCCGCAGCGTGCTTGTGTGCGAGGACTTCAAGCCCCACCGGCTCACTCGCTCTGGGTTGGAGGTGGCCAAGGCAGTGGAGCCCGGCGATCCCTATGCGGTCATGGGGTGGGCCTTGCTCCGCGACTGTGCCGCCCGCAGTGGTGGTGACGGCGCCAGCACCACCGTCTTGGTGGCCCACGCCGTGCTCCAGGGCTGTGTGCAGCACGTTGCCTGCGGAGGAGATCCCCAAGGCATCCGCAAAGGCGTGCAGCAGGCCGCGGCCATTGCCAAGGACCACATTGCGGGCCAGTCCCAGGCCCTCGACATGGCCATGCTTCCCCAGGTGGCCAGCGTGGCGGCCAACGGCGACCGTTCGGTGGGCGCTCTTGTGGCAGAGGCGTTTGGACTTGTGGGCCTCCAGGGCGTGGTGCTGGTGGAGAAGGGCTCCACCACCGACTCGTCGGTTTCGCGGCTGCTGGGGTTTGGCTGGCCCCAGGGCTACCTCGAGCCGTTTGCCTCGCCCGAGTCGCCGCACGCCTCCATCACCCTTGAGAAGCCGCTTGTGGTGATGTTCAACTCCGAGGTGGTGCGTGCGAACGACGTGCTTCCGGCCATGGCGTATGCCAAGCGCCAGGACCGGCCGTTGCTCATCGTTGCCAACAAGCTCCACGGGGATGCCTTGGCTGTGTGTGTGGCCAACCGGGCCCGGGGCCAGTGCGACGTGCTTGCCGTCAACCTGCCTGGGTTTGGTGACCACCGCTGGGGCTCGTTGGAGGACTTGCAGCTGGTGGTTGGGGGTGTTGTTGTTCTGCCCGAGGCTGGCACGCCCATTCCCTCCGCCGCCACTGCTCCAATGTTTGGCAGTGTGTCGTCGGCCGTGGTGGGCAGCGACCGTGTGGAGCTCACGGTGCCGGAGCTTCTGCCCACAGCCCGCGCCAGAGCGACGGAGCTTGCCCGCCAGATCGAAGCCCACACCACCAAAGACTACCACCGGCAACAGCTCCAGGAGCGCCACGCAAGAATCACCTCGGGGGCAGCGGTGGTGAAGGTAGGCGGCTCCAGTGCCGTGGAGGTGGAGGAGCGCCGCCTGGTGGTGGCCCACGCCGTCGACGCCGCTCGGGCTGCCTTGTCTGGAGGCATTGTGCCCGGCGGAGGCGTTGCGCTTCTTCGGGCGGCGTGTGCAGTGGAGCAGGCCCTCGAGCAGGTGGCGTTGCCGGACGAGCGGTGCGGCCATGCCGTTGTTGCCCGAGCGCTCCGGGCACCTGCCAGCACCATCATTGCCAACAGCGGTGTGGATGCCCCTTACGTGGTGGGCAAGATCATGGAGCACGAGCTGGCGTGGTTTGGCTACGACGTGGAGCGGAGGGTGTACGGCGACATGCGTGAGTTGCATGTGGTGGACCCGACAAGCACGCTCACGTCCACGTTGGAGGCAGCGGCCGGCGTGGCGTCGTTGGTGAGCACGGCGGAGGTGGCTGTGGTGAATGTTACGGAGAGCAAGGCAGAAGCACGGGCCAAGCGCCGCGCCAAGAATGCCAGGGGATAGGGTGTTTAGTTGTATATACGGCTGGCGGTGTTAGTACGCGGCCTTGGACACTGAGCAACGGCCTCAGGGTTAAAAAGCTCTGTCGATTTTATCTCTTCATGGGGTGTCAGGTGAAGAAATTCAAATGTTGATCAAATCATCAGCGGTCGTCGCAAGCGGGAACATACAAGAAGAAAGTGGTGCACAGGGCAGCATGGAGTTTTTTCACGTTCACACAAACGCGAGCAGGTGGAGACAGGCTGCAGGATGGCTCCGTGCATACAGGACAGGGCCATATGTACAGGACACGCGTGCATGCAGGACAAGGGTCTCGGCTGCCCCGCTCTGTCCGGCACGGCTCCGTGTCCGTGCTGCTCTGTCCGGCACGGCTCCGTGTCCGCGTCGCGCTGCCCCGCTCTACGCCCACTCGCGCGGCGTCTTCACCACCGCCTCCAACTCGGCCTCCCGCGAGCCCGGCTCCGGGTGGTGGTCGTACAACCAGCCAGCCGTCAACGGAAGACTCATGAGGATCAGCTCCACGCGGCTTCCCGGCGTGTTCAAGCCAAACTGCGTCCCGCGGTCGTACACAAGGTTGAACTCCACGTAGCGCCCCCGGCGCACCTGCTGCCACTGCTTCTCCGCCTCCGTGAACGGCAACAGCATCCGCCGGAGCATGATGGGCACGTACAGCGGGAGGTAGGCGTCGAAGCACAGCTGCACAATCAAAAAGATCTCCTCCGCCGGCTTGGAGTCAAAGTCGTCGAAAAAGATCCCGCCCACGCCCCGCAGCTCGCCGCGGTGCTTGATGAAAAAGTACTCGTCGCACCACTTCTTGTACCGCGGGTACAACTCCGTGTCGTACTTGTCCAATGCCGCCTTGTGCGTGCCGTGGAACAACTGCGCGTCCTCCTCGTACAAGTACAGCGGCGTGAGATCAGCACCGCCGCCAAACCACCACGTCTGCGGGCTGCCGTCCTCGTTCATCGTCTCAAAATAGCGGTAGTTCAAGTGCGTCGTGGGGGCGTGCGGGTTCTTGGGGTGCACCACAAGCGAGAGTCCGCACGCAAAGAACTTTACGCTTCCGTCGGCACTGCTGGCCTGGAGCTTCAGGTGGTCGGCCCGCATCCGCTCGATCGCCTTCGGCGGAAGCGTGCCGTGCACCACCAGCACGTTCACCCCGGCCTTCTCAAACACCACACCGTCCTGCAACACACACAGAGTGCCGCCCCCGCCCTCCTCCCCCCGCACCCACGAGTCGGGGCGGAAGGTGGCGGCAGAGGCAGCTGCCTTTTCCACCAGCTCGAGGCCAGCAGTGATTTCCTGCTGCTTCCAGTACACAAGCGCCTCCATGCGCTTCCGCATGGGGATCGACGTGTCGCTAAGAGAAACGGACGGAGTGGTCATTGGAGCACAAACAGAGAGGCGCAGACAACCACGGCTTTATACCAGTCTATACGATTGTCCGATACCCGTCGTCAGGCGATGGCTGCAGCCGCCATCTGCGCGCCGCACGACCGCACCACGTGACCTACGTCTGGCGGGCCATGCGTGCTTCGGCGGCCCGGGCACGCTGCTCGCGCATCACCCGCTGCCGCTGCTCGGCGCTCAACTCGCCCAACCGCTGCTCCTGTGTGGGCTCCCCCACCACGTAGCCCCGCCCCGGCATGTGTTTCCGCCGTGCCTCCTTGACCGCCCTGCTCTCTTCGTCCAAGTCCACTGCGCGCAACCGCTCGATTGCCTCCTGCTTCTCCCGTTCCTCCTGCGCCTTGGCATCCGCAGCCTCGCTGTCAAACTGCTCCCGGCTTTTGGCCAGGCCCACCTTGGCCGCCTTCCAGTCCCATGCCTCTTCGCCCAAGCCGTGGCGCGCCACGCGGAACGCCTTGCGGCTGTCGGCCCCCGCAAGCTCGTACGGCGTCTGGCCCACGCTGTTCGTGGCAGTCGGGTCGGCCCCGAGCGTGGCCACAAGCGTCTGCACCACCCGTGGACTGTGGTTCGCCGCCGCGTAAAAGAGGAGCGTCGGCACCGTGGCGTACTCCTCCACCGGCTCGAGCGGCATGTCCACCGCAAGCTTATGCTTCTTGAGGTACGCCACAAGCGGGGGCACCTTGCTCTTGCGCACAAACCCCACTAGCTCCTTGGTGTGGATAGCGCCCTGCAGAAGCGGCGCTGCCGCCACCGCCACGGGAGCCGCGCGGGAGTTGGCAAGCGCCTGCTGCTGCCGCTCGGCCCGCTCGCGGTCCCGGCTGTCGCCCCGGGGCAACGCCTGCACACTCAACGTCGTGAGACGCACCCAGACCCGCCGCACCTCCAGCAGGGTTGCGCGCTTGGTGGTGAAGGGAATGGTGCGCACCCGCTGGTCGCTGGGATCGATGGGCAGCCCCTCGAACTTGAGAACCTTCCACAGCGTCACGCCGCTGGCCCGGACGTAGATACCCACGCACTGGTCAAGGTACGGCTCCTTCCAGCTCCGCAACAACTGCTGCACCTCCTGCTCGAGCATGATCTCCATCTGCCGCCGCATGCTGCTGCCGGCCGAGTTGGCCTTGCCGCGCGCATTGTCGCTCGCTCCCTGCGACCCTCCCTGTCGCCGCCGCACCGTGTACCGGTGGAACAGCTTCAGTGCCACCACCTCCACCCCCTGCTCCAAACTCAACCCCGGCCCCGTCTTGCGGCTGTGCTTGATGACGGCACCGGAAAAGTGTCCACCGCCAATCATGATCACCGCCAGAAACTGCGGCGCCGTCTTGGCCGACGCATGGAGCTGGGTGCGCCAGGACAGAAGGGTGGCAAGGGGTGCCTCGAGCTCGCGCTGTGAAAACACCGCCTTGTACACACCAAAGCACTGGTTATCGAGCAACGGCAGCGTGGCGTATATCTGGGCCAGCCGCGTGTTGAGATACAGCGACGCTGCGTCCTCGGCAATCGGCTCAAGCGGCGCCTCCTCTTCGCTCTCGCTCCCACTGATCGACTCGTCGTCGCGATCGGCCTCTTGTTCGAACTGCAGCTCGGTGACGGGCTGTGCTCCGCGCTGTTGCCGCTTCAAGTTGAACAAGTGCCAGTCGGACTTGTAGTGTGCACGGCGGGTGCTGGCGTCGTTGGCAAGATCCACGCCGCACGCCAGGCAGGTGGTGCCTCCAGCCACCGCCAGTTCCTGCAGCTCCACATGGGCCGCAACCGAGTCAACCGAGAGCGGTGTCGGCAGCGGCAGCGGCAGCCGCACTGCCTCGGCAACACCCCCGTCGCCCACCCACACAAGCTCCAACCCCCCAAGAACGTGCTCAGGCACATCAAACACCGACAACTGCCGGAGACCTCGTGTCTGTGGCGCCGGCGACATGAAGAGAGCTGCTGCGGGGTTGGGTGCAGGCCGGATTAAGTACGGTGCGCGGGCTTGGGTGGCAAAATGTGTCATTGGACGCCACCCACGCCGCCCAGACAGGGCGCGGCGGTCTACAGACCCTACTGGCTGCCCACCCGGTGGCACTCCTGCAAGAACCAGCGCACGTTTTCCGGGTCCATGAAGGGGTGGGTGCCGTGGCCAAAGTTGATGATGTAGCCCTGCTTGCCGCCCCCAAAGCCGGCAATCATGGCCTCCACCTTGCGGGTGATGCTCTCGCGGGAGCCGTAGATGGCGCCGGGGTCCAAGTTGCCCTGGAGCACCACGCGGCCCTTGGCCACCTCCACCGCCTGCGCCGGCGGGTACAACCAGTCCAAACCCACAGTGTTGTAGCCCGCGTCGCACAAGGCGTCCAAGGCGTACCACGCGCCCTTGGCAAACACCGTCACGGGGATCTTTTCCGTCACCCCCAACTCGACAAGCCGGCCGGGCAACTGGGCCGCGATCTGCTTCAAGTACGGCAACAGGAACTCGGCAAACTCCTCGGGACCCAACTGCTCGGCCCACAGCTCAAACACCTGCACCATCTGCGCGCCCGCCACCACCTGGTGGGCCAAAAAGTCCACCGCCACCGTGGCAAGCTTCTGCAACACGGCGTGGCTCTCCTTGGGGTGCTTGTAGATCCACTCCTTGGCGTAGCGGAACATCTTGGTGCCGCCGCCTTCCACCATGTACACAAGAAGCGTCCAGGGCGCACCGCAGAAACCAAGAAGAGGCACACGGCCCTGCAACTTGTGGCGGGTCGTGGTGATGGCCTTGAAGGCCCACGCCAACTCCTTGGTGACGTCCACCTCGCGGCTCACCAACGCCGGCACGTCCGCCACGTCGCGCAACGGGTGCGGGAACGACGGCCCCTTGCCCTCAACCATCTCCACCTCCATGCCCAAGGCCTGCGGAATCACGAGAATGTCGCTGAAGATGATGGCGGCATCGAGCAACCCGTCAAAGTGATCAATGGGCTGGATGGTGATCTCCGCGGCAATCTCGGCGTCGCGGCAGCACTCGAAAAAGTCCCGCTTCCCCTTCACCACGTGGTACTCCGGGAGATAGCGCCCGGCCTGCCGCATGATCCACATCGGCGGCCGCTCCACCGCCTCGCCCCGCGCCGCCCGGAGAATCAAGTCGTTCTGCAACTTTGGGAATGACATTGGAAGATTGCCGATGGCGCTCGCCACACAGCCGTTTCCACCCTGCAGCCGTCCTGCACCCACGGCGGGTGCGGCAGCCAGCCACACACACGGCCAATTTGCTGCCCCACATTGCTCCCCCCAGCGACCTCCCGGCGACTCCCCAATGGCTGCCAGTGATTCCGAGTCGCAGCGCCTGAGCCTGGGTGCGGACGGGGCTGCCTCGCTCCCCGTGGCCGTGTCCCAGGCACCTGAGCCTGCCCGCCCCAACATGATTGTGCGGCTGTTCCAGCTGGTGTTTGGCTACCGCAAGACCCTGTTGACGCTTCTCACGGCGGTGGTGTACCTTGCAGCCGTCTTCTTCACCGCCTCCTCCCAGAACACCGATGGCGTGGACCCTCCGGCCAAGGGGACCCATGAACTGCTGCTCCTTGCGCTGTGCTGGCGCCACCTCCAGCACATTAGCGAGCACCCGCACCCGTACGACTCCCACTTCAACGACGTGGTGCGCGAGTACATTGCCAGCGAGGTGGACGCGTTGGCCGCCCGGCAGCCGTGGATCGAGTGGCTTGGCGACCAGGAGGGTGCCAACCACCTCCTCTACAACCAGGGAGACGTGTTTGACGCCGCCAACAAGGAGAACCGCATCGTCTACTACGAGAGCAACAACGTGGTGGCCCGGGTGAATGGCTCGGATCCAAGCCTCCCTGCGTTGTTGCTCAGTGCCCACTTTGACCTGGTTCCTAGCGCCTACGGCACCACCGACGACGGCGTGGGGATTGCCGCCCTTTTGGCCGTTTTGGAGCACTACGCCTCTGCCAAGCAGCCCCAACGCACTCTTGTGTTCAACTTCAACAACGACGAGGAGTTTGGGCTTCTTGGTGCGCTGCTGTTCTTCCTCCACCCGTATGCCGAGAGCGTGGGCTACTTTCTCAACTTGGAAGGCACTGGCGCCGGCGGCAAGGCAGTCTTGTTCAGAGCCACCGACACGGGCGTGGCGCTGCTTTACTCTGCTGTCCGCAGTCCCTTTGCCACGCTGACGTTCCAGCAGGCGTTTGCCGCGCGGCTTGTCCACTCGGAAACCGACTACAAGATCTACGCCCAGCACGGGCTCCGCGGCGTGGACATTGCCTTCTACCGCCCGCGCTCGTGGTACCACACTGCCCGCGACGCCATTGGCGGCACCAACCAGCGGGCCGTGTGGCACATGCTCTCGGCTGCCTTGGACTACACCAATGCAGCCGTGGCTGGTCCGATCGACGACCTGCGCGACCCCGCGGTGTTTGCCGATGTTCTCGGTCGCTGGTTTGTGGTGATTTCCACCACCCAGTTGTATGCGTACAACGTGGCCGCCGCCGTGGTGGGCCTGGTGGTGGTTCTCCTTCTCTTGGTGGTGGTGAACCGCCGCGGTGCGTGGCTGGTGTCGCCTCTTGACCTTGTGCGCTACCCGGCCGCGGTGATTGTTGCCGGAAACGCCGTGTACCTGTTGGCCAAGGTGTTTGCGCACTGGAACCCGATGATTCCCCTGAGCGACTACGCCACGCCGATTGCCGCCCTTGCGGCGGTGTTTGCGCTTGTGGCGTGGGCCGTGCTCAAGGTGCTCGAGAGATTGGCTACTCCCAGCGACGACAAGCTCGTGGCGCTTGTCCAGCTTCTGTTGTGCATGTGGGTGGTGTTGATTGCGCTGACCGTTGGGCTCCGCAACTCCCCCGCCGCCCACTCCGGCGAGTACGCCCTTCTTCCCATGTACGTGTTGGTGACGTTTGCCGCCGCATGGGGGCTTGCTGGGTGGAGTGCGGTCCGGCCGGTGACACTTGGCGAACGTGACCTGGAGCACACGCCGTTGTTGCAGAGCGACGGTGACCTGGTGCGGTCGGGGCTGGTGAGACTGGCGACGCTGTTCCAGGCCCCGCCCCAGCCGCTGTGGTTCTTTTACGACTGGTTGGTGCAGTTTGTGGTGTCGGTGCCGGCTGTGGTGCTTTTGCTGATGGTGACCGGCCGGCTTGCTCTCGAGGGCCTCAACCAGACGATCCAGGAGAGTGCCGCAGCCACGGCGCTTGTTTTCAAGCTCTTGTGGGTGATTGGCGCCTTGCTCGTGCTTCCGGCGGTGCCCTTCATCTCCAAGGTGAACCGCTATCTCGTCGGTGCGTTGGCCGTGTTGGCGTTTGTGGGCAGCTACCACAGCATGACGGCAGAGCCGTTCACGTACGCGCTGCCGTTGAAAGTGCGGTTTTTGCAGACCGCCAGCGCGGACGGCCGCGGCGAGCAGGTGGTGCTGGTGCTTGGCCGTGAGGGGTTTGTGGGCCAGGTGTTGAGCGACCTCCCGCTGGTGCAGGCATTGGGCCACGGCGGAGTCAACTGCACCTCTGTGGCGGATGGCAGCGAGGTGTGCCGGTACCCAGGACTTGCACCGCACTTGACGGCGGGCAAGCACCCCGAGCCGTTGCTCGAGATCGAGGTGGTGAAGAACGGGCTGGCGGGGGCGGAGCCGTATGCCCCGCTCAGCGGCGAGATCCGGCTCAAGGTGGTCGACAACCGCAACTGCGTGATCAGCTTCAACACGTCGAGCTACACGCTGCACCGTTCGGGCAAGCTGCCGGTGAAGGCGGTGGTGGTGTACGGTGCCAGCAACTCCACAGCGCAGTCGCACACGGCGGAGCTGTGGCTGGGCATTCCTAAGGGTCCGCTGAAGGATGCCAATGGACTGGACGTGTACAAGGAGGGCGACGGCATCGACGAGTTGCAGGTGCACAAGTTGTCGTGGCTGGCGCCGTTCCACCTCGGGTTCCGGTGGGTGCCGAACTTTGACGACCTGGGCCTGCTGCGTCTGCAGAACGCGTTGGGAGTGACGGTGCAGTGCTACTGGGGCGAGTACAACGCGGTGCTGGTGGGCGGCGGAGAGGTTGGCGACAAGATTCCTGCGTATTCCGAGTTGTTGCAGTACGTGCCGAGCAACGTGACGGTGGCCAACTGGGCCAAGGGCTTGGCTGTGGTGGAGCAGTATGTCGAGTTGTAGGGCCGGCCGCGTGCTCGCTGATAAACACTTAATCCGAACCAGTCCGTTGCCACGACGGACACCGATAAGTGATAACGCCGGGTCGTGTGCGGGGAGCATGCTGCCTGCAGGATGCGGGTGTCGCAGAGCGGGACCCAATGGCGGCGGCGGCGGCTCGGGGTGCTGCGCGGGGACAGGCACTGCCCGCACGGCCTGCACGGCTGGCGGGCTCCGTGTCGCCGGTCTTTTGCGCCTCCGCCGCGCCGTCACGGACGCCACGCCCACGGCCCGGTCGTGTACAAACAAGGCACTCCAGTCACACGCGAGAAAAAAATCCACCCGCCCGACTCCTTGTTCCCAGCTGGCTTCTCGCTCCATCGATCCCGCGCCTGTGCCGTTGACTGCCCAGCCCGCATTCCTGCATTCCCACTCCCAGATGCCGACGTCGAGTCCGCCCACGCCGGTGCCACTCCAGCTGTCCGAGAGCTGGGACAGTGACAGCGCTTCCACAAGGTCGCAGCAAACAGTGACCGACGGCTCGTCCGAGACCCTGCGTCCGCGGGGCAGCCGCCAGCTGCTTCTCCTGCTGGAGCTTGCCAAACAGCGGACCTCCAGCAGCAGCAGTGTGCCCACCGAGCTGCTGCCGCGCGAGTTATCGCCGTCGCAGGAGCCGCCGTTGCAGGAGCTGCCGCCGCAGGAGCCGCCGTTGCAGGAACACCTGGGCGTGCCCATCCCGCGCAAGGCCTCACACGACGACCACCCCGAGCCGGAGTTGCTAGCAACCTCGGCCGGCGACCACTCTGGTGGTCTCATTCCCCTGCTGTCAACCATCTCGCTCCTCGAGCTCAGCTTGGACGCAGAGGTGCCCAAAACAACGCCTGGCGACTACCGGACCGGAGGCGTGCTGGGAGCCACAACCCCTCACCGTGTGCCCTCGGCGGCTCTGCTTCTGACGTGGGGTGCGCGGGCGGTTCCACGCCAGCTACAGCGGGTACCGTCGATGACGCCGATCGGCACCCGTCCCGTGGTGTCTCGCCGCCTGAGCACACAGGCCATGGCGCCCGGAAGCGGGACTGCCGCAGCCGGTGCCGAGCCGGACCTGCCCAATTTGGACCCGACGCTGGTGACAGGAAGCCCGCTGCGGATGTGGCTCAATCCGCAAACCCCGCCGCCAATGGCGTTGGGCGTGAACCCCGGACGGTTGCAGCCGGCAGTACAGCCCATTTTCATCTCCAACAGCGGCGACAAGTCACCGCCGCTTCTCCCTGTGAACACCCCGCACGAGGCACCCCCCATGACGCCGTTGTTGTTGAACATGGGCCAGTTGCGGGAGGACCTGGAGGAGGAGACCGAGGAGACCGGCCGCCGGATGTCCCGAAGTGATGAGTCGTCGGACGATGGCGTCCACATGGACCTCTAAGATCGTCCGCATACCGATCTCTAGGCACCCCCCCGCACATACCCCGTGGCTCGTGACCGCAGCCGCCGTCTAGACAGATCTGTATGGACTATACGCCTACTTGCGCTTGGTGGAGGTCAGGTTCTTGGGCAACTCCTTGATAAAGGGAAGGAAGTCGGGCTCGCCAGGAATGTACTTGCGCAACACCTCGGGAACCACCAAGCCGTCCTCGGTCTGGTAGTTCTCCAAGACACAGCACAAGGCACGCTCAGTGGCACACAAGGTCAGGTTGAGGCAGTGGACGTACTTCTTGTCCTTGTCGCCCGCCTTCTTCATGCCACAGCGGATCTCCAAGTTGCGCAGCTGGTAGTCGGTACAGTTGGAGCACAGCACCAACTCCTTGTACTCCTCCTGGAACGGGAACCACGCCTCCAAGTCGTACTTCTTGGCGGCAGCGTTGTTGAGCTCGCCGGAGACAATGCCCACCACGCGGTACGGCAACCCCAACAGCTGGTAGAACTTCTCAGAAAGACCAATCATGCGGTCAAACTCCTCCCACAGCTTCTCGGGCTCGGTGATGACAAACTGCTCGATCTTCTCGAACGCGTGCACGCGGAAGATGCCCCAGGCGTCCTTGCCGTGGGCACCGGCCTCGCGGCGGAAGCAGGACAGGTAGCCGGCGTAGCGCACGGGCAACTGCTCGCTGGGGCGCTCGAACCACTCGCCGGAGTGGTAGGCGCTGATGGGCTGCTCGGAGGTGGCAATGAGGTACTTTTCGTCCTTGCCGTCAATCACCTTGTACAACTCCTCGTCGAACTGGGACAACTGGGCCGTCTTGGCCATCACCTCCTTGTTCATCATCACGGGAGCCTGCAAAGGGGTGTAGCCGCCGTTGGCCAACACCGTCAAGCCGTAGTTGATCAAAGCCTGGTTGAGCCACACACCGTAGCTGCGCAAGAAGTAGCCGCGGTGGCCGACGATCTTGACGCCGCGCTCCGGGTCGTAGCCATCGAGACGCAACAACACCTCGTGGTGCAGCAAGGCAGCGGGCTTGCCGGTGGCGGCAGCCACCTTGGCGGGGGTGGGGTACAGCTCAGGGGTCCACGTGCGCACCAACTCGTTGTTGTCCTCGTTGTTGGACACCACCACCAGCGGGTGGACAATGTTGCCCACCAAGTTCACCTTGTACTTGACCTTCTTGTCGGCCTCCTCGCACTTCAACTCCAACTCCTTCTTGGCCTCCACAAGGCGGTCCTTCTCTGCAAGCAAGTCGGTGGCGTCCTCCTTGGCCTTGAAGCGGAGCCCAATCTCCTTCTGCACCTTGTTCTGGGACTTGTTCAACTCGTCGAGCTCGAACCGGATACGTGTCCAGTCCTTGTAGTCGGCGATGATCTCGTCGACCAACTCCACGCTGTCGCCGCGGGCCTTCTGGGAGGTGCGGATCAACTCGGGGTTGCCGCCCTTGTCCTCGATGAACTGGATAACGTCAAGCATGGCTGCTGGGTGGGGATTACGTGGGGTGAGGTGTGAAGCGGGCGCGTAAGGCGAAAATGGGAAACGCACAACCGCGGCAGCGGCGTGACGGTTGTGCGGCACTGGATGCATGCGCTGGTGCGGACACGACATGGCGTCGTGCCGACTTGGCGGGTGCGCGGGTGCGCGGGTGCGCGGGTGCGCGGGTGCGCGGGTCCGGCGGGTCGGGTGGATTCATGGCGACCGGAACGTTGCTGTCCTCCATGGTCTCTGCACCCGCACGGTGGGACTGGACACTGGACAGCGGAGTAGACGAAGCACCGGCCCTTCCTGGCTCTCTGGCTGGCGCGTCACCGCCGGCGGGCCGGTGGAGGTGGGCGAGACTCGCGTGGTGGCTGTATGAGACACACAGAAACAAGCAACCCCCGGCGGAGCGGATGGCTGGGGAGCCAGAGTGCACGGGCGAGGAGCTGGTGCGAACCGATGCATCCATCTTGGAGAGATCGACCTGGGGAAGCAATGCCGACATGGCAGAGGTGTGGGCAGCCCTGGCCAGCGAGCACCTGGGGAGCTCGGTGGACACCCCGAGACTCAAAACGGTATCGGAAGTGCGGCGAATGCGCGGGGTCCGGCGTCCCAGGCCCGACCTGTTTGAGGAAGAGGAGCCGCCAGCGTGCCGGCACAGATCCAACCGCGGCGAGTGTGTTCCAGTGGCTGGCGAGAGAGGACACACAGCCATACCGCCTCTCCCCACATTTGTTCTTACCCGGAATGGGGGTGGGCGGTTTCTGGAGACGGAGCTGATGCCGGCGCCGACAGCAAAGCGGCCGCTCTTCCGGTGGCGGGGCGGAGGAGCGGGAACGATGATGGAGCACCTTGCCACCGCTTTCCTGCTGATGCAGATGACGCGTCCCGGAAGCCCCGGCCGTGGCGATGCTGGGTGTGATGCGCCGCGTGCTGGTCCCGACGCAACAGGGCTGCACGGGCTCCGGATACAGGTCCCCACGTTCCGTGCTGCTGCCGACACGGTTCCGGCAATCGCAGCGCTGCTTGCGGCTGGGACAGTGGGGGTTCACGAGCTCCACAAGACCCTTGCACCCCCCACGTGCTCAGGGTCCCTGGGACTGGAGCTCCCAGTCACGGACCCACGTTTCTACGACCCGCCCGGCACGCTGGGGGAAGCTGTGGCCGCCCGGCTCCAGTTCCACCCGGACGCAAGCTTGTGGATGTATCTGTCGGGCGGACTGCTGCGGACGTCGCTGGTGGGTGTGCCCGGGAGCAGGGTGCCGAGCCCCGGGAGCTACGCGCCATAGACCAACAGGCCATCGATAACAAGCTATTCATTCAGTCGTCGCCACGTAACAAATCAAAACCCAAGAGACAAGGGGGCACGACCGAGAGATGGGGTCTAGTGCGGGGGAAGCTAGCGTTCCCGTCCGAGACCCGGGGACTGGGGCCAGCGCACTGGGCGAGGCCGCCAGTGGCACCCGGCCGCTCTAATCCATGATGGCACTCTCATCGTCATCAACAGCGATGGGCACGCTCTTGTAGTCCACCACCACCATGGGGTCTTCGTTGTTGCAGGTCACATCCATGCTGACCTTGAACTTGCGCGGGTTGGCCTCGTCGATGCCGTGGTTGCCACGGTCCTCGTAGGTCCACACCAACTTCTCAAACGAGTCCTGCTTGTTGGTGCGCTTCCAGTCGTGCACCAAGCCGCTCAGCTCCAGGATCTCCTTGCACAAGTGTCTGTCGACGTGGTGCAGCAAGCGGCGCACGAACTGCTTGGACTTTTTGTTC
This sequence comes from Limtongozyma cylindracea, assembly GCA_030572215.1. Lineage (NCBI taxonomy): Eukaryota > Fungi > Ascomycota > Pichiomycetes > Serinales > Debaryomycetaceae > Limtongozyma > Limtongozyma cylindracea. Next base: position 312,476 of record JAJLZO010000153.1, read on the forward strand.
ATGGTGGCCTTGGCGGCGTCCGGGTCGTCGCCGGTCTCGCCCGAGGAGATGAACGGCGGGTAGTACTTCAAGCGCGCGTGGACAAAGTCAAAGTCGTTGTCCCACGACTCGTCCTTGAGGTACTGCTCAAACAGCTTGAGGTCGTCAAACTCCTTGACCGGGGGGATGGACAGCTTGCGGCGCGGCGCGGGGCCGATGGAGGCGAGGTCGAGCAGGCCCAGCGACTCTCTGTTCTTTCTGTCCTTCTTGGCCATTGGTGTTGCGGAACGGTGTTTGGGGGGTCTGGAGACACGGGGTTGAGGTGCTGCGAAGCACTCGATGGAGGGGGACCGGTTCTGGAGCCGCCAGCGGCTCTTTATACCCCCTCTTACCTTGGGGTCACCTGCCGCCCCTTGCCCGCACGCGGCAGTCCATGCATTCGTTTGCGGCAGTCAGGAGACGAAAGAGGGGGCCGGGATGCGCGGGCGGGAGCAAGCCGATTGGCCCGCGGCCCGGAAAGCGTGCAGGTGGGGTGAGCCAGCCCTGGCGGTGCTGCCTTCACGTCGCTGGGGTGATCGTAAAGCGGTTGGCGTGACGCGGCTGCATGCATGCGCAGCGGGTGATAATGGAGGGATGCAGGCAGACGCATAGTCTGTGCGGAATACCCGCGGCCGCGGCCTGCACCGAGTGCCCATGCACCTCGATAAGGCTGCCGTCACGTCATGTGTCACCCCACATTGCTCCGAGATCGGCGGCTGCCCCTGGCGCCAGCGGTGTGTGGCACGCGGCCGCAGCGTGCTCCGGACCGCCCCGCAGTCGGGCCGCTTCCCCACCCGGCTCTGTGTCCGGGCTCCGGCACCATCCCAGCCCAATGTTTTCGCTCACCCCGCATGGTCACACGCCATGACCTTCCCCTCACACAGTGCTCGCTGCAGCCGCACGCGCACAGCCTGCTGCCACCGCACGGTTGCGTCATTGGTGCCGAGCCTCCGGTGTGGGGACGCTGTCGTATGGCCTCCTGCCCGATCGGGCACACGCGCCGGGAGCCGGGAGGCGGTTGGCCGGCAATGCGTCAGAGTTGCGTCAGGGTGACGAATGTGCTGGGGTATAAAGGGCTGCAGGAGCCCCCTTGGGCGTGTTCCCCAGCACCCGGTGCTACAAACCCCACCCCCCACAACCAACCAACCCTCCCAACACACTACCAACCATGACCCACACGCACAAGTGGACCAACCACGCGCAGCTGGCGTACTTTACGCACAATGGCCACATTGACCAGGACCCGCGCGAGATCAAGAAGAACGGATGGGGCAAGGGCAACTGGGGCCACCCGGGCTGCGAGTTGCAGGACTTGGAGAACAGCGGCGAGGTGCGGATGGCCAAGCCGCGCCGCAACTCCAACGCGCAGCTGGTCACGGACGCCGGGTTGATGCAGGACATTGCCCAGACGTACTCGCTTGAGGACGAGATGAACGAGATTGACGAGATGGAGGCCATGGACGAGATGCATGCGATGGCTGCCGCCGACACGACGTGAATGGCTGCTGGTGCGGAGGACGTGGGTCTGGACACGCTACGGCTTGTGTTGCTGGAATGGCTACCGCGCGTGCACGTCCCCGCTGTTGCCAGCCGTAGCGTGTGTCGATGGCTGAACCACGACGCGCGAGAGGTGCTGTAGCACCGCCAAGCGACTGACGACTGACGATCTAGAATAAAAACATGCCGAGTATGTTGCGGGTGTGGGCCGCGGCTGGCTGTCGCAGGCCAGTGCAGCCCGCCACGGCCACGGCCACGACCACGGCCACGACCACGACCACCCGCCCTGCCGCTGTGAGTATCCGGCACCCACGGCGCGGACAAAACTCCCGCGGGGAAACCAGGGACGGCGCCGGCAAAGTCCGACGCCGCGTGCGCACAGATAACGTGTTCCATGCGTGTTCATGCAGGATGGCGCCGCTTCCACAGAATCACACCACCAGGGTGGGACCACTGCCAGGCGGCTGACCTGCGCATAGGGTGATCTTCATGCGTGTGTGGGGCCACTGGGGTGGTGCCAGCCGGCGGTTTCCGCAGGGCCACGGTATAAAACGGTAGGGGTCCCTCGTACCGGTCCCCCTCACTCCACTCACATCTCACACCACCAATCTCCAATGTCTGTTGCCCAGTCTGTTGCCACGAACGCCGCCCGCGCCGCCAAGAGCCAGGTGCGCTTCCTGATCCGCACCAAGGCGCACCCCTTGAACCCGCACCCCAACTGGAACCAGTTCAAGGAGCGCCTTCCGTTGTTCGGCGTGTGGGCCGGCTTCATGACCATCTACGCCGTGTGGCCCGAGTTCTGGAAGTTGCAGAACGAGTACTCTGTCGGTGCGTTGAACAAGCCCATCCCCGCCTTGGAGGTGTAGGGGGCTGGTTGCCGCCGACGGACCTGGTGTCGTCGCCCTTCATATTATTAATCCACGTTAGAGCCAACAGTCCAGTAGAGCACCGCACCGTCGCCAGACAGTCCCGCGAGCTGTCCGCCCCACCTCGCAGGCGACCCAGCAGGCGGTCCCACACCCCGCTCGGCCCCCGCGGAACGGCCACCCGGCTGCACAAGAGACCCTGCGCCACCACGTGCCACAGGAGGGCACTCCACGTGACCGCTCCACGGGCAGAAAACTGCAGTCACACGCCCTGCACGCAACCCCCCCCATTTTGCCCCTTTTGGCAGCTGTTTCCTGCACACAGCCCCTGCGCACACACCCGTGCACCTCCATTTCTCGGGGGATTTTTCAAAGCTCCTGCAAGATTTTCTCCAACCTCAACTCCACCTCTACCAACAATGTCTGGGTCTGGTGCCTCTGGTAACAAGTTCCGCATGTCCCTCGGTCTCCCCGTGGGTGCCATCGTCAACTGCGCCGACAACTCCGGTGCCCGCAACTTGTACATCATCTCCGTGAAGGGGTTCGGTGCCAGATTGAACAGATTGCCCGCCGCCTCTGCCGGTGACATGGTGATGGCCACCGTGAAGAAGGGTAAGCCCGAGTTGAGAAAGAAGGTGATGCCCGCCATCATCGTGCGCCAGTCCAAGGCGTGGCGCCGCAAGGACGGTGTGTACCTCTACTTCGAGGACAACGCCGGTGTGATCGTCAACCCCAAGGGTGAGATGAAGGGCTCTGCCATCACCGGTCCCGTTGCCAAGGAGTGTGCTGACTTGTGGCCCCGTATTGCCTCCAACTCGGGTGTCGTGGTCTAATCGTATAGGAGATGCACGAAGGAAGGATACGAAGCTGGATCTGTGTAGAGCGTTGTGTGCGGGGTGGCACGGACTGGGTGTGTGGTGTCGCGGTGTCGCGGTGTCGGTGTTGCAGTGGCTGCGGTGTCGGTGTTGCAGTGGCTGCGGTGCCTGCAGTGGTTACCGTGTCTGCAGTGGCTGCGGTGCCCGACTGCGTCTCACGCCCGACATGCCCGCCATGCCCACCACACCTGTCCATGATCTCGTAGATTAGCACCGTCAATGCAACGCTCTGTCTAGATACAACGTAGGGTGGCTCGTCTCCACGCCTACCACTTGCGGCCCAACCGGCTCTGAACACACTGGCGGAACGCCGCAAACTCCCGCTCACACGCCCCCTGCGAAATCGTGCGGTACTGCGACAACACACAGTTGCCATACGCCACGCTCTGATCGGCACACGCGCCCGCTGCCTCCACGAACCTCCGCATCGGCCGCGCTGCCCGCTGCGCACTCTGCTGGGAAGACATCGCTGCTCCCCGGCGCCAGTTGCCACCCATCCAAAAACCCCATGCCCCACACACCCGTGCACCCACGGTGGTCGCCGCGGTGTTGGCGTGTTCGGCCGGCCCAGCCTGTTCAGGAGGGACGCGGCCTGGGCTACCCGCCAGACGGCCGCTCCCAGACAGCTGCTCCCAGACGGCCGCCGGCGCTCCGGCGTTGCTCTGAAACAAGGACGCCGGGCCACGCGCTTGCAGCCGAACGGTCCTTATCGCACACGTGACCCACCTCTCTGCATACTACCTCCTAATCTGGAAACCTTCCCGCTAGCCGCCGGCGGGTGGCTGTTTGTCGGCACGGAGCCCACGGGCCACAAGACATCCGGGTTACTAATGCCATAGCAATTGCCACCCCAGTGGCGGTTTTTCGACGGAGATGCGGAAGCAACCCCGGGGTCCCTTATCACTTGTATCTACCCGCGCGGGTAAGTACTCCGTATTCACGCATCCGCGCGGCTAGCCGCCGGCCAATAGGAAAGACCACGGGGGCTCTCTGGGACACAACCACGCACCCCGCTCTTGTGCCGTGCATTATCAACCGTGGCTTATCGCCACCCTTAACAACGAAGCATGATAAGCCAGTCACCGAGGCAATGGCTATATAGTCCAGCACCTCGACCCTGGGACCCATAACCGTCCAGAACCCTACAATGGATATCAAGAAGGAGCAAGCAATCACCTACATAAGCAGCCTGCCCGGTGAGGACGGCACACACGAGTCTGGAGACTTCGAATCCGCCTCTAACATCAACCAGAACGGCTCCACCCAGCGCGGGCTCACGGCGCGCCACCTCGCGCTCATGGTCGTGGGTGGCTCCATCGGCACCGGCTTGTTTGTGGGAGTGCTGGGCCCGCTCACGCTGTCCGGCTCCCTCAACGTGGTGCTCGGGTTCTTTGTGTACGCGTGCATGGTGGTGTGGCCGTTGATGCAGTGCGTGGCGGAGATGTGCCTGTGGCTCCCCATCCGCGGCTCGCTCTTCCACTACGCAACCCGCTTTGTCGACCCCGCGCTCGGCTTCACGGCCTCGTGGGTGTACGTGTACACCGCAGCTGTCTTTGTCTGCGTGGAGTTTGTGGCGGTGGCCACCGTGATCTCGTACTGGCTGGACGTGAACCCTGCTGCGTGGATTGCCTTGAGTCTTGTCACCAGTGTTGGCTTCAATAGTTGCGCGGTGCGGTGGTACGGCGAGGTGGAATTCTACACCGCCTTCATGAAGGTGTTTCTCATTGTCGGCCTCATGTTCTTCACCTTCATCACCATGTGCGGTGGCAATCCCAAGGGCGACGCCTACGGCTTCCGCCACTGGCACTCCGACGGTTCTCTTATGAAGGGGTACATTGTGGAGGGCACCACCGGCCGCTTCCTCGGCTTTTTCAACTGCTTGACGTACGCGGCCTTCTGCATTGGGGGCCCGGACCCGGTGTTCTGTACAGCTGGTGAGGTGATCAACCCGCGCAAGGTGATCCCCATGACGGGTCGGCGGGCATACGTGCGGATCATGCTCTTCTACGTGCTCGGCGTCATCTTCATGTGCTGCATCTGCAGCGCCAACAACCCGGACCTCTCGGCAGCCCGCGAGGGAGGGCGTGCCGGTGCTGGTTCTTCGCCATGGGTGATTGGAATACAGCTGTTGGGCGTGCACGGCTTGGGCCTGCTTGTGAATGCGTGCATCATGACTTCGGCATGGCTGGGTGGGAATGCGTACCTCTTTATGGCTCTGCGCTCGCTCTACTCCACGGCACTCCAGGGCTATGCTCCAAAAATCTTCACCAAGTGCACCGCCAGCGGCGTGCCGGTGTACTGTGTCGCCTTTGGTGGGCTTTTTGGCTGTCTCGGGTTTCTCACCGCGAGCAACAACACCATCGAGGTGTACAACTGGTTTGTCAACTTGGGAACCACGGGGTTGTTGTGCACGTACATGACGGTGTACTTTTGCTACTTCAAGTTCCGCAGCGCGTTCGTGGCCCAGGGCTTTCTGCTCAAGACCGATGCCTACTACACAGTGATGTGGCCGGTGCACCCGTACGGCACGTATCTCGGGTGCGGCATCATCATCACCATCTTGTTCTTCAACGGCTTCTGGATCTTCTTCCCCGGCAGCTTCAGCGTGGCCAACTTGTTCACCAGCTACTTTTGCCAGGTGTTTTACATCGGCTGCTTTGTCTTCTGGAAGGTGTTCCGGAGAACCAAGTGGGTCTCGCCGCTCGACGCCGACATCACCACCGACAAGGCAGAGATCGACGAGGAAGAGGAGGCCTACTTGCAGAAGGAGCTCCAGGAGAACCCGCCTCGGCCGGGCCGCTTCTGGGCCGTTGTCCGCAAGATTGACAACATATTGTTCACGTAGAGCGCCGAGGTTGGGGCAATCAGACCAGGGCGAGCGTCCGGGGAGCCGGCTACCCGACGCGCACAGACGGCTCGGTACACGCGTGTTGTCTGGGCAGAGTAGCCCCAGATCTAGACTATCCACATCCCAGCAGACCGCTCCCGAACACCTGCCAACCCCGCCACACACCCACGTGACCCGTGCGCCGCTCGGCCGGGACACGACCAGACGTCATCGCTGATTGCGTCTGTGCGTGCTTATCAAATCTGCTGCCTCATCGCCTCCCTAGTTGCCACCCTCTTCCCTCCCACCCCACACTGTTTCTTTCCCTGTGATCCACTCCGCGGGAACCAGTCCTAGAAACACCCTTCCTGTTCTCTGTTGCCCCATACCCACTCCACCGGCAACACCCCTGCCTGCAGCCGCTGCACCAATTGGTACGCCCCCCCACGTTTTCCCCGCGTCTGCTTGTTGTGATTGAGCAACGCCACCCGCGTCCCCACACCACACCACAGTTTGCTAACGCCAGAAACCACACACCCACGATGCGCTCCCAGTTCAAGGACGAGTACCCGTTTGAGAAGCGCAAGGAGGAGGCGGTGCGGATCCGCTCCAAGTTCCCCGACCGGATCCCTGTGATCTGCGAGAAGGTGGAGAAGCTGGACATCATGGAGATCGACAAGCGCAAGTACCTCGTGCCGGCCGATCTCACGGTGGGCCAGTTTGTCTACGTGATCCGCAAGCGCATCCAGTTGCCCAGCGAGAAGGCCATCTTCATCTTCATCAACGACATCCTCCCGCCCACGGCGGCCTTGATGAGCACCATCTACAACGAGCACAAGGACGAAGATGGCTTCTTGTACGTCTTGTACTCTGGAGAGAACACCTTTGGCGAGCAGTTTGAGGAGGTGGAGTGATCCCACTGGCTGGGCCCGTGTAGCTAACATGTTTTGTCCAATGCGTATCGCCGTCTTGTCTATGTACTGCCCAACAACCGGGCCAACCGCTCCTCGAACTCTGCTGCCTTCACCGCCCCGGCACTCTCCCGCATGCACATGCCCACGAGAAACTTGATGCTGTTCAAGCGACCGTTCCGGTAGTCCTCCACCACCTTGGGGTGTGCCGCCATCACCGCACGACACGTCTCGTCCACTGCACTGGCGTTGGCTCCCGCCGCCATGTCAAACTCCTCCACAAGCACCCCGAGAGGCGTGTTGCGGTCCTGGGGATTGTCCACAAGGTGCCCGAGCAAAAGCCGCCCCAGGGTGCTCGTGAGCGTGCCGGCAAGCACCAACTCCATCAACGACGTGAGCGCAGCCACCAGAAGCACGCGGTCGAGCGGGAGGCGGTCTGGCGAGACTGCAGAAACAGCCCCGCTGGCTGCTGCTGCTGCCTCCGCCGCCTGCTGGCCCTCGGCCTCCTCCACACGATGCACGTTTCCCATAAACACGTTGAAGAACCAGTTGCTCACCACCTTGCCGGCAATGCCTCGCCCCGTGGCCTCCGCAAACAACCGGTGGAAGTAGTGGCTGTACTCTCGGTTGTTGAGCAACACTCGCGCATCCACCGGCCGCAAGGAGTACGGTTCCCGCATCAACCGCTGCATCATGGCGTCGGGGTGCTCCGGAAGACCCTCACGCACCTCTTCCACCACGCCCGGCGCCAACACCACCGGCGGAAGCTCTGGGTCGGGCATGTAGCGGTAGTCTACCGCCAGCTCCTTGGAGCGCAACCGATAGGTGGCGCTGCCGTTCCAGCCACGCGTTTCGCTTGGGTCTGTGAGCCGGGTCTTGCCGCTGGCCTGGAGCTCTGCCACCTGGCGCCGGTACTCGTGACGAATGGCGTTGGTCACAGCAGACACCGTGGACAAGTTCTTGAGCTCCACCCGAGTGCCGTTATTCACACTCACGTTCACATCGATGCGGATCGCTCCCAGTTCGAGCTCACCCGTCGACACACCAAGGTGTCGCACCAACAACTGGTACTTGCGGATAAACGCCCGCACCGCGTCCACGGTGTAAAAGTCGGGCTCGGTCACAAGCTCGATCAACGGCACGTTGGCGCGGTTGAGGTCGATGTGCAGCTCGCCCAAGCGCTCGTCGTATGTCAGCCGCCCCGTGTCCTGCTCGAGCTGGATCTGGTGGATGCGGATATGCGTTTCCTTGTCCACGCCGTCGTGGGGGTGAAGGGTGAGACGGCCGCCCCGCGCAAGTGGCGAGTAGTGCTGCGTGATCTGGTATCCCAATGGCTGGTCGGGGTAAAAGTAGTGTTTGCGATCGAACGTCAGCGTGGTGTTAACGGTGGCACCGAGAGCCACGCAGGCTCGAAGAGCCACCACCACCGCCTCTGGGTTCAACACTGGCTGGGAGCCCGGAAGCGAGCAGTCAAAGTAGGAGACGTTGGTGTTGGGCGGAGCGTCGAGCTGGTTGGGCAGAAGCGAAAAGAGCTTGCGCGTGGTGTCGAGCTGCGTGTGGAGTTCCAAACCGCACCGTAGCACGTAGCCGGAGTCGGACAGAGGTTGGACGGCCAGATGCACGCCGCGGGCAGCAGCCGACACACGGCAGCCTGTGCGCAAGACGCCCGGCGTCCACAGAAACATGGCTGGATGTGGGGCGATGTTCTTGCGCGATGTTCTTGCGCGATGCCAAAAACGGTGATCGTCTTGCCGATGCTGGCAGTCTGCTGGCATTGGCCGCATGGATGGCCCGAGCGGAGTCCATAGCCCCGCCTTGGAGAAGAGAGGCTTTTGGTCCGGCACCTGATGCTGGACGACCGTTGGAACCGGGAAAGGCGGCACAGAATGCCTGACACGGCACAGCTCTGCTGGGGTGGGTTCTGCCGAGTGGCAGGGCACAGCCGTGTGTTCTACTGCTCGACAGAAAGGCAGCGCCAGCGAGGTAGAGGTGCTTAGCCTTGCTCGTGCCGTGTCCACCTTCACCCGGCTCTCTGCCCCCAATGCTTGCCGTGCTCTCTGCTTCCCAGCTCTTGCTCGCCGCTCTTGGCTTTGCCGCCGAGGCAGCCACCGACGCCTTGACGTCCTTGGCCGTGTTCATCTCGGTTGCCGACACAGAGGAGCACTCTCCACTCCTCTCGCCGTGCAAGGAGCCGGCTGTCCAGACTCCTGTCAAGACACCGGAAAGCTACTAGATCGAGGCGGCTGCAAAGAGGGCTGCGGGCCAGCGGCAGCAACACCCGCACAAACAGGGGCACGGGGATCGGAACCAACAGCTGCCGCCCCACCACCCCCTGCCACACGCGCGGCGCCTGGCAAGAGGCAGCCCGGCAGGACCACGCCACGGCAGATGCCCAGTCTTCTACGCTGGGCACGGAGCCACAGAAACAGGGTCCACCCGGACGGTCCGCATTCCTCGTTGCCCCGCGCATCCCCATTGCAGAGCTGGATTGGGTGGACTGCACCCCCTGCCGTAACGACCGCGACGCACCCCTGGCAGGCAAGGACTGCATGAAACACGAGCGTGACGCGCAGTTGGCAGCAATAATATTTCCCAAACGGGCAACCGTCGCAACGACCATACAGATCGACACCAATCGCGCGTCGCAGTTACCCTTTTTAGCGTTAATGACCGCCAATCACCAGGTGCGCCTCGTGTCGCGCCTCAGCGAGGCATGCGCGGGGGCGGGCTTCCAGCCGTTTAAATACCCCTCCGACCGCTCGTCCCGCCTGCCGCCACCCACCTCGCCCTCCCCCGTGTCCAGACCGTTTCTGGCAGCTGGTTACAGCCGCCCATTCCCATTGGCCGTTTCTGAATCAGGCAATCTCTCTTTCCCAAAAAAATACAAGGGCCCACTTTTGCACAACACCCGCAGAACACCCCCCTTCCCCAGCCCTCCGGCGCTCCCGCCCCCCGCGTTTTGTTTGTGTCTTTTTGGTGTCCCTTTGCATACGGGCTGCTTTAATACCTGCTTCCTCCCCCGGTGCCCTGCCACCGCCCTCTGTCCCTCTCTGCATCTGCCATGTGGTTCCCGCTCGCTTGGATCGCATGCTCCGTCACGTATGCTCTGCTGAGCTTCCTTGAACCCCCGCAGTTCATCACCGGGAACTACCTGCCCGTCGAGGGCCACCCGGCGCTGGTGTCGCCGGCCCCGGTGGCCAAGGCTGTTGTCCGCAAGTCCTCCACCACCCCTGCGGTTGTGGAATGGGCTGCCGGCATGCAGTTTGTGCTCCTGAGCGACAACGAGGAGCTGTTCCACGTGAACGCGCTGCTCGGGGACACTCTGTTCCTGCTTCTCCTTGACACGGGCTCGCCCTACACCTGGGTCTACGGCCCCAACTGCACCGCCTCCACCTGCACCCTGCACCAGGTGTACTCCAGCACTGCCAACAGCGCCCACAACGCCACCACGGTGGAACCGCTGCTGTTTGAACTTGCATACGGCTCCGACACCGCCAGCGGCATTGTGGTTGAAGACACGCTCCACCTCAACAGCCTTGCGCTCGAGCAGTTCCGGTTCGGCTTGGCGAGCGAGGCCCCCGCCTTTTTGACCGACTACCCGGTGAGCGGCGTGGTGGGGCTTCCAGCCAACTCCACCAACTACCCCAACATCACCAACGTGGTCGACCTGCTTGCGGACGCCACGCCGCCCGCCATCCGCAAGCTGTTGTTTTCCATTCTGTTGGGTCTGCTCACCGGCACCGACACCACCAACAACGGCGTGTTTGTGTTGGGCGATGTGGTGGACGGCTTGTACACCGGCACGCTCCTGTACACCTCTGTGATTCCGAACAACCACCTGTACTGGCTCGTCGCCGTCGACGAGACGTCGGTGGGCGGCGCAGTCCTTGCGTTTGGCGAGGCCATGGACGTGAACGGCACCAACACCACCACCGGCCGCGTGGCCATTGTTGACCTGGGCACCACCGCGTTGGTGATGCCGCCCGCAGACGCCGTGGTGTACCACCAGCAGTTCCCCAACTACGTGCTGGACGGCACCAACTACGCCGTGTACTGCAACTCCACTGTCGAGGTGGCGCTCTCCATTGGCGGCGTTGCTTGGACGCTCGACTCGAGCCAGTACCTCGGCACCGCCTACCCGGCCCTGCTGCAGTACTACGGCTACTGCGTCAGCAACGTGCAGGCGCTGGAGGTGACAAGCAACTCGCTGTGGATTCTCGGCGGCGTGTTTCTCAAGACGGTCTACGCGGTGTTTGACTTGGAGCAGCAGCTCTTGGGGTTGGCGGAGCGCAACCCGCTGGTGCTGTTCACCACCGCCTCCACCACCCTGGTGAACGCGGCCGTGTCCACAGCCCCCAGCACCGCGCTGTACACCGGCGGCCACACCTTGGTGACCGTCACGGCTGCGTCCAACTCGTCCTCGTCTGCACGCACCTCCACGGCCCCCGGCACGGGTGCCTCGTTTGGCCCCCCCAGCATTGTGCTTGCCCTTGCGGCCCTCCTCATGTGGTGAGGCTGTTCTCACCGCCCTCTCCGCCGGTCCCGCCGGCTGTGTACATTAATATGTAATCATGACAAGCGTATCCACATGTCTCTTCTCGACTTGGCACGCGCCTGGCTTGCCGTCGACCCGAACGCAGACCTGCGGCGGCGGGTCGAAGAGCTTGTGGCGGCCAACGACCTTGCCCTGCTTGCATCGCTCATGGAGCCGCGGATTGCCTTTGGCACCGCCGGACTCCGTGCCCGGATGGAGCCCGGGTTTGCCCGCATGAACGACGTGACCGTGCTCCAGGCCTCACAGGGGCTTGCGGAGTACATCAAGACCCACACACCAGGGGGCACTGTGGTGGTGGGCCACGACCACCGCCACCACTCGCAGCGGTTTGCCGAGCTTGCTGCCACCGCGTTTCTCCTCAGAGGCTTCACGGTGGTGTATCTCGGCGGGGAGCGGGGCAGCAGCGCCTGTGACCTGGTGGTGGCAACGCCCTTGGTGCCGTTTGCCATCGATACGCACGGGGCGGCTGGCGGGGTGATGGTGACGGCGAGCCACAACCCGGCCGCGGACAATGGCTACAAGGTGTACTGGGGCAACGGGTGCCAGATCATCCCGCCGCACGACCACGGGATTGCAGCTCTGATCGAGGCGCACTTGGAGCCGAGCAGCCGCGCGTGGGACGTGGAGCAGGTGTTTGCGGAGGGCCGTGCTAGCGGGAAGCTCGTGATGGCGCGGAGCAGCACGATTGCGGCGTACACGCGCGCAGTGGAAACGGCTTTGGTGCGGGGCCGGGTGCTGCCGGCACTCAGGTTTGTGTACACGCCGATGCATGGCGTGGGGTGGGGGTTTGTGGAGGCAATGTGTCAGGCGCTCGGGGCGGATGTGCACACGGTGGCAAGCCAGCTTCACCCGGACCCGGACTTTCCCACGGTGCAGTTCCCCAACCCCGAGGAGAAGGGGGCGCTTGCGCAAGCCACGGCGGAGGCTGACCGGGTGGGGGCGGATCTCGTGGTGGCCAACGACCCCGATGCCGACCGGTTCCTGGCGGCCGTGCGGACCGCAGCCGGCTGGCGCCAGCTCACGGGGAACGAGCTTGGGTTTTTGTTTGCGGACGACGTTGTGCGGCGGATGGAGCGGGGCTCGGCGCCGGTGTACTTGCTCAATCTGACGGTGCTGCTGCAGATGATCCGACGGGTGTGTGAGGTCGAGGGGTTGCACTACCAGGACACGCTCACCGGGTTCAAGTGGATCGGCAACCGGGCCATCGAGTTGGAGGCAGAGGGGGCCGTGGTGCCCTTTGCGTACGAGGAGGCGATTGGGTTCATGTTCCCGGTGGTGCACGACAAGGACGGGATTCTGGCCGCGGTGCAGTTCTTGCAGATGGCGAGCGGGTGGCAGGCGGAGGGCACACTGGCAGTGGAGCGGCTTGAGGAGGGGTTTGCCAAGTACGGCCACTTCAAGGAGCACAATGGCTACTACATTGTGCCGCTGCCGTCCACCACCACCGAGATCTTTACCAACGAGATCCGTCTGGCGGAGGGGTACCCCCAGGCATACCCACGGCGGGTGGGCGACTACACGGTCACGGCCTGGCGCGACCTCACGGTGGGGTTTGACCTGGAGGGACCGGGCGGCGTGCCACTGTTGCCCACAGACCCGCTGCTGCAGATGGTGACGTGTGTGGTGGAGCCGGCTGGCGGCAGAGCCGACGAGCGGGTGCGGTTCACGGCACGGGGCTCCGGCACAGAGCCCAAGTTGAAGGTGTATATTGAGGGCGTGGCGGCAAGCGGACCGCGGGCAGAGGAGTTGGCGCGGGACGTGTGGGAGACGCTTCGCCGGTGCTGGTTCAAGGTGGAGCAGTACGGGTTGGTGGAGCGGTGCTAGCCGGGAGGGGGCACGTAGCACGCAGGCGGCCGCACTAGAGGTCTCGCCTGCCACGCGATCGGCCGGCTACACCACTAGCAGCCCTGCCGGCTACACCACTAACAGCCCTGCGGGCTGTGTTCGGCTGGCAATACATTCCGTGTGCACTAGTGCGTGTGCCAAATCGCCCTGTGCATGAAATCGCCGTGTGCATGAAATCGCGAGGCGCGTGTCCTTCCACACTTGTCGCTGGCGCCAACCACTCCGCACGCGAGCAATGTTAGGCCGGCAAGACTCGAAACACGCTCTACCGACACACGCGCTGCGGTGGGTGCCGCTGCGCAACAAGGTGCGGCCGCAGCAGTTGCGGGTCATGGGGGTGGTGACGTTTGTGGTGCTCTTGGTGTTCTACCTTGCGCTGGGACTGCGTGGACGCAGTGGGGGCGGTGGCCAGAGACTGATGGAGCCGTTGAAGAATGCGGCGGACGGGGCCCACGTGGAGTACGTGGTGGGGGTGGACGGCGTGCTGCGGGTGGACCCGAACGGCGAGCTGCTGCGGCTGGCGTTCGACAACACGGTGCAGCTGTACGACCTCTTTGAGAGCCAGGGCCACACGGACGGCAACGAGAAGGGCGACGTGATCTTGTTCTGCATTCCGTTGCGCAATGCGGAGCCGATTCTCCCGTTGATGTTCAAGCATTTGATGAACCTCACGTACCACCACGACCAGATCGACTTGGCGTTTCTCGTCAGCGACTGTTCGCCCGAGGACCGCACGTTGACCAAGTTGTTTGACTACACGCTGGCGCTCCAGAACGGCACGCTCTGGGACGTGTTGGTGGCGGAGGAGGCGGCGGCCAACGCAGCCAACAGCATGCACGGCACCAAGGACTTGTACCTCCAGTACATGGCGCCGGACTACACGGCGCAAGCGTCGCAGGCGTTCCAGCCACCGCACCACGACGAGTTCACCAAGCCGTTCCGCAGCATCCAGATCTTCCAGAAGGACTTTGGCCAGGTGATTGGCCAGGGGTTCAGCGACCGGCACGACGTGAAGGTGCAGGGGATCCGGCGCAAGTTGATGGGCCGGGCGCGCAACTGGTTGGTGTACAACGCGTTGCGGCCGTACCACCTGTGGGTGTACTGGCGCGACGTGGATGTGGAGTTTTGTCCCGGCGACGTGATCCAGCACTTGATGAAGTACGACTACGACGTGATTGTGCCCAACGTGTGGCGGCCGTTGCCCATGTTCCTTGGCAACCAGCAGCCGTACGACTTGAATCTGTGGCAGGAGCTGGAGGAGGCGTTGAAGCTCGCCCGCACGTTGGACGAGGACGACGTGATTGTGGAGGGGTATGCCGAGTACCCCACGTGGCGCGTGCACCTTGCGTACCTCCGCATGGAGCAGGGCAACCCGGACGAGATCATGGACTTGGACGGGGTGGGCGGCGTGCTGATCTTGGCCAAGGCCAAGGTGTTCCGCCGCGGCTGCATGTTCCCGGCGTTCACCTTTGAAAACCACGCCGAGACGGAGGCGTTTGGCAAGATGGCACGCAAGATGGGGTTCCGCGTGGGCGGCTTGTTGCACTACACCTTGTGGCACATCTACGAGCCGAGCGAGGACGACTTGGTGGAGATTGCCCGCTTGGAGCGGCTGAAGAGGCGCGCTCCCGGCGATGGCACCGACAGTGGGTTGGGAGACGTTGCTGAGGCAGCAGCTGGCGCCGTATAGAGCCCAGGCACAGGCAAATGGCATGTCCTGCAGGTAGACCGCGGCATCGGACACATCCGGCACACACCGCATCCGGGTAACCGAGCGTGCTGCAATGCACCAAAGCCTAATCCATGCAGGAGGGCTGATGCGTCGCCGTTGTGACCGAATCCGTCCACCCAGCTGCACTGGCCTCCGCTCTTCCCCCGCTTGCAACCCCCCGGTGTTGCTGCTGCTTTTTGCCCGGGACGTTGTCTAGACCACCCTCATCCGGACCGTCGTTGCGCGCCTCTTCCTTTGCCTCTGCTGCCCCCGTTGCTCCTGACGCCAACCAGCGGCTCTGGTTGTTTTTTTCCTCTCGCATGGCGATTCCGTTTGCGTCTCAGTTGGAGGAGGTGGGCCAGCTCGTGGCTGTGAACAGGGCGGCTAGCCACAAGGCGGCTCCTCGCAGGTTTTCGCGGCAGTCTCCGTCGTTCCGCGCGCTGGCTTACCTGCCGCACATGGCCACGCTGCCGCAGCAGCCGTTGCCGCCGTCGCCGTTGCAGCCGTCGCCGTTGCAGCTGTCGCAGCCGCCGCGCCTGTTGCAGCAGTCCCAGCACCCGCCTCCGCCTCCGCCGGGCCCGGCTGCCCAGGCGTTTCCCGAGCAGTACACACCGCCCACGTTGGCCTACCTGGACCTCCCGGTGCTGCTGCCGCTGCTGCGGGGCTCGCAGACGCTGCTGCCCACGTTGGCCGACGTGTTGCTGCCGTCGATGGGTCTGCTGGACTTCAAGGTGCCGGTCAGCGACATGGGGTTGGGCAAAAACGCGCTGCTGATGCGCCACCCCACAAGCATGAGCTTTTTCACGCCCACCACCAACACGACGTGGAGCAGCGATCCCAGCGGGATCTGGAGCAGCGGCAACGGCCTGGTGTGGTGACACGGCCTCATATTTTTGGCTTTCTGGTTTATGGGATCGGGGTATGGGCGTGCTTGGGCGCCGTAATCAACGGTATAGCAGTGCATAAGCAGTATGGACAGACATGGCACACGCACTCGGCCGCTACGCACTCGGCCGCTACGCACTCGGCCGCTACGCAAGCGGACCCTCGGCATACATGTCCTTCACGGCGCTGGCAAAGAACTTGGAGGCCGGGTGGCGCTTGATCTTGAGGGTGGGCGTCATCAAGCCGTTCTGTTCGGTGAAGCCAACGTTCACGCCGTGCGCATCGTTGTTGAAAAAGAGGTGGATGTTCTTCAACCTCTCCAAGCCGTTGATCATCTTGCTCAGAGTGGCGTTGGCGTTCAACTCCTTGAGAAGCGCCTTGCGGAGCGGCGTGTTGTGGTTCACCTCCTCCATGTTGCTGTCGTTCATGTAGGCGAGCTGGAGCGAGGCGTCGTTGGGGTACGCCTCCTTCAACCACGCCAACACCCCGGGCTCCAGCACCACCACCACCGCAACCAAATAGGTCTGCAACAGATCACCGTGCACATACACCTGGCTCAACAAGCTCAGGTTGAACTGCACGTACACGTTCTCGATCTTCTCGGGCAGAATGTACTCGCCCTGCGCCAACTTGAAAAAGTTCTTGACACGGTCGACAATGCGGATGCGGCCGTCGGCGTCCATGGTGCCCACGTCGCCCGAGTGGAACCACCCATCGGCATCCAAGGCCTCGGCCGTCTTGACCGGGTCACGGTAGTACTGGTCAAAGATCTGCGGGCCGCGGAACCACAACTCTCCCAGGCGGTTGCCCTCCCAGGTGTACTCCATTTCCGGAATCAGCATGAGCTTCACCTCGGTGGAGATGGTGATGTAGCCGCACAGATCGGCCTCCACCTCGTCCTCGCAGAGCGAGATCAAGACACAGGCAAACAGCTCCGTCAAGCCGTAGCCCTGGATAAACTCCGTGTCGAGGAGCGCGCGGAGGTACTTGATGGTGTCGGGGAGAATGGGGGCACTGCCGCTCACCACCAACTGCAAGTTGTCCAACCCCACGGCCAGCTTGATCTTCTTGGTGAGAATGCGGTCGTAGAACCAGTGGTTGGTAAGAGGCACCCCCTGCTTGTACATCTTGTCCTTGTACTGGACGCACCAGTCCACCAAGGTGCGCATGATGAAGTTCATGTCGGCCACCTTGGCACGCAAGCCGGCGTCGATGCGGTTGAAGATGCGCGGCACGCCAATCATATGCGTGGGCTTGACCACCTTCAAGTCGGCAAGCACCTGCTTGATGTTCTTGGGGTCAGACGGAAGGTAGATGGTGATGCCAACGCAGATCTCAAACAACAGGATAAGGCGTTGGTACACGTGGGCCAACGGGAGGATGCACAACAGCTGCATCCGCGGAGCGCCGCAGCGCTTGATCTGGGGCTTGGTGATGCAGCCAAAGATCAGCGTGAGCCCGGCCACGGCAGCCTCGTGTGTGAGTTCCACCCCCTTGGGGTTGCCCAAGGTGCCCAGCGTGAACAGGATGGTGTACACTGTGTCGGGCGTGGGCGGGATGTGCGCGAGGGGGGTGGTCTTGCCCAACGCCACCACCTCTTCGAACAGAAACAACTCCACGTTGAGGTGCTCGGCGAGTTTTTCGTCGGCCGGCGTGGGAGGGACGGCCTTGTCCATCACCACAAGGGCACGGACAAACAGCAACAGCAGCGACTCGACCAACAGCAACATGGGCGCCACCTTCTCGCTCGACACAAACAACACCGGCAGCTTGGTGACGTTGAGAATGTACAGCGACAGCTCGGGGCCCAAGGTGTCGTACAAGGTGGTGTTGGTGATCAGGTACTGCAGACACGCAATGTCGGTCACAAACCAGTGGTAGGTGTTGGGGCAAAAGATGGTGAGCACGAGGTCGTCGTCGGGGTTGGCGTGGCGGGCGTTGTGCAGAGCGTAGCCATACTTGCGGATAAGCCCCACAATGCCCGAGCCGAGGTCCGTGGCGTGCTGCTGTGCCTCCTGGTACAGCACCTCCACGTACTGCGGCAGAGACGGCGTTTCCTTGTGGACAAAGAGGGCGTTGGTGCCGTACAAGTTGAAAGCCACCTGGTGGTAGTCGTACGCAGTGACAAGGTCCTTGTGGATGGTGGTGACCAACTGGTTGTCGGGGGTGTCGGCGCAGAGGCGCAGGCGGAACACCGGCAGCAGGTGGGGGTTGGCGGTGCCAGGCACCTCGAACACGCCCTTGATCTGGTCGTGGGGGAGAGGCATCTCATGGTTCAAGAGCTGGTCAAACAGAATCCCCGTGGGGGTGTGCGGCGGCACGGTCTCGGGGTAGCGGGCAGCCATTGGAGAGGAACGGGGGGGGTGCGGGGCGCGGCCGGGATGCACACTTGGCAGCCTCATGCAGAGACGAGACTGCAGGAAAACTCCGGGGGATCTCCGGCTAACGCCGCGTACGTCCGGCCAAATGCGCGCGTGGTGTGTATGGGCGGCGTGGCTACGTGTGGGGCGGCGTGGGGGCTGTGGGTCTGGAGGCGGGCGCTGCGGGCTCGGAGGCGGGTGCTGCGGGCTCGGCGGCGGGCGGCGACACCAGGGGCGCCTTTTTGAACACCAAGTACTGGACCGCCTTGTACGCAAACACTCGGCGGCACAACGGGCACTGGCCCATGTCCCGCCGCATAGGCTGCAGGCGGCCGGAGTGGTCCAAGCTCTGGAAGAGGCACTCGGCGCAGAACATGTGGCCGCACGGAGTCACCACGGCGGGACTGAGCACGTCGTAGCACACCGGGCACTGGCTCTGGTTGAAGCGCTTGTCCAGGTTGCGGTTGGTGCTGTGTTCCTTGAGGTAGGTGTTGGTTTCGTTGATGATCTCGACGTCCAGGTCCAGATCGGATAGGCTGATGGGCTCAGGTGGGCTCATCACTTGGATGGAGGAGTCGTGGGCAGACTCCTGCGAGCTGGGCGGGGCGTCGTGGACCGAGACCGCGGTGTGAGTGGCGTCGGGCACGGGGCTGGGGAACTCAGCCAGCGAGTCGTCGTGGGTGGTGTCCACGAAAAGCGGTGGGTCCAGCGCCACGGAGTCGTGGGCATCGTGGGGTGTGGCGGTGCCGGGCACTGCCTCTCCGCTGTGGGTCCGCTTGGGGCCGGGCATGGTGGGAGAAGCGGGCTCAGATTACGCTGCATAATACCAGCCGGGCACGTGCAACCACATCATCCACCCACACCAAAAAAGCGTCGCGTGCCCTGGCCAGCCTCTCTCGACATGACGTCTGTGGACACACTGTTTCTGCGCAAGGCCAAGGACATCGGCGCCGGGTTTGTCGGGGGCGCGGTGCAGGTGTTGATTGGCCAGCCGTTCGACCTCGTGAAGGTGCGGCTCCAGACAGGCCAGTTCACGTCCATCCTCGACACGGTCAAGACGACGCTTGCGCAGGAGGGCGGGTTGGCGTTTTACAAGGGCACGCTTGCACCGTTGTTTGGTGTGGGGGCGTGTGTGCTGCTCCAGTTCTACGGCTTCCACGAGGCCAAGCGCGGGTTGTTGCGGCTCACGGGCGGCGAGAACGGCGAGGGCAAGACGCTTCTGTTGCCCCAGTTCTACCTTGCGGGCGCGGCGGCAGGCATTGTCAACACCCCGGTCACAGCCCCGGTGGAGCAGTTGCGGATTCTCTTGCAGACACAGCGGGGCGAGGGCGGCGGGTACACGGGTCCGCGCGACGCCGTTGCCAAGATCCACGCGGCGCACGGGTGGGGCGGCATCTTCCGCGGCAGCGGCATCACGGTGCTCCGCGAGACCCAGGCGTACGGCGTGTGGTTTTTGACGTACGAGTGGTTGATGAAGCATGCGGTGGCCTCGCGCGGCATCAGCCGCGAGGACATTGGGATTCCGGAGCTCATGGCGTACGGAGCGCTTGCTGGCGAGGCGTTGTGGTTGCTGCTGTACCCGCTCGACGTGGTCAAGAGCCGGATCCAGAGCGACGGGTTTGGTGCCAGCAGCCGCTACCACGGGAGTGTGGTGGCGGTGGTGAAGGACATTGCGGCCACCCAGGGCGTCCGTGGGTTCTGGCGGGGGATCGGGCCCACCTTAATGAGAGCGTTGCCGTGTAGTGCCGGCACGTTTGCGCTGGTGGAACTCACGTTGCGGGCGCTCGGGTAGACAATCGAACGGGAGCGAGCCGCAAGACAGCCCACCGGGGCAGGCCTGTGCCAAGCGTTCCAGGAGTTCCAGGAGTTCCAGGCGTTCCAGGAGTTCCAGGAGTTCCGGGAGTTCCAGGACACGTCATGTGGCGCAATGTGTACGCACCTGTCTGCGCATCCGAGACAGACGCCCGCACCGCGCTGGCTTTGTTCGCTGTGGTAGGCTGCGTGGTGGGGCTTGGCGCCCATGCAGCCCCGAGACGCCCGGAGCCTGGCGTGTGCTGTTCCAGCCCGGTGCCGGGAAAGGGTGTCCACGGCGTCAGGAGACCTGGCTCCCCAGGCGTGCCGTTCCAGTCTGCTTGCGGCGCCGGGCGGGTGCGTGTTCACATGCTTGTCGGCGTGGCTGCAGATGACGCCGCCCGCGGCGTTCGCACAGGTTGGTCTGCTGTGGGTGCGGCGGATATCTCCCGAGCTGCGGGTGTGTGCGCAGTACACAGACCCATTGTGCGCGGCAGGACGTCTTGTGGTGCGGGCGATCAGGTAATCATGGTCGCATTGCCGCCTCACCGGCGAGCTTTACAGCGGCAGGACAATTACCATGCACAATGACGCACCATTTCCATGCAGCAGTGGTGACGAATGCATGCATACCGTGGTGCATCAATGGGGCGAGATGCCGTCAGCAGTAAACGAAACAACAGGGTTCGTGCGAGATAGCACGGTGGCAGGCACTGCGCAGCACCTCCAGATGGAGACACACAGGCCGCATTGTGTCTGCATGCCAGCCAGAACAACAAACTTTCGCTTGCGCCCCAACTCGGGACCCACTCCTTCATTCCGGCCGGTGCTGGTGTCCGCACATGCGCAGCGAATAATCTGTGCGCGCAAGTCCCTAGCGGGCACCCAGCGAAGCTCCCCTGAGCGGCGGCCAGGGGCAGCAAGAATCACCTGACCCACGGCTCTGTGTGAAACGACAGGGAGATTGTGGCGGGTGTCTCACCACACCGCCTCGCCAGGTGGCACGCGATCTGGGCCCAGACTACGGGCCATGCAGACGCGCTTGCAAAACGGCCAGTGCTGCAGCAGGCTCGGCGGGCACACGGACGCATCCCCGTTTCAGTGCCACCACTGGCCTCAAACACCTGCATGCTTCTGGCCAGCCGTGCAGCTGGAACGGACGTCCTGCGTGTGTTCATGCAGACGGGACAGGGAGTGCTGGTACAATGGGACAACCAGCGCATGGTCAGGGAACGATCTTGCCATGTACCACCTGAAACAACCGTCGCAGGTGGAACACGACGCGGTCCCTCAGCACACAATGGGGTGGTGGAACGGGTTATACAACCATGCAAGTGCGCCTCCGTTCGCCGTGGCAAACCGTGCCCGGGTGGCGTGGTTTGTTGCAAGTCCACGCGAACTCGGAAACCCCCGAAGGACATCTCCACGGCGGAATTGTCTCCAGCATGTGCTCGTGCCCGGCCAGTCCAGGCAGGAGCTGGCGAGGCGCTGGTGCTGGGGGGGTTGGGCGAAGCGGGCAGGTGAGATTGCCCCGGCATTGTCTCCCCAAACCAAAACAATGGGCCTGGGTCTGGGTGCCCAGGTGGACGCCCGGCAGACGCGTGTCTGTGCGGCAACGGGCCCCGGACCCCGTGGAACGACACAGGGGTGAGCGGCAGCGTGGCGGGGCAGCGGGGGGGTGGGTGGCATGAAAAAGCATGCCTGAACTAAATACAATCGTCGTGGGGTGAGGTGTTGCCAGTTGCATGCGGCGTCTCCAGTCGCAAGGCACAGGCACAGGCTGTGTCTGGGCTTCCTGGCACAGCACAAGGGAACTAGGAACGTGTTTCATACAGCCGTGTTCGATGCCTGGCCAGAACCACGGGTACACATGCCCCCATGTGTGTGGACCGGGAGGGCATATGCCTGCAGCGCAGACGCCGCCGGAGATGTAACGCCGCAGCGCGTGTAGGCAGCAACATCAGCAGCGGCGTGGTGCAGCACGGCAGCACCTGCCGACTGGGGGTGTCTGCTGGTGGTCCGGGCCCAGGAGCCGGATTTGGACCCGAGACACCCGTGGCTGGCAACCAGCACCAACAGGTGAGCGCCGGGTCGAAGCTTAGGAGGCATAATGCATGCACTGCGCATGCAGACCTGCTGTGCGATTGCCACCGTGCATGCTTCCCCACCCATTTCAACGCACCGCCATGCACACCCTCATGCGCGGCACATGCATGCTGCACCTGCCGCAACACGCAGGCTATATTTGACACGGCACGGAGCGCAAAGCTGTCCCGCGTTACGCCATTGTGATCGGGCAACAATGCCCGCCTTGAGGGCTGCCGCCAGTGCCGGGGCCGGGACTACGGGCACCGCATCTAGGCCGCATGCGTGCTGGCCCGGCCTGCTGCCACCACACTAGCCGATCTAGCCACCCCACTGCCTCCTGCACGAAAAAAGCACCTCCGGGACTGGTTCGAGGGCTGGCGGTTACTTGGCGCTAGAACGCCAGCTGCGCCTGTGTCGGCTGCTCCGGAGACTGCGGACGGATACCGAGAGTACGGCCACGTTGCCGGCGCCGGGCACGGGTGCCAGCGGCAGCCTGCGTCGCGACGGCTGCCCGTCTGTCTGTGGGTCTGCGCATCGCCCTACGCGGGTCTGGTCCGCCCCAGAGCCGGGACCGCACCGCCGCCAGGACTGCTGCAGCTCCGGGACCGCGGGGGCCGGGACCGTGCCAGAGCCGAGACACAAACACCACTAGCCTATCCTGGCGGTGCTCCGCAGACCCACGCGTGTGCGCACGGTGGCGCTCCTCTTCACATGCCTGCATTCTCGTGAGTGCACCTCCATTCCTCTTGCTAGCGCCGACAAGCGTCAGGCAACGCCCGCCCGATCACGCCGGGCGGCACGGCTGCAACGCTGCCTGGAGCCTTGGGAGCGGGGCAGGGTGCCCAAACAATGCTGCTAGTGCGGTGCCCCGCACCCGTTGGTGCCGTCGGGGATAACCGGAGAAGTACTCGGAAGGGGGTTGCCGCGCTCTGTCTGCACTCTTGCTTGTGGTGCTCGCCCCAGACCCGCTACAAGACGGCGATCCGTGGGGGCTGGCGTGCCGGAGCGTGTGTCTGCGGAGCCGTGCTGTTGCGCCTAGACAACACAGCGCCGAGCGGCCGTGAAACAGGCAGTGGGCCCGCCCCAGTTGCGCCGTGCAACACGGACCGCTAGCATGCTTGTGCGCTAGCACCGCCGCGCGCCCACCCTCCCGGGGAGTTGGATAATTGTCCGGCTGGCGCCGACGTGCAGCCCGGTGTGGCACTATTGCCGGTCTAAACCGACTAACGCACAACCACCGACCTTGTCCGTGCGGCAGATGTACGGCAAGGCCCACGGTGCCAGTAGACCAAGGGCAAGCTAGGCTAGAGTGTCTATGCGGGCACGGTGACGGAGGCAACACAGCGCCGTGTCCGGGTGACAGGCGTTGTACTAGAGACGCGCGCAGCGCCCAGGATAGGGGGCGCGGTAGCTGCGCCAGAGGCAATACAGTCGTGTGGCGCGACAGGAGCACCAGAGGCAACACCGTCGTGTGGCGCGGCAGGATCAGCCGGCCGTATCCCCGCAGAGGAGCAGCGGACGGCGCAGACAAGACACGAGGCCCAGGAGACCCAGACCAGCAGCCGCGTTACGCAGGACCCAGTGCTGCCTTTCAAAAGAAGGAGCGCCACTGCTCGGGCCAGGGGAACCACACGAGAATGTAGGCTGGCGGCATGCCGCACGGGACTCCGTGCCGCGGCCTGGGCAGAGGCGAGTCCGCCCAGGGCTGCTGGCGGAGGCTAGTGGGGCGTGGGCGGATCTAGTGCGACTAGTGGCTGTTGCTGCGACCCCAGTCATGTCTGGAGTCTGTGCCCGGGGCGCAGCGCCCTGCACCCACAGTCGGCAGCTGCGCCAGACACCAGCGGCCGCGAGACGAGGCTGGAAATCCCGGGCCAAAACAATTGGAGGGATCGGAGGGTGCTTGCGGGTGCCGCAGACTCGTCTCAGATCACGCACGCAGCTCGTCTGTGCCAACAGCGCCGCCAATGGTTATTGACATAACGGCAGCCGGATCTCCCTACCAGCCAATCTTTGCGTCCCACGGTGGATCTCATCGTGATCTGCAGCGGCCGCGTTCCGGCGCTAGTTCATTCCCGCGTCATACACCCAGCATTCTCTGCGGCTGTGGACCGGCAGGGCGAGTGGCGGGCTGGACGCTATTGTCCACACGCCACATACGACCACTCGGCACCGGTACAGGAACAATTAAGGCCAGAGTCAGCCAGACCGCACAGGGTGCAGAGAGGCGGGCGTGGTGCATGAACGGGTGTGGGTCTAGACTGTGTGCCGAGGTACACGAGCAGACACCAAAGTATCAGCGGCAGCAGAACGTTTCGGAGGGGGATGTGCTGGCAGCCGGGCGATCAGGCATTGTTGGAGGCAACGGTGGTGGCGGAAGGCGGCGTGACTGCAGGTGGTGGCGTGGGTGCCTGGGAGCTGCACGAGGCGTGGTTGCATCGCACGAGCCAGGGGGTTTGTCGGGGCAACCGCGTCGAGCGCGCGGAGGTGGGCGAGACCGTGGGGCGCGGCCTGGCGGTGCGTGGGGTCGGGGTCGGGCCGCGCTGCGCCGAGCTCCTCGTCGAGATCTCCGTGTGCGTCAGATGCGGGGAGGCTATTCATTGCCGCCGATCCCGTGATGTTGGTGACCAGATTGCGTGGAAACGCAGCGCAGATGAACATTCTCTTGAAAACCTTAATCCGCGGCTCTGCGGGCGGCATGTCTGAATGGCCGCCTGGCCCTCTCTGGGCGGGGCATGCCTTTGGCGGGCACATGGCGGGCGCGGCGCGCGGGCTCCGCCGCCGGCGCACCGGTATTTCCAGGCGCCGAATGGAATACCGCATCTGGAGGGTGTCTGCGTGCCGCGGCATCTTGCAGCGCATCTTTTACGTCCGATCGTTTCACCTGTGGCCACTGCAGGATCGTTTCACGCAAACCCACATCAACACAACACGGGGACACGGCGGTCGCACTGAGGGCTCCGCGGGCACGGTGCCATGTGGCAACATGCACACGCGTTGGGGCGATCACACTTGCACCGTCACAAGTCCACCTGCAGAGCATGAATCAAGCCGGTTCTGTTCGGCGTCCCCGAGGTGCATGACGCAGACCAGTCCCATTGATGCCGGCTGCAGCCACGGAGAGGAACGTGCGTTGGCTGCAGGCAGGCGACATCAACTCACAACCCCCTGCCGCGCCTGGTGCGCCAGCCGGCAGGACGCCATGCACACGCATGCGCCTCCCCGCATGCATCGCCACGTGCAGCACAATGCGTGCGTCATGCAGCCTGCACGGGGAACAGCAACCACACGCAGTCGCCAATCGTGGAGGTT
The DNA here is from genome assembly GCA_030572215.1 of Limtongozyma cylindracea. NCBI lineage: Eukaryota > Fungi > Ascomycota > Pichiomycetes > Serinales > Debaryomycetaceae > Limtongozyma > Limtongozyma cylindracea. The sequence goes on from JAJLZO010000153.1 coordinate 338,014, forward strand.
GGTTTTAGATGTATATAATACGGACGCACAGCGACGGTTATATATGCCCACCGCCCGCCCGCCACTCCGGAAACGCCGCCAACGGCTCCCTGTCCCTCTCCTTGTGCACACACCGCCGTTCCCCGGGCGACTCCTGCTGCAGACACCCCATTCCCTGCTGCCACTGCACCCCCCGTGCTCCCTGCCACCACCCTTCTCCACGACCGCGCGCTGACTGCGCCCCTGATCGTTACCACACAAAAACACACCCCTGGCAACGGCACGCGCCCCTACCCGACGGCCCTGACTTTTCCAGCCGCCACCTTCCTGGCCCTCACACCCCCGTGCCACTTCGCTCTCTCCCCAGCTGCCTTCTCGCCGCTGAGAGCTCTTTTCTGCCTCGCCGCTACATGTCTGCGTCGCCCCGAGGCACCCCTACTCCGACTCCCCATCCTTCCCATCCTTCTGCTTCCTCGCTCATGTCCGTGGCAGCCCTGCAGCACCTGTCCCCCGCCAGCGCCGTGAAGACCAGTCCACACCGCGCCGACATGGCCCATATTTTGAACGAGGACAAGCCCAAGACGTTGCCGCTGTTGCCGCAGCTTCCGCCCTTGTCGCAGCTTCTTCCCACCGGCTTCTCGCCCCCGGACCCGCGGCTGCTTGGTAGCCCGCCCAGCGACGGCGCCAGCGCCAGCGGCACCACGAGACTGTTTTCGCCCCCCGCCCCCGTGCGTCCCACGCTAGCAGTCTCCATGTCCAGCGTGCGGGTGTCGGAGCACCTGTTGCTAGACCGGCCGTTGCTTGAGCACACCCCGCAGAGCGTGGTGCCCCTGCCCGACGTGAGTGTGCCGCGGCTGGACCCGTTGTCGCCTTCGTCGCCGTCGCTGCTTCCGGCACATCAGCTGGAGACCCTGCTGCCCTTGCGCAAGCAGGCCACGCCGCAGGCCACGCCGCAGGCCACACCACAGGTCCCTGCGCTGTCCGTGGCTGCGCCGCAGATCGCCACCCCGCAGAACGCCACTCCGCAGAACGCCACCCCGCAAAACGGTACTCCGCAGAGTGCCACCTCCGCCCAGCGCTCCCCCGACCTGCTGTCGCCTGCGGAGCCCCAGCACATCCCGCGACCCAAGAACGCCTTTATTCTTTTCCGCCAGGCCAACCAGCAGGCGGTGATCAACGAGCTGACCAACATCATCCCCAATCGCGAGGTGAGCCGGGAGCTCGGCAAGCGCTGGAAGTCACTCCCGCTCGAGGAAAAGCAAAAGTGGTTGGACATTGCCGAGGAGGAGAAGCGCAAGCACCACTTGAAGTACCCCGGCTACAAGTATCAACCGCGCAAAATCACCAAGCCGGCGGGCAAGGAGCGTCGCCGTCTGCCCTCACGCAGCGACGTGCCGATGGACACCAGACAGCACCACCCGGAACAGTTGTCCCGGCGCGGTGCTCTGATGGACGCCGAGCGCCACCGCTACCCGCTTGTGTACACCCGCGAACAGGCGATTGCTGCTGCGGCTGCCAACGCTGCCGCTGCCGCTGCTGCGGCCGTGGTGTCGGCCGCCAACGGCCAGCACCCGGGCTACAGAGGCGAGCAGTACCGCCGCCACACAGACGAGATGCAGTACGCGGGCTACCCCTACGGCCAAGCGCCCCAGGGCTACCCACAACCGCAGCAGGTGATGGGTCCGTACGGCTACTACCAGCGCGACCCGTACCTGGGGTACCCGCCGCAGGACCCGCAGTACCAGTGGCCGCCGCAGCCGCAGCCACGGTACCCACCGCAGCCCGCGTCGTACCCCCCCGGCCCGCCGCCGTCGCAGCCGCCACAGGGACTGCCGCCGCAGCGGGCACACCTGCACCCGCAGCACCCCCAGAGACACTCGCCAATCTACCATCACGCCGGACTCCCGTGGCAACCCCAGCAGCCCATGCCGGGGGCTGGCCCGGCACTTCCGCCGGCGCCGCAGTACCCGCAGCTGGGCCAGCCGCTGCCGCAGTCGGCAACGCGCCTCCCGCTGTTGAGAAGACTCTGAGTCCGAGCTTGTGTTGTGTGTATGGCTCTAAGATTAATGCAATGCTAACCCAACGGAATTGCCTGCCAGTTTGAGTAAGGTTGGGGCGGGAGCCTCACGTTTCACCAGTGAACGTTGGCGCGCAAGGAGCATGCTTGTAGGCTGGCGAAGCTCAAGGTTAGGTTCAAGAACAGGATCGCCGATGGCGGTGCCGCAGAAGCGGCGAAAGATCTTCAGGAGAGCGCTGGTTCTCGTTGTGCAAGGTCCCCGGTTCTTTGGAGACCGAGTCTTGCCGCAAGGAGATCGGCACTGCGGCGTCCACTTTGCGACGGCCGTTGTCCGAAAGGTACACGGCAAGGGGGATCGGCGATATCCACGGGCGGATCAACCCACACGATGGAGGTCATTCCAAACTCACACCTCGGTCTCGCCCCCACGCCGCCCGCCACCACACCACCACCAGGACCACCCGGCGTCCATTCCGGGCCTAGAGCCACTTGCTACTCCGGGCCAAACCTTAAGCACAAGCCCCCGTGCTCAGTGCGCACAGATCCGCACAAAGGGCTGCCCGTTTGCAACCTGGGTTTTAGTGTTGTCGAGAGACATTGTTGTGGGCACGGGCCAATCACAGGCGGGCAGGGAGAGGGCGGGGAGAATGCGGGCCAGGCAGCAGGCGCTGCGCGGGATCTTCCGGGCGCGTTCCAAGTGCTGGCGATTAATATGCCCATAAGCTGGGCCACAGGTGCAGGCGAGGAGCTGGCAGCACAAGGCGCCGATCCCGTCTTCCTGGCTCGCGGTCGGTTGTCTGTGGCGGCTGTGCGGTGCGGAGGACTGCATGTGCATGTATGGGGGTGGTTACCATGCACTTGGACAGCGTTGTCTAACAGAACGGGTTCCACCTGTTGATGTTTGCCCTGGAGGAGTAAGCGCCGCCTTTTCGGCGACCCTTGCCAGCCTGGGGAGGCGAGAACTGCGCACCGGTGTGCCGTTGCCGCGGCGCGGTCGTGCAGCACTAGGTTTGCACATGCGCCCACATCGCCACGTAAACGCAAGCCAGGTGGGGTCCGTAAAGGGTAGTGTGCGTCTGCAGCGCCGCACATGGCAGGACATCAGGCCAGGGCAATGCAAAGCAAGAAAAACCCCGGTCGCGAGCGCCCCCTTGGGAGAGGCCCGGGGTGGAACGAGCCGGCTGCTGTTGCAAAAGGCGGGGTGGCGGGGGTGGCGGGGATGGCGTGCCTCGGGGTCCGGACGCTAGCGTGAAATACGGCACGAGCCGGATCTAACTTTCGGCGTGCATTGCGGCTAAGATGATGCAAGCTCCCCAACGGATGTGTGGTCCGACTCAATTGTGGAAAGGTTACAATGTACCAGGCTTCCACCGCCACGTGGTAACCAACACAATGCTCTGCATTGCGCGTTCCAGTGCGTGACTGGCAGATTCTTCGCATGCAAAAATCGGATGCTGCAGCCTTGCATATGTGCATCGGGACAACCATTTGAGATAGGACGCCGCCATTGTACAGAACCCCAGGCGCACCCGCGGATATATTCCTCCAGCGAGTTTCAGTGGCGACGCCCGCGGGCGGGGTATGGCCATGTCGGTGCACATTCCACTGCTGCTGCAGCCGCCTTCTATTCCAGTGCTGCTGCAGCCGCCTTCCATTTCCGCCCTGTGGTTCCAGTGCCTGTGCGCCTTCTGTTCCCTTGCCCCACCGCATGCTGCCGGCTCTCCGCATGCGGCCGTCCCGCACTCGTTTGCCATTGATGCACCACCATGCCCGAGCAGGTGCTCTGGCCACCGGTGCCATGGCACCCTGCAGCTGCCACATCGAGTAGTCACTCCAAACAATGCTGCTTGACAACAATGGGCCCACCGCAACAGCCCGCAACAGCCCACAACAGCCCCACCAACTCCCGCGGCCCACACACAGCCCGCCGTGCATAAAGGCAACCCAGAGACAACCTGCAGGTGCCTGTAGGCCGCCACCCTAAAACTGTAGACCGCGCAGCTGCGCCACATACACGCACCCCAATCAGTCACACACCCAGCGTCCACACAGAGACCTGCAGCGCAAGCCAGATCCATGCATGCACTATGCACCTCCCACCCCAAACCAGATCCAGCGTCCTGAAACGACCCCGGCGGTGCAGCATTGTTGCCAGCACGCTGTGGACCTCTATGGCGTGCCAGCAAACTGCACCGTCCTGCGGCCCAATCACAGTCTGCCGGTGCTCCGCCACCACCGCGACCTGGCTTGCCATCCCCACCACCCGGCAGGCTGCATGGAGACCTGGCTTGTGACGCACCACACACCCCGGTCTGCAGCGCACCACATGGTCTGCAGCGTGCCGCCCCACACGCCTCTGCCGCTGCACAATGCTTGTGGCGCGTTGCTGCCTTTTCCCGCTATCGAGACCGCGCACCGTGTGAGGCTGGCAAATCAACCCTCCCCGCCGGGACTAGCCCAGACGGCCGTGTGGGCCCGCACTGCGCGGTGGAACGGGGACTTAGTTTGCCGGCCGCTCCACAGTACATAAGCTGCCAGCACTAGCCCTTCCACATGGCCTGTCTGCCATGTCCACCCCAGCCGACAGCGAGGCACTGCTGCACGTGTTGCCCGTGCGCTCCATGGCGGCGCGGTACACGGTCGTGAGCACGCTCGGCACCGGCAGCTTTGGCACCGTGGTGTTGGCCAAGTGCCGCCTGGGCACCGAGAAACTTGCAAGCGCCGACGCTGCCAAACACGGCACCATGATGGCGCCGGTCTACCCGGCCGGTCCGGCCGTCGGCGTGCTCAACTCCGGGCTTGTGGCCATCAAGACCATGCTGAAGCGGCTTGCCACGCTCAAGGACTACACCCAGGTGAAGGAGTTCCGTTTTCTCCTCGGGGTTCCGCTGCACCCGCTGTTGGTGCAGACGTACGAGGTGTTTGTCGACACCTCGCGCTTCCAGCTCCACATCGTCATGGAGTGCATGCTGCAGAACTTGTACCAGTTGTTCAAGGCGCGCAAGCACCACGGCTTCAGCCGCACCACGCTCCAGCTGTTGTTGGCGCAGTTGCTTGCGGGCGTGCACCACATCCACCGCCACGGCTACTTCCACCGCGACATCAAGCCCGAAAACATCTTGCTCATGCCGTGTCTGGAGTACTATGGCGGCAAGCACCACGTGCCGCCGCCGCTCCGCCTGTACAGCTACGTCCTCAAGTTGGCCGACTACGGGCTTGCGCGCCACGTGGACAGCCAGAGCCGCTTCACCCTGTACGTGCTGACTCGGTGGTACCGGCTGCCGGAGATCTTGTTGCGCCAGCCCCACTACGGCCAGCCGGTGGACATCTGGGCCTTTGGCTGTGTTGCGGTGGAGATGGCCACCTTCCGGCCCCTTTTCCCCGGTGCCAACGAGCTCGACCAGACGTGGCGCATCTTGGAGGTGATGGGACTGCCCGACGTGCTGGCGCACATGACCGTGGCAGCAGCAGCTGCAGGCACGTCTCTGCCAGACCGTGACCCTCCCATGGCTCCTCTTGGTGGTTTCTGGAGCGAGGCCCAGCCGTTGGCAGCACGCTTGGGATTGAACTTGCCGTTTGCCAAGGGCCTGCTGATGGAACGGATCCTCCCGCTCCACCCCGAGTTGCGGGCCACCATCCAAGAGTGTTTTGCGTGGAGCCCCTTGCGCAGAGCCACGGCCGAGGAGCTCTGCATGTTGCCGTACTTCCGTGGCACCTGCGCCAAGATGCTGCTCGAGCCCGCATGGGAGCCCGTTGCCCGGCGTCTGCTGCTGATGGGCTCCTTGGCCACCACTTCCACTGCTGCGTCTAGTGTGGCTCTGCCTACATCCGAAGACAAGAAACCGGACTCCCAGGAGCTACTGCTGGCCATACCCCCGCTGGCCTTCAGCACCGTGACCAAACAGTTGGCCAGCGTGAAGCAGTTGTTCATGCCACCGTGGCCAAACAACCGCAACCGCGAACAAGCACTCCAGTATCTCCCGGTTCCCGCTGTCTGCACCACCACCGGAGCCACAGGCGCTCTCGTGTGTGGCCAGTGCCAAACAGACACCGGCAACACAAGCAACCCAGCGCACGACTGCCCTCTCACGCCCCTCTACACGGATGAGGTGGCAGTGGAGGTGGCCACTGTGTCCGACAGTGCCGGGGAGCCATCCAAGCTGTGCTGGGAACTGCCCCGCTACCACTCAGGGTCCGGGGCGGCGGTGGGATCGTCGCTGCGGGCAGCCGATCCAAGGGGCAAGCGAGCTCGGTTGGCGGTGCCTTGCTAGCCCCGTGAACCCCACGACCAATAGCTAGACATAGACAAGAACCTTGCTGCCACCCACCAACCACCGGCAACGACGCGGTGGCCGAGCGCACCCACAAACACCGGCGGCGGCGAGATGCCACCAGGGTCCAGTCGTGCCGCCACCACACACCCGTGCACCACACACCCGTGCACCCTCCGCGGCGTGCAGCGGCTGCGTGCCCCAACGCCACGGCGATCCTCCACGGCGATCCTCGGGGCTGTTGCACGCCGAGCATCTTTCTGCAACACGTCTCTACCCAATGCCGGCGCCGCCACAGGACCTATCCAAAGCCCTAGTGGACAGTCTCTCGCTGTCCCGGATCCGCACGCGCACCGATGCGCTCGAAACGCTTTCGCTGCTGGTGCTGCTCGGTGCCGACCACCTCGCCCCCAAGCTCGCGCTGCAGTTGTGCGATGGGTTGGTGGCGTGTCTCGAGTTGGAGCGCGAGATGTACACGAAGCCTCTGGGCGGCCACACGGCTGCCGGGCTGCTTGAGCACCGCTTGCAGACTGCCAGCAGCGCTCTCCGGGCCATTGTGCTGGCGCCACGGTTGCTCCGGCCCAAGCGCCTTGTGGGGTTGTTGGGCCAGATCGAGCTGGTGTACTTTGAGTCTGGTGGCGAGCTGCCCCGGCCTGTCGTGCCTACTGCCCGCAACCTTGCCGACACGGTGCAGCGCGTGCTCCAGCGGCAGTTTGTGAAGGACCGTCTCGACGAGCTGCAGTGGACGGCAACGTTCCGGTTTCTTCTCCGAGCCGTGCGGCTGCACATGCTTCTTGCAGCGGGTTCTCCAAACCACGACTACCGCCAGGTGGGCGGCCTCTGCGTCGCGCTCTGCGAGTTGACCAACGCCTGCAGCCAGGTGTCGGTGCAGCCGTTGCCGTTGCACGCAGCAGACATGCACGGGGTGGCAAACTACACACACTTGCTGCAGCTTGTGGTGGACGTGTGGGCAAGCCGCGGAGACCGCACTGTTGACACTCACCTCGCCATGCTGCTTCTCCAGCTTGTGAACAGGTTGTGCATCGAGACGCAGACGTGTGCCTCCCACAGTGCCTCCTTTGCACGGTTGGTGCGGACGGGGTTTGAGCTCGTGTGCCATGCCTTCGACTCCAACACCTTCAACAGTTTTGACAACTTGAAGAAGCAGGTGGTTGTGTTTATGAGCTTGGATCCGTTGCAGTATGTCACGAGCGAGCTCAACATGCCGCCACAGGGCTCGATTCTCGACGACGAGAGCATCCACAGCGACGACGAGCGGGAAGACCACAAACGGCGCCGTGGAAACGACGGCGCCTGCGTCGAGGCCGACGTCCGCCCGCTCGACTACTTTACCTCTGATGGGTTTCTCTACACATACGCAGTGCTTCTTGGACAGGTGGTGTCCACCGTGTGCCACGACACGGCCAACCACGTTGCCGACAGCTCCGTGGGGTTTGCTCTTGTCCCACCCACCGCCACCTCCTGGTTCCGGTCTCGCACGTTGTACCTCAAGCCACTGGCGTCTCAAAACACCCCCACCCACCCGTGCAGTTCCGCCACGGTTGCTGGCGTCGCGCTGGCTCTGCGCCACTCGGGTCTGGTTCGGCCGTGGATGTTCCACCGTGCAGCTGTGCTCTGGCTCCTTCGGTTTTTCGAGCTTGGGCGAGCCCAGATCCTGGCCCGCCGCCAACGCCTGCCCCGCAAACCACGACTCCACGACGCAGTGGTGGACTCTCTCCACGCCAGCGCCCTGCCGCTCGAGTTCTTCCACATTCTCCAACAGCAGCCACAGTACTCCAAGAACGGCGAGCTCCAGCGTGGAGTGTTGATGCTTGTGGCCTTTTACTGCGAGGTGTGCCAGCCCGAGGGCAACAGCGGTGCCGGAGAACACCGCGTGCAGCCGCCCACCACTCCCAACACCACCACGATGGACGAGTTCACCTTCACGCAAACAATCACCCCAGAGATTCTCCTCACCAATGTGCTCCAGGGGTTTGACACCCCCGGATCCCAGTTTGCCGGGTTGGTGGCGTGCCGGGCCTTGCTTCCGTGCACCAAGGGCCCCACATCGCGCTGGGGCCAGGCGTTGAAGCTCGCGGTGCAGCTTGTGAAGGATCCACAGGCCCTGGCCGCCGCGTGTGCGGTGGCAGTGGCGGTGTTGCAGCACCAGGAGTACACGCCGGACAAGCCAGCCGTGGCGCTGCTTGAGCTGGTGATGGAGCTTGCGGAGGTAAACGGCCCGCTCGAGTTCTCGAACCACGCCTTTGTGTTTTGGTGCATGGTGCACCAGGTGGGCAAGTCGCCGGCCATCGAGCGGGTGGCTGCTCTGCAGGTGGTGCGGTGGTTCACCGCGCGGTGGCGTGTTGCCGAGCGCACCTGGCCGCGCAACACCGCTCTGTTTATGGCGTGGATGTGCGGGGTGTATGCCTGCGAGTTTCGCCTCGACGACGAACACCACTTCCGCGGCAGTGACTGCGAAGAAATGGCGGTGTACGAGCAGCAGCTGGAGGTGCGGGGCTTTTTCCTTCGTCAGGAGACCCCGGTGGAGGCGGAGGCCGCGGGGCGGGTGTTCCGGCCCACCCCGCTCCTGGGGCGGCGGCTATTCGTGGACGCCATGGTGCGGCTTGTGTGCGCAACTGAGCGTCTTGATGAGCGCGACCCGGACGGAGCCCTGGTGGCACGGTGTCGTCTTGCGGTGGTGCTCACTGCGGTGGAACGGGCACTCCGGCCAGTGGATGGGATGCTCGCCGTGGCCAACAACTTGCGACAGGCCGCTGCCGCTGTTGTGGTGCGGTGCAACGAGGCGGTGACCGGCAGCGCGGCAGTGGAGTGGGTGGCGGAGCTCAACCGTGCCGACCCGGCAGACCGCGATGCCGTGCTAGAGCATGTGTCCCGCCGTCGGCTTGTTCGGGAGGCTGCCCGGTGGGTGGGTGCAAACGCACCCGACGACGACACCGCCGTAGTGCCGTCACCGCTCCAGCTCGACGAGTGTGTTGGAGTGCTGGCACCTGGCGAGGTGCTTGCGTTTGCCTGTGCCACCGACGGCGGCGACGCAGCGGTGGAGATGCTTGTGTCCTGGGACGTGCTTAGCGGGCTATGCGGCCTCCATGTCTTGTGCCGCCACTGGGAGCGTGGGGGCGATGTGGCTTCCCCCGACCAGCTTGTGGGGTGGATTGGCACCCACGTGCTCAACCACCGACTCTTTCACCGCAGCGACCTTGCGCTCTGCTCCCAGTTCCGCGTTCTTGCCTTGGTGCTGCGGCTTACGCGGCCGCCCAAGGGGATGGCAGAGATCACTCGCTGGTGGACCGAGAGCGAACTGGCGCCTGCCACAGCTGCTAGCACATGCCGCTACATGCAGTGGATGACGTCGGGCGGCCCCGTGCCGGAATCGCTCTGGCCCATGTTTGGCACAGCCACCGGATGGATGCAGGTATGGTTGGTTGACCATGGTCTTGCCCAGGCTTTTGCTACAAGCACGCCGCCTGAACAGCAGGCGCTCTACACCAGCTGCTATGCGTCTTTTGAAGACCCCCAGCAGCTGGAAGAACACGCCGCCGTGTACACCCTCTTGTTTGCCAAGCTTGCCGGCACCCTGGACCTCATTCGCCAACACTGCGTGTTCAACATTCTCGAATGCGCCCGGTTGCCGTGGATGCTGCCGTACGTGCCTGCCGCCTTGCAGCTGATGTGCCACGAGGTGGGGGTGCCGCTGCCGCGAGACTTGTTTCGGCGGATGCGCCACGACTTGCTTTCGGTGTGGTGGCGGTACAACCGACCATGGCGCCAGTTCCCCCACGACACGGTGGGGTACGACACGTTCCAGCTGTTTGTGGCCGACAACTACTGCGACATGGCAGGGCTCAGTGTGGGGGTAGAGGGCAGTGAGCCGTTGATGGCAACGGTCGGGGAGCTTGCGCAGGCGCTGCACCAGCTGCCTCTGGATGTGTTGCGAGACTGTGTGCCGGTGGCTGTGGCCCTGGCATACGGCCCCCAGGGAGTGGGGGAGGCTGTGTGGGAGCGGCTTGGGGGCGACGGAGCTGCCAGAGGCCAGGCCTTGCGGATAGTGCTGGAGATGGTTGGACGGGTCGACTGCGGCAATGTGGATAGCCTCAACAAGGCGTTGCAGACCAAAGCCCCTGTGTTGTCGCTGGCGGACGCCCCCATGTTGTTCTGTCTGCCGCACCTGCTGATGGAGGTGGGCGAGTGCCGGCGCGCCGTGGAGCAGGTGCTTGCCCGTCTCTGCGACGGAGTGTTTTGGGACACGCGCAGCGTGTGGTTTGTGGTGCGGCGCTTGTTCGTGTTGCTCCTGCGGCTGCTCAGCGGGACACAACGGTTGCTTCACCTCCGCCGCCTTGTGTTTGTGATGGAGACGGTGCCTGCGGCGCTGGTCGGGAGCGATGCGTTTGTGCGTTTGGTGGTGCCGTCGGTGGGGCCGTTGTTGCGTCAGGAGCTTACAGCCACAGAAGCAGCGGCCGTGCTTGTGCACGTGCTACTGCGTGCAAGCCACGGATGGCAGAACCAGCCTCCAGAAGCATACATGCCGGTGGTGGTGACCTTGGCTTCGGTTGTGGCTGGAGAGCAGCGCCCTGGCCCGGTTTCTCGGTGGTTGCGGCAGTTTGTGGACGACCTGAGGCACCGGTGCAGCGCCCACCTGCTGTTTCCGTTGGTGGAGGCGGCGGTGGTAGTGGTCGCGGGCGACGAATACCCGCTTGGCGAGGAGGATGCCAAGCGGTTTCTTACGGGAAACATGGCCGACCTCGATGGCGGGCAGGCTCTGGTGCAGCTTCTTGCAAGCGTGTTCCGCGGAAGTTCCGTGCCGTCGGTGGAGCCTAGCGATGCCCCTGTCGTGGCACGGCTTCTTGCCATTGACTCCGTGCTGCCAACGTGTCCGTTTGGGTTGTGGCGCGCCCGGTTCCTTGGCCATAGCTACGGCCGCGTCCAGCTTCCAACAGAGATCGTGACGCCGCCGCAGTACCCCTTGAGCCGGCTCGCAGTACCTCTGGCCACCAACAGCGCCGTGCTTGCGCGAGTGTTTGACAAGATTCTCGCCGAGCTTCCCGGGGCCGGCGTGGAGCACGCAGCGTGCATCGAGAGTGTCATTGGTGTGGTGGTGTGGCAGCAGCAGCAGAACCACCAGCTGGTGAAGCGGGATGTCGACCTTTCCTCGTTCGAATCGTTTGGCCACCTTTCTCCGCTTGAGTTCCACCAGTGCGTGCTTGCCAACAGCGAGGGGGACACCAGTGGACTAGCACATACCCAGACGTTGGAGCAAGAGGTGGCCCTTCTCCCTGCACATGCCGCTGCCAGTCCGCTCGACACGTGGCTGACACGGCTTGCACTTGCGCTTCTCAACGGCCTTGCCAAGGAGCACCCGCTTGCCCCCGTGGTGCTGGTGTACGCGGTTCGCCAGCCCCTGTTTGCCCAGCACGCGTTGGGGGATCTTGCCAGCTGTTTTGTGCACGCGGGCGGCAGCAGGCAGGCAGTGGTGGGGATGGTGCAGGGGTTGGTGGCGGTGGACACAGCGGCTGCCACAGAGCTTGCGTTGGATGTTGTTCTTGCGGTCAGAGCTGGTGCCTTGGCAGACGGCGTGGCTCGCCCGCTGTTTGCGGCAGCGTTGGCATTGCTTGACCTTGCCCCGGTATTCCGATCGGCCAACCGCCACGGGATGGCCAAGGCAGCGCTCATGTTGTTTGAAGAGCACCACGCCGGGAACGGCCTGTGGCAGAGCGACGTGGAGACGCTTGCGTCCATCTACGCTCTGATCGAGGAGCCGGACCTTCAGTACGGTCTTCCTGCCAAGCCCCTGATGGCCCACGCCATCGACACGGTGAACCACGCCGGAAGTGGGTGGTTGAGCATTCTGGCCAACAGTGCGGTGCTCGACGGTGCGCTCAGCACCGGCGGCAACGGGACTACTCGGGCAACGGCCCACTTGGTGGAGAGCATGCTCCACTCGGGCCACGTGGGGTTGGCACGGGCGGTTGGCAGCGCAGGTGTTGACGCTGCCAGCGACGCACAGTACAGCTGGGCGTGGAGATTGGCACAGTGGGACCCGGCAGTGCCGGCCACGGTGCGGCTGGTGAACCAGGCCGTGTACAAGGCGTTGCGGCTTGCCCACGACTACGCATCGAGTCCGCAAGCCGTGTGTCGTGACGTGTTGCTGGAGGTGGCGGTGCTGAGGAGCATGCTTCCGTCCACACACGAATGGATCAAGGCGTTGGGGTGCGTGCTGGGGGTGGAGAGGGTGTTTGGCGGGGACCGGAGCTTGGTGACAACAGTGCCGTGTGTGTCGTTTGACGAATGGGACCCGCTCATGCTTTCGCGGTACCGGGCGTGGGAACAGCAGGCGGTGGGCGACCCAGGCGCGTCTTTTGCAGCGGTGCATGAGTTGGTGCACTACGGAGCAGAAGCGCGGAGTGCCGGGGCTCACCAGAAGGCATGGAACAGTGCCGTGTTGGTGGAAGAGCTTGTCGGGGTGCGGGGTGGCGGCGGTGAGTTGCAGGAGTGGCTTGCACGGTTGGCCCAGTTCGAGGCGGCCAGCACGCTTTGGGACCAGGGCATCAGCAGCACGCCGGTAGCCATGCTTCAGGCGATGCGGAAGCAGCCCGAGCCCACGTGCAACTTACCGTACGCAGCGCCGCTGCTTGTCCGGCTGCCGGCAATGGTGGATGCCACGCTTGTGCAGTGGACGCACGAGCTGAAGCAGGCAACGCCAGAGCTGATCTTGGACGACTACGTGGGGGCCATTGCCCGGAGCGACGGTGGACAGTTCGACGCAAGCGTGTACCACAAGGTGGCGCGGTTTTGCCATGCCCAGCTCAAGGACCCGGTGCAGGCAGCCCGACTCGCGGAGCACCGGGCGTTGGTGGAGAAGGAGGCGGCGGAAATGGCCCAGGTGCACGCTCACGCCAAGAGCCGCAAGTTCAGCAGCGAGGAGAAGCGGCAGTTGCGGCGCCACTACACCAAGGTGCAGCTTCGCCACAAGCTCTACAAGGAGACGGTGGGCCACCTCCAGAAGGCGACGGATCGGTTCATGCGGCGGGCGTTTGAGTTTTACACCAAGGCGGTGTGTGCGGGGGGCGACGACAAGGATGCAGACGCCTTGTGCGGGTTGTGGCTCGAGCACTCGCTCTACTGCACCGCCAACCCGGACATTGGCGAGGGCATGCTTGCGGTTCCCAGCCACCGGCTCGTGCGGTGGGCAGCGCAGTTGACGCTGCGGCTCGAGGACACGCTGCTGGCGTTCCAGGTGCTGTTGCAGGCCGTGGTGGTGCAGATGGCGCGGCAGCACCCGCACCACGTGTTGTATCTTCTTGAGCTGTTGCGGTTGCACCGGGCGTTCACGTACGAGGACCCACTGGGTCCTGCGGCGCTGCGGGCGCGTGCCGCGGACAAGGTGTGGCGGGTGTTGGCGGAGGACGTGGTGTTTGCACAGCGGGTGCTCGAGCCGTTGAAGCAGATGGCGCTGCACTGCGTGGCGTTGGCGCTGCACGAGCTGACGGGGCGGACGCCGATTGCGTTGGCCACGGTGGGTGGGGGGCGGTGGTGGCTGCGGGATGCCGGCTCGCTCGGCGTGGTGTTGCCCACGACGCGGGTGGAGGTGCGGGCGGGCGGGGACTATGCCCAGCACGTGCCCACGGTGGTGCTGGTGGACCCGGTGGTGCTGGTGGCGGCGTCGGGTATCAGCATGCCCAAGGTGGCCACGTTCACGCTCTCGGACGGGCTGCGGCCCCGGATGCTTCTCAAGGGGGGAGCAGACGACCTCCGGCAAGACGCCATCATGGAGCAGGTGTTTGAGCACGTGAACCGGTTGTTGCTAGAGGACAGCGAGACGCGGACACGGCGGTTGCGGGTGCGTACGTACAAGGTGGTGCCGTTGGGTCCCAAGGCAGGGGTGCTTGAGTTTGTAGCGCACTCGCTCGCGCTTGGCGACGTGGTGCGACCGTTGCACGAGCAGCACGGCGACACGGTGCTGTTCAACACGGCACGGCAGATGATGAAGGAGGTGCAGCTGCGGCTGCCAGGAGAGCGGCTCTTGGCGTACCGCCGGGTGTGTGCCGGGGTGCGGCCACAGCTCCGGCACTGGTTCTTCCAGCAGTTCCCACTGCCGGACGAGTGGTTCCGGCTGCGAGTGGTGTACACACGCGGCGTGGCGTGCACGCTGATTGTGGGCCATGTGCTTGGGTTGGGAGACCGCCACAACAACAACGTTTTGTTGGACACGCGCACAGGCGAGCCGGTGCACATCGACTTGGGGGTGGCGTTTGACCAGGGCAAGTTGTTGCCGGTGCCGGAAACGGTGCCGTTCCGGCTCACGCGAGACGTGGTGGACGGGTTGGGCGTCACCGGCACGCAGGGGGCGTTCCGCAAGGACTGCGAGCACACGTTGGCGGTGTTGCGGCGCCACCGCGAACGCATTCTCAGCGTGCTTGACATTTTGCGGTGGGATCCGTTGTACCTGTGGACCTTGTCGCCGTTGAAGCGGCAGATGATGCAGCCGGAGGGCACGGAGGAGGCGGAGGCGGAGGCGGACGTGGACCCGGCGTTGGCAGAGGTGGCGGGACGCACGCGGCTGCTGCGGTCGATGCTCGGCTCGGTGCTGCGGCCGGTGCTGCGGCAGTCGCTGGTGGCGTTTCTCCAGCCGGCCCGGGCCCCGGAGGACGACGCGCTGGTGGCGGGACGCGCGGTGGCGGGTGTGCGGGACAAGCTCGACTCGCTGTTGCACGTGGAGGCGGCGGTGCGCGAGTTGATCCAGCAGGCAGTGGCGCCGGAAAACCTCCTGGTGATATTTTGCGGGTGGTGTCCTTTCTACTAGCACTCCGTCTGCACAGGTGTCTCCCCGGCAGTACTGCTCGCACGGGCGCCGTATTCGTAGGCTCGGCCCGCTCGGGTGTCGTATTCACAAGCATCTCGCAGCCGTTTCCCCGCGGCTTCTCCGAGGAGGTGCATGCAGCATGCGGTCTGTGTGCAGGACGCAGCATGCACAGGCCATCGGTCCCCCTCTCCTGATGACCCCTCGCCCCCACGTTTCCTCCGGTCTTTCCGTTGCGCGAGCAGTTGGCGGTGCAAGAGGCTGTGTGAGTCGAGAGATATATTGTATTGGTGCCCTGCCATGGACGAGAGCACCACGCCGACCGAGAGCGGGCGCTGCTCGCCACGATCGGTGCCCACACCCAAGAAAACGGTGCTGTTTCTGGGCATGGATCAGGTGATGAGTGTGCCCAGCCGCGTGGAGGAGGAAGGCACGCGCCAGGGAGATGACCCGGTGCTGTTTGACTTGAATGTGTTTGACAAGGCGCTGCTGAGCGACGACGAGGGGTTGTTGGCGCTCCCGGCGTTCAAGAAGCGCCCGTTGAGCGACACGCCTGTGGTGAGTTCGGTGCTGTCGCCAAACATCAACCCACAGCCAAGCGACGAGAGCGGGCTGGTGTCGACCGAGGTACTGCCGATGCTCTACACTACACGGCCCAAGGGTCCTGTCATGAAGATTCCGCCGTTGCGGCTCGACTCGCCCGGCGGCCACGCCACCAGTCTCACGGCAGTGCTTGAGGACGGCATGCCGATGCACACGAGTGCTCCGCCGGCAGCGGCTGGCGGCGGCACAGGAACAGTGCTGCCCACACGACACATTCCACCCTCGTCCACCACGTTGACGATTCCCGGGTTGACGCGGTCGCGGAAGGCGCCCAACGGCGAGATCACCGACGTGCTGCAGGTGCTGCTGAAGCTTGTGGTGGTGATGGTGGGGCTCCCCGCGCGCGGCAAGCTGTACCTCACGAACAAGCTTGCGCGGTACCTCAACTGGTTGCAGCACGAGACCCGGGTGTTCAACGTGGGAAACACGAGACGGCGGGCGCAGCCAGACATCGGTCCGTTTGCACACCCGTTGACAGATCTGGAGAAGAAGAAGCTGAGCGAGCACTTGGCAGCCAAGGCAGAGGAGACCGCGGGGAAATCCCCCACACAGCACGACGCGGCCTTCTTCAACCCCAACAACAAGGAGAGCGTGGCGATCCGCGAGCAGTGGGCCATGGACACGCTTGACGAGTTGTTGGACTACCTTGTGGACGGTCCGGGCACGGTGGGCATCTTCGACGCCACGAACCTGACCAAGGTGCGGCGGGCCAAGATTCTTGCGCGGATCAACGAGCGCACAGGCGGGCGCCTCAAGGTGATGTACCTCGAGAGCGTGTGCAACGACCACCTGATAATCGAGAACAACATGCGGATGAAGCTCTCGGGTCCGGACTACAAGGACACGGACCCGGAGGTGGCGCTCCGGGACTTTGCTGGGCGGTTGGCCAACTACGAGAAGGCGTACGAAACGATTGACGAGGAGGAGGAGAAGGTGCCGGGGTTCCAGTATGTCAAGATGGTGGACGTGGGGAAGAAGCTTGTGGCGTTCAACACCAGCGGGTTTCTTGCGCTGCAGACCATCTTCTACCTTCTCAACTTCAACTTGACGAGCCGGCAGGTGTGGGTGACGCGGCACGGCGAGAGCACGGACAACGTGGCGGGGCGGATTGGAGGCGATGCGCCGTTGACGCGCCGGGGCCACAAGTTTGCGGCGGCGCTCCAGCGCTTCATGAACCACGAGCGGCGGGAGTTCCGCAAGCGGCAGATGGAGGATTTCCGCAAGCGGCTTGTGTGGAAGGGCCAGCAGGACGAGCAGCCACCGGACGATCCGCAGTTCTGTGTGTGGCTGCTGATGCTCCGGCGGCTGGTGGAGACGGCCGACAAGTTCCAGAAGTACAACGACGTGCTTGAGAGCGGCCAGATCGGGGCCGAGGAGGCGGTGCTGCCGTACCACTTGAAGGAGATGCGGATGCTCAACGAGTTGGGGGCTGGGATGATGGATGGCATGACGTATCTGGAGATCCAGCAGCGGTACCCGGCCGAGTTTGAGGAGCGGGTGCACAACAAGATGGGGTACCGGTACCCGGGGGTGGGGGGAGAGCTGTACTTGGACGTGATCAACCGGCTCAAGCCGGTGATCAGCGAGATCGAGCGGACAACGCTGCACTTGATGCTTGTGACGCACCGGGTGGTGGCCCGGGTGCTTCTTGGGTATCTTCTCAACTTGCACAAGCTGGTGATCGGGCTGTTGGACGTGCCGTTGCACCTGTTGTATGTGTTGGAGACGCGGCCGTACGGCAACGACTACCTGTACTACGAGTACGACGAGCAGCAGGACTGGTTCTTCAAGGTGGACCCGGACCAGAAGAAGAAGATCAAGCAGGTGGGGGTGAACCACCGCGAGCGGCAGTACCTGGTGGTGCCGACGATCGGGCGTTCTGGGAGCGCAGCGGTTCGGCCGGGTCCGGTGGCAGCGGGGCTCTCGGCGCTGCTCCGCCAGCCGGCAGGGCGGCACCCTCCGGGCCGGTTGCCAATGGACCAGTTGCCAATGGACCAGTTGGACGAGAAGCTACAGAAGTTGAAGGCGACGAGATAGTGGCTATAGCTAGGTGCACGGGACTCCCGCCAGGCCGAGGCCACGGCAAACACGCGGCTGCTGCAACCATGTGCGCCCGCCCTGTTGCAACCACGGCCCTACTAAGCACCGCGCACATGACTACCAGACGCCGCACCCATTGTGCAGGGACCAGGCGGCGATAGTTCTGGCCCCTGCCAATCCCTGCACAGACCCCTGCCGCCCAGACACCACGCCTCATGTGTCTCACAACCGCACTATACCACCCGCCCTGTCCTCTGTCTGTGTCCAGCACCAGCAGCTAGAGGCCGCCCCCCGCCATGCATTCCTCCTGCTGTTTCCGGTAACCACCCAGCCCCGTCGCGGTTGCAGGCGCCAGCTGCAGGAGCACGATGCCGACGCGTCACGACCATTAATTATTGCCCGATTGGGCAGGAGGCGCACGGAAACAGACTGCATGCCGCCACCATCTCCTGTCGCTACCGCAAAAACCTCTTACCTACTCGCCCCCTTGTTCCCACGCCTCACTGTGCCTGTCGTTACGACTGCAGCTGCATATAACTGTCTGCTCCTGCCCCTGCAACCACTGCCCCCACTCCTCCCATCCATGACCACTCACCCCATGCAACACCCGCCGCTCAATCCCTCGGAGGATGTGATTGCCGAGAAGGTGCTCCAGCGGGCCCAGATCTCGCGCATCTCACGCCAGCTCAAGCTGCGCTTGGCCCAGGCCAGCGTGCGTGCACGGTGCGATCTGCTGGCTGCGGCTCCCCGCAAGAGTGCCGTGTCCTCGCTGCCGGCCTCCTCCCTGCCCGACCGGCGCCTGCTCCCGCTGCTGAAGCGGCTCTTGGACCTGGACCCCACGGAGCCCGAGAGCGAGCACCTGCCCATGAAGAAGCACACGCTGAACCCCACTCTCTCCAACATGCCGCTGCTGCCGATCTACGCCACGGGCGCCAGAGACACCGCGGGCCACCGCCTCGAGCCGCCCAAGACGCCGCCGCCGTTCCACCGCAAGGTGCTGCTGCACTCCACGGTGCTGCACGGCCTGGACGAGAAGGACGAGCTGACCGCGGCCAACGACCACGTGTTTTCCACGCCCAAGGCACTGACGCGGGGGATGGGGCTTCTTGCCACGCCCAGCCGCGGCGACGACGACGAGGGTGCCGACCTCCTCATGTTCCTTGCCACCCTGCCGCTGCCCGCCACCTACCGGCTGCAGTTGCTCCGTGACTTGCCCACCACCCCCAAGCACAGCCTGATCATGCTGCTCCACACCACTCTGCCCGCGGCTGAGGACACCAAGCAGACGCTTGCCATGACGGCGCTGGCACTGGGTGCCGCCACCATCTCCACCATCACGCGCCCCAGCAGACCGCGGCAGCCCACGTTTGTGGCACCGGCAACGCCCAAGCGCACCGGGCTCAAGCAGCTTGGCGACTTGATGCGGACGCCTGGCCGCGGCACCACCCCCAGCTTCAACATGAACGACTACGTCAACTTCTTTACGCCGCTGCCGCGTGCAGCCAAGGCCCAGGGCGACGCGGCCCCGAGCACGCCTGGACGCATTGTCAACTTCGACCGGTTTGCGTTTGGCACGCCGGGGCGCCGCGCCGGCGAGCTGCCGTTCCGGCGGGCGTGAGCCCCTGAACCGCGAGCTAACGAGAATGATGACCCTGGGTAATGCTACACACTGGCGGATGCTATAAACCAACTAGGCTGCTAATGCTACAGACACTTGGTGCACGCGCTACACCCGACTGTTCAGGCGCCATGCCTGCTCGTTCAGACGCTAAGCCTGCTCGTACACGCCCGGACGCACCGTGGCGGCGCTGGTGTCGAACGGCTCCTCGCCACCAAACTGCGTCTCCTTGTGGATGCGCAGCTTTTCATCGCTCACGGCGGGAGTGCTGGGGTCCGGCACGTCCTTCAGGTTCTCGCGGTGGATGGCAATCACCGCGTCGTTCGAAAGGTTGGCCACGCTGCTGGTGTCCAACAGCCGCGGGAGCTTGCCGCCGTTGGGGGCCTGCTCCAAGGGCGTGGTGGTCATGTCGGAAACACTCAGGTGGCTCGAGATGGCCACCTGGGGCACCCCGGCAAACGACTGGCGTGGCGCCGTGGACACCAGCGCCACGTCGCCGCGGGACGCACGGGCAGCAACCGCCTCGCCGTGCCGGAGCTGAGCAAGCTTCAGCCGCTCCACCGGGTTGGGAGCATTGGTCAACTGCTTAAGATCGTCAAACCACTCCTTCATGAGGCTGTACAGGTCGGCACGGAACAAGTAGTTGTGGTCCTTGCGAATAAGCCCCGGCTCTTTCACCTTGAGAACAAACTTGCCGTCCTGCAGCTGCAGCAGATCCAGCACCAGGCAGTCCTGGAGCGGGAACAGCTTCACGGGCTTGGGGTCCTGCTTGCGATCAGGCAGACGGAACTCGTGGAGAAAGGACGGCGTGAGAACAAACCAGCTGCGGGCATACAGCTTGGTGAACTTGGTGCGGCGCTCCAAGTACCCCGAGCGCACTTCGTACCCCAAGGGGTTGCTCATGTGGGCATAGTGGAGCTGCTGCACCAGACGCGTGGGCAGGTTGGGGTCGATGAAGTTTTCGTCCTTGGCCACAAACGCATCCCACTCAAACAGCAGCTCCTTGGTGAGAATGCCGCTGTCAAGCCTGACAATAAACCGGTCAAACACCACCTGGGCCTCGGTGCCGAGAAGCTGCGCGTACGTGGTGAGGGCGTTCTGCACCTCCACCACCACAATCTTCTCCAACTCCTTGCCGCTCAGCTGGAGGTTGACAAACGCATCGTGGAGGTACAGCTCCTCCGTCACCTGCAGCTTGAGCAAGCGGTCGAGCAAGGTCTTGATGAGATACGGGTCCATGTCTGCGTGGAGCAGCGCCGGCGTGCGGCGGCACGTGTCGATGGCCTGCTGGTAGCGCTTGAGAGTATCGCGTGTGGACGAGAGGTCGGTTGAAAGCAGCAGGCGAAAGTCCAGCAGAAGCGAGCGGATCTCCTTGATCTTGACAAGAAGGTCCTTGCGGAGCTCCTCAAGCCGCGGAATCACCTTTGTTGTGAGCTCGCGCGCAGTGGCCTTGGTGTTGGTGGCCATGCTCGCGTGGAACTGCGCCAACACCCCGGGAATGTCCTGCACCAGGCCGTTGCCCTGGGGAAGAAAGAGCTTGGTGGCTGCCACCTGCTCGGCACGGCGCTGCTCGGCTTCCAGGTTGCTGTGGTGGCCACCGGCGGCTGGCCGCGGCGGAGCACTGCCAGGCGCCACAAACGGGAACTGGAGCGCCTGCTGGAGCCGCAACTGCTGGCGCATCATCTCCTCGTGCACATTGGCCGTCTCCTTGAGGTACACCACAAGCAGCTTGATGATGCTGCGCCAGGCACCAAAGCGCAGGGCCAACACCTCGGTGGGGTTAGCACCAAGGGGAAGCGACACGTAGAGCGGGTCGCGCGGGTCGTGCACCACCAGGGGCCCGCGGCTGGTGGCGGCGGCGTGGCCGCCAAGACTGGCGGAGCGCTCCGGGTCGATCCGCAACAGCCGGGTGCGCTCCTGCTGCTCCTGCTGGCGCTGCAACTGCTGGAGATGGAGCTGGTTCAGCTGCAGGATCTGGGTCATGCTGTTGGGGTTCGGCAGAACCGTTGGCGGAGGAAGCGACATGTGGTGAGGGGGCGGGAGATGCGGTGGGGCAAAAGAGGCAAGTGGTGATGTGATGCCGAATCGGGCAACAGGCTGTGTTTGCGCGCGCACACTACAGCACACGGAGCAGCGACAGGGCGCAACAGAGTCATACATGTAAATCAGCTGAGAGGGTGGGGTCACGATTGTGTGGGCCGGTGCTCCGGGCTCACGCCTTGCCGTACACCATTTCGCGGCACAACTTCTCCAAGGGGCCGTAGTCCTTGCTCTTGACCAACTGGAACTCTTCGATAAACACCACAAAGTGCTTGAGCGACGTGTTCAAGTGCAGGCCCAAGCCCAACTCGCGGATCTCGTCAAAGTGGTGGCAGTAGATGTGCGCGTACACCCGGAACAACCGCTTGAACATGGTGCGCACAAGCGTCTCGAACAGACGCGGGAACGGCTGGCCAACCCGGGCCGGGAACACGTGCTCGTCGTCGAAGTTGGTCTGGCACCAGTACATGAGCTTCTCGATGTAGAGCGGGGCCGCGAGCGGATACGGCTTGCCGCCCAGCGGGTCCTGCCAGAGGTACTCGTACTCCGCAGTCGCGAGCATCTGCGGACACAGGGCCGGCAGACAGAACTCCGTGATGGAGCCGTACAACATGTTGAGCTGGTTGTAAAAGTCCACCGCGTGCACGGCATACCACTCGTGGAGCAGCTCGCCCAGCGGGAGCTTGACCGCCTGCTGCAACGCCAGGTCCGAGCCCAACAGCTGCTCCGCATACAGCCGGATGCGGGTGTGCAGCAGGTACGGGCGGTCCGGTGCCTGCGGGAGTTCTTTCTCTGCCGCCTCCGGCAGCTGGCCCCGCGGCTTGAACAGCCGAGTGGTTTTTAGCGTGTGTGCGTTCGTGAGGTGGAGGTTCTGGAAGAACAGCATGTCGGGAGGAGCAGGGAGCAAACAGAGGCGGGTCGGGTTGCAGCCGGCGCCAGCTGCGGAGATGGATCGGCTGCGCGGCTGTTTACCTTTTGCTGCTGCCCGCCGCATTAGGAAATGTCATTGCGTCCTGCCTAGTACAACTTCTCTACGGCGCCGCGGTTGTCGCGGCGCTGCACCTCGAGCGCGCGGGCCATGACCACCACCTCGCGCCACAGCTGGTCAAACACAGAGCTGGCAAACTTGGTGGTCGCAAGGTCGCGGCCGCGTGCGCGCATCGACTCCTCCGTAGCCGTGTCGAGACCAGCCGCCTGCTCAAACGCCTCCACCAACAGCGGGAACACCACCGGCTTGCCGCCGGGACCGGCCACCTCCTTGCCGGGAAAGTCCGGGTCCAGCGGCGAGCGGAAAAACACTCCCGTAGCGTCCCGGTCCCGGTCGCCGCTGGCACTGTGCGTCGCGAGGTTCCACGGCACGACAATGTCCTCCAAGGGCCCGGCACTCGCGTGCACAATGGGGATGCACCCGTTGGCAAGGTAGTCCACCACCACGATTCCAAAGTGCTCGTTCCACATGGCGTTCAACCCGAAGCGAGCGCGCCGGAGCCACAGCTGCAACTCTGCAAGCAGCGCGTTCACCACAAACTCCACCGCGTGCTCGATCTCCAACTCCAGCACAAGCTGCTTAAGCTGTGCCACGAGCGCCTCGTCCTCCGGACCCCGCGTCAGACCAAGAAGCACAAGCTTCGGCGGCGTTCCCAGCGTCGCCCGCACAAACGAGGCGTACTCGTGGAGCACCAACTCGTCGCGCTTCTCGGGCCGGAACTGCGCAATGCGGAGAATCACGTTTTCCTTGGCGCCGTTCTCCGTTGCCAGCACTGCGTTGGCACCGTCGCACGGCGGGTACACCGTGGCAATGGCCTCGTTGAGATACCACACCTTGAGGAGGTGGTCGCGGGTCCACGAAGAGTTGGCAATGGTGATGTCGCTGAGAGCACCCACGCGGGTGTACACCATCTTGAACACCAGCCAGTAGACATACTTCAAGGCATCCGCAAGCAGGCGCATGGGGTGCAACTGGGCAAGCATGTCCGACTGCACCACGGGATAGTGCACGTACAGCACCACGGGAATGCCCACGGTGGCAGACAACGCGGGGAGAGCAAACGGCAAGCCCACCGTGTCCACCCACACGTCGGGCGTGAGCCGGAGCATGGCCTCGAAGCCAAGAGCAACGGTGCCCACCGCCTGGCCCACGAGGGTGAAGCGGGGCCAGTGGGCAGCGGTGATGAGGTGGCGCCGCTTGAGGTAGATGAACACCACGCGGTGCTCATCAAGCTCGATTCCAAACCGGTGCTTTGCGTGGTCAAGGATCTCGAGCGGCGGGGTGGTGGTGTCGCCGGTGTAGATGGCACACACGTTCGTGGGGAACGTTTCCAACGTCACCTTCACGGCCTCCCACAACACACGCTCGCCGCCGCCGCCGCCGGTAGCAAACGGGTGGAAAAAACCAAAGATGCGGCGCCGCAAGGGGTCGTCCGGATACTGCGGTCGCATGAGCCGGCGGAACTGCACCTTGTTCGCCTTGTCTGCGGGGTCGATCTTGATCTTGTTGGTGGCGTAGTTGGTGTAGAAGGCGGGTGCCTCGGCGGCAAGAATGCACCGGCGGCGGTATGCCAGGTCCTTGTTGTGGCACTTGACGTACACAGGCTTTTCCAGGTCCAACGCGGCACCGATAACCTCGTGGAAGGTGTCGGGCGGCGGCACAAGCACGAACCGCGAGAAGGCCGTGTTCAACAACAGATAGCACACATAGCTCCCCACCACCGTGAGGAAACTCAACGCGATGATGTAGTCCGCCGGGTTGTCAAAGCGGAGGTACTGCAACATGGGTGGGAAGAGAGAGAGTGGAGCCCGAGAAGGACAAAGGGTTGTCAATCGGTTTTATTCAGGCGTGCGTTTCGGCAATCTCCGGGGCGATAAGGATAACGGAAACGCCCGAGCGCCAAGGGCTCCGGCGGGACAGAGTGCACGGCGGCTTGTGCGCAGCCAGGCTCTAGATATGTACATTGGCCGCTAGTACCCTCTGCGCTTGGCGGTCTCCACCATGTGCAACATCCGCTGGATGCCGGTGGCAAAGCGCTCGGTGCGGTGCGCGTTGCCCTTCTCCCACTTGAGGAACTTGGGTCTGATGTAGAACTTCTGGTCGCGCGCATTCTCGCGCACGCGGTTCTCGCGGCAGATCTGGTTGAGGCGGCCGAGTGCCGCGTGCACGTCGCCGTTCACCACGTTCACGGTGCGGCCGGCAGCGGGGCCCGACAACTTGAACTGCGCTGCATACGTCTTGGGAGGAACCACAAAGTCCTCGGACGAGAGAAGCGCGTTGCGGGGAGCGGCGCGGACGCTGTTGCTGGGCTTGAGCTTGGTGAGCAGGTCAAAGAGGTCTTTGCTCGCGTTCAGTGGCGCCGGCGGAGGCGCAGTGGAGTTGAGGCGGGAAAGAACGCCAGACGCACGAGACATGGGGGGTGCCCGCAGCAACACACCAGGCCAGCGACAGAGCATGTGGGTGGTGGAGAGTTGGTAAAATCTGGTGGAGAAGGTGTGGTGGAGGCACGCCGGTGGGGGCACGCCGGTGGGGGCACGCCGGTGGGGGCACGACACGGCCTGGCCGGGACAGAAAAAAAAAAAGCGCTTGCCTTGCCCCACGCCACCAATGAGCACTGATCCGGTTGCTGCGACTGCGGAGGCGATTGAGGGACTCAATGTGAGTGCTGCCGGGGAGGCTGCTGGTTCTGGTGCGGCCCCCGAGACCACTGCCTCCGGTGCGGCCCCCGAGCCAGCTGCGGCAACGGCCTCGAAAAAGAAGAAGAAGAGCAAGAGCAAGAAGAAGGGCCTTTCGAACATTGCCCTGTACTACCCCGAGGGTGCGTACCCGGAGGGCGAGTGGCAGGACTACACAGACACAAACCTCTACCGCACGACGGACGAGGAGAAGCGGGCGCTCGACCGGGAGAACACGGAGCACTGGAACGACTTCCGCAAGGGCGCGGAGATCCACCGGCGGGTGCGGAAGCGCGCGCGCGAGTTGATCAAGCCGGGCATGACGATGATCGAGATTGCCGAGCTCATTGAGAACGCGACGCGGCAGTACTCGGGCGAGGGCCAGCTCGGCGGGGGCATTGGGTTCCCGACAGGGTTGCTGTTGAACCACTGCGCGGCGCACTACACGCCGAACGCGGGGGACAAGACGGTGCTCCAGCACGGGGACGTGATGAAGGTGGACTTTGGCGTGCAGGTGAACGGGCGGATTGTGGACTGTGCCTTCACGCACACGTTTGACCCCAAGTACGACACGCTTCTCGAGGCGGTGAAGGCGGCCACCAACACGGGCATCAAGGAGGCGGGCATCGACGTGCGGTTGACGGATATTGGCGAGGCGGTGCAGGAGACGATGGAGCTGTACGAGTTGGAGCTTGACGGAAAGACGTATCCGATCCGGCCGATCCGGAACTTGAACGGCCACAACATCGACAAGTACCGGATCCACGGCGGCAAGTCGGTGCCGATTGTGAAGAACAACGACCAGACCAAGATGGAGGAGGGCGAGACGTTTGCCATCGAGACGTTCGGGTCCACGGGCCGCGGCTACGTGATTGGCAGCGGCGAGTGCCTGCACTACGCCATCAACACGGACGCGCCGGCGGGGGCCGCGGTGCGGGTGAACCGCGCACGGCAGTTGTTGGACACGATCGACAAGACGTTTGGCACGCTTCCGTTCTGCCGGCGGTACTTGGACCGCGCGGGCGAGGAAAAGTACCTTCTTGCGTTGAACCTGTTGGTGAAGCTGGGGGTGGTGCTGGACTACCCGCCGTTGTGGGACGAGGCGGGCGCGTTGACGGCGCAGTACGAGCACACGATCTTGCTCCACCCCACGCGCAAGGAGGTGGTGCTGCGGGGCGACGACTACTAGGGAGAGTTTTCTTGCGGCGTGCCCTGTGCGTGTCCTGGCCGTGCCCCGGCTGCGCGCCTCGACCCTGTCCCGGCCGCGTGCCCTCTAGGCTTTGTACCCCAACCTCCACACGACGCCACGATCGGCAGGCACATTCTCTGCAGGGCGCGTGCAGGACGAGCGTGTCGCTACCAGGGATTTCGGCGCAGACTGCAAAACACTTTGCTGGCGCTTCCATCACCACTTCCCCCCTCTCCGCCACCTCGCCGTCGTCAAGAGACCCAAGATGGAAATCACACCCGAGGTCTTGCAATTCACCGGTATGTTGTTGCGCTGATGGATGGCGTGCCTGTGGCAGTTTCCGGCAGCGGCGCAGACGCGCCGCAGCGTGCTGCTCCAGGGCACGCGACCTCGCCACCGCGCAGTCCCCCCGAGGCTGTTCCGCGCCGTACTAACCCCAGACATCGACCTGACGTACAACACGTCGGCGCTCACGTTGACCAACACGCTGGACCAGATGCTTGCGTTCAAGGTCAAGACGACCGCGCCCAAGGTGTACCACGTGCGGCCCAACGCGGCTGTGGTGGGGCCCAACGAGCTGGTGAAGGTGGACATCTACTTCAAGGGCTGGGAAGAGGAACCCGGTCCGGGCTTTGTGTGCCGCGACAAGTTCCTTGTGGTGTGGCTCCCGTGCCCGTACACCATCGACGAGAGCGTGACGGTGGCGCAGCTCTGGCCCAAGTTGGAACTGGAGTTCAAGGCGGTCTCCAACAACAAGAAGGTGCGCGTGGAGTTTGTGCTTGGCCAGCCCGAGGGCACGGCGGGAGGCGAGGCGCCGTCCGAGGCTGTGCCCGGCGTGCCCGGCTCCACGGACCTGCAGGCTGAGTTGGAGGAGCTGCGCGGCAAGGTCTCGGCCATGACGGAGAAGATGGAGAGCAACAAGGCCCAGGCTGCAGTGCGCACGGCCCCGGCTCCTGAACAGAGCCTGGCCTTCCTGGTCACACTTGCGTTGGTGCTTCTCTTGTTGGCGTTCATCTTGGCGTACATCTTCTTTTAGTTATGAACGGTTGTAGTTTGCCCCTCCTTCTTTTGCCATGTCGGGAAAAGCCAGCGCGGCGAGCGCGAGCATCAACCTCCTCAACACCATCATTGGTGCCGGCATGCTTGCCATGCCCTACGGCATCAAGGCCAACGGCGTGGTGCTCGGCGTGTGGGTCATTGTCTTTTCCGCGTGCTGCTCCCTGTTTGGCTTGTACCTCCAGGGCAAGTGCACGCGCTATGCCCCGCTCGGCCACGCCCTGTTCTTTCTGTTGCTGCAGCTCACGTACCCGCAGTTGCTGGTGGTGTTTGACCTTGCCATTGCGGTCAAGTGCTTTGGCGTGGGCATTCTGTATCTCGTTGTGGTGGGCGACTTGGTGCCCAAGGTGGTGGCCAGCTTGGCCAGCAAGGCTGCTCTTGAGAGCCACCCGTGGTTGCTCCACCGCAACGTGTGGATTGCGCTTCTGGCGGTGGTGGTGGTGCCGCTTCTGTGCTTGAAGAAACTCGACTCGTTGCGCTACGCTCTGATGGTGGCGCTCTCGCTGGTGGCCTATCTCGCCGTGCTTGTGGTGGTGCACTTTTTGCGCCACGACGTGCCCGAGTCCGGTCCGGTGCGTGTGTGGAAGCCGTACCTGGTGCTGACCATGTTGGGTGCCTTCCCGATCTTTGTCTTTGCCTACACCTGCCACCAGAACATGTTCTCGCTTGTGAACGAGTTGAAGGACAAGCTGCCGCGCAACATCAACCGGGTGATTGTGGGGGCCATCGGCACCGCTGTGCTGTTGTACGTCGTGGTGGGGGTGTCTGGCTACATTACGTTTGGTGACTTGGTGGGCGGCAACATCATTGTTCTGTACCCACAGTCCTTCAGCTCCACCTTTGGCCGTGCTGCCATTGTGGTGCTCGTGGTGTTGTCCTTCCCGTTGCAGTGCCACCCGTGCCGTGCCAGCATCAACCATGTGTTGCACTACGCCAAGCAGTACGGCTCGGAGGCGCCGCTGCGCCAGCCATCCACCGAAAACCTCCCGTTGATCGAGGAGGGCCAGGAAGCCCCCAGCGAGCACGCTGCCCCCGTGGTGGTGATTTCCCCCAAGGCCTTCTGGGCCATCACCGCCACCATTGTCACCTGTTCGTACCTCGTGGCGTTTCTGGTGCTGCTGCTCGAGCACGTGCTTGCCTTTGTTGGCTCCACCGGCTCCACCTCCATCCTGTTTATTCTCCCTGGCTTGTTTGGCTACACGCTCATTGGCTCCGAGAAGGACCCCGCCCACCTCACATTGAAGGAACGTCTCCAGAAATACGGCGGCTTGGCCCTCGCCATGTGGGGGGTGGTGGTGATGGTGGTGTGTTTGAGTGCTACCATCTTCCTTGGAGCCACGCATTAGCCGCCGAGCTCCATGGTGCTTTTCCCCACGCCACCCACCCCCACGGGTGGTGCCGCCCGCCCCTCCGCGTGGCAGCTCCGCACCGCCGGCGTGTACTCGGCGGTAGCGCTCCAGGCGGTCATGGTGGGCCACTTTACCCTTGGCCTCCAGAGCAACTATCTTGGCCGCATGGATGTTCCTGGAACCACCCCTGGCCTGTTGTTTGTGCTGTTGATGCAGCTTGGCTATGCCATTGGGTGTCTTGCCGGTGTCTTCTCGCTTCACGCCGCCCACCATGTGCTCAGTTCGGTGGGGACTGTTGTGTTTGCGTGTGCGGTGGTGCTCGAGTGGATGCTGCCCCGCCTCGGCATCTGCGCCTACACGGTGGCGCAGGTGGTGCAAGGAGCGGCGTTGGGTCTCGTGGGCCGTGCTGCCCATGTGTATCTTCGAGACATTGCCATTGCCCCGCTCGACCGGATGGTGGGGCCGGCCACCAGTGTGTGTGGAGCCGCCGCGGTGCTTGCCGGCAAGTGGGTGCTGCTCCAGCTCCTCGGTGGGCAGCAGTGGTGCTCGGTGCTTCTGTTCCAGGGGTGTTTGGCGTGCAAGCTCGGCGCGCTGGTGATGCAGTGTGCCTCGATGTGGGCAATCCCGCCTCTGCCGTACACTGTGCCGGTGGGGCCACAGCTTGTCGGAGTGGTGCGGTGGCTCTATCCGCACTTGACCCGTGCCCAACAACGGGCAGTGCTCGAGGGAATTTGTCGTGCAGAGGGACTTGTGTGGGTCGAGCAGCAGACGTTGTACCGCCCCCCAGAACGGTTCAACCCAAGGACGCGGCTTGTGCTCACGCTCCTCCTGACCGTCATCAGCTGCCGCGTGTTTAGCTTCCGCAACGCTGACCTCTTTGCCAGCATTGGCGTGGAGGAGCAGTTTGGTCTGATGGTGTTCTCGCTGGCGGTGCTTGGCGGAGCAGTCGTGCTGATGGCCGCGACGGCGGTGTGTGTGGCGCTGCGCGTGCTCTGTCTCGCATCACTCGGTCTTCTGCTGGCAATGTTGGGAGCGGCCGGTGTGGTTGCCCTACAAGACCGCACGCTTGCTGACAGCAGTCTCACCAAAACCTACACATATCTCCTCATGGCATTCCTCGCGGCGATTCTGACCTTCTCGGTCAATGCTGGCGGCGTGACACCGGGTCCAGCCTCGCGCACAGCCTCCACGGTGCTTCTGCTGGCGTGCTCGGCACTCTCCTGGACCGCCACGTTTCTTGTGCTGGTGCTGTTCAACACAGTGGCGGAGGTGATGGGCGTGCATGCCATCTGGACCGTGCTCGTGGCCATGGCGTGTGCCTTCGGCATGGTGTTGCGCTATGGTCGGGACAGGGGGACATAGAAATCAGGGTATACGCTAGTCCAACAACTCGACGTAGTTGGAGGGGCAGATGCCGACCTCGCCGTTGCTGCGCTTGGCCTGCCACCACTTGCCGGTGATGTCGTCCACAAGGAGAATCTCGCCCTTGGTGAAGGAGATCTCGTTGATGTCGTCCGGGTTGGCGTCGTACAGATACAAGGCCCGCGCCTTGTACTTGTACTCGATCTCCTCGGGCGCGGTGCTCGCAGCACTGGCGGCACCCAAGCCGACGCTGCGGGACTCCTCGACCTGGCCGGCCCGCTCGCTAAAGTTCTCCATGCCGGTCAACTGGTTGGACGAAAGGTAGGCGCCCAGCATGCGCAGAGTCCGGCTCTGGCCGCGTCCAGCCAGCGAGTTGCGGGGGTCGTGGTCGCCGTAGCCCAGGGCACGGGCCATCATCATCAGCGAGTCGCGGCCGTAGATGCCTCCGCCGGTGGAAGACTCAAGACCCTTGGCGCCGCCAAGCAGGAAGCTGTCGATGTACTGGTTCAGGGGCAGCTGGTCGTCGCCGCCAAAGTACGCGATCCACAAGACGTTGACAATCAGAAGGAGAATGAACCCGGCACTGGCCGCACCCTGGGCCAGGCCACCCAGCGACCAGATGAGGTTGTTGGTGGCGTTCAGGGTGTACACAAGCGCCACGCCGCAGCAGGTGAGGATGCTGAGGCGGTAGTAGCGGAAGAGGTTGGTGCAGTAGAGCAACACGATCGAGAGGATCACAAGCAACTCAAACACCACGCCCCACCACGCAAACACCGGGAAGCCGGACTTGTGGGTCATGGTGACCATGCCCACGAAGGCAATAAGCCACGCGATGAAGGCAAAGGTGGTGGTGGCAAGGACAAAGGGGTCCAGGAGGTAGTTGACCACGTTGAACCCCAGGCTGTGGAAGTGGGTCAGTTTGGACTTGAGCATCGTGTGTGGGTAGTAAAGGAGCGGAAGGGTTGGGGGTTGGGAATAACGCGGGTGCGGGAAAAAGCCAGGCGCTTCGCCCTGTGATGGATCGGCATCGCGTCAAGCGGGGATCGGCAACACACGAGAATGCAGGCGCCTGACGCGGAAACTGCCCTTTGCGGCGTGAAAAACGTGTATTTCCCGATGCAGCCCACTGCCGCGCCTGCCGCCAAACGCGCGGCCGTGGCGGGGCAGGCTCGGGCCGCCTACTCGGAGATGTCAAAGTCGTCCACCAGCCCCGGCGCAAGCGGGTCGCGGGCGCTGTATGCGTACGGGTCGCTCGAGTCGCGCGGGTGCTCCCGGACAGCGGCAAGCACCGTCTCGTGGCCCGTGTTGGCAAGGCTGTCGGCCCGCTCCACCAACGCCACCACGTCCCGCTTGGCCACCAAGCCCTCAAGCACGCCGTTCGAGGCCACTGCAACCGCCAGGATGTTGAGAGCGGTGAACATGCGCACAAGCAGCGGGAGGGGGAGAGACGCAGGCACCGTGGTGTGCGGCGGCTCCACAAGATGGTGGAGCGAGAGCGTGTCGCTGGGTGCGTCGGCTGCCGGGGTGCCAAACGTCGCATCGCCCGCCGCCCCGGGGTCCCGGTGGTCCTGTGCCACCGCCACCGCCACAAGAAGATCGGTCCGCGACACAAACCCCTGGAACCGTCCGTCTGCAGGCGACACCACGGCAGGGAAGTACTGGTAGGACCAGGAGCCGGCAAGCTCGGCCAACTCGGCAAAGGAGTACCGCTGCAGCGTGTACACCACAGCCAAGTCGCCAGCGGGTTTCATGATGGCCAGCGTGGGCGTGGACGGGAGCGGGTGCAGCAGCGGGTTGAGCACAGGAATGTGGCTGCGGCTCATGGGTGGGTTGTAGCAGCCGCGCCCGCCCAACCGGTCCAGCACCACCCGGGCCACCAACACGGCCACCATGATCGGCAACACGTAGGTCAAGGCACCGGTAAGCTCGAACACAATCACCACTGTCAGCACGGGCATCTTGGTGACCCCGGCCATGAAGGCAGCTCCGCCCACCACTGCGTACAGACCCGGCAGGATGCAGGTGTTGGTGTCGGCACAGAAGCGGAACACGGCCGCGGTGGAGTGGGTCAACTCGACGTGCTGCATGAGGATGCCGGCTGCGCGACCCACAATGGCACCCAACGCAAGCAGCGGCATGAGCACGCCGCCGGGGATGAAGGCCCCAAACAGGTAGGTGGTGAGGGCAAACCCCTCGGCCCACGTGAGCACAAGCAACAGGAGCGTCTTCCACTGGATCACCTCGTGGTTGGCGCAGAGCCCGCCAACAATGTGGGCTGCAGCCCGAGCACTCTGCAGCGGCTGGCAGTCCTGGAAGAGCCGGGTGACAAGCTCCAGGAGCTGGAAACGGGCAAAGAGGAGCGGGAACTGCGTCACCGCCAGCACGGCCGCCAACATCATGGCCTCAAACGCAAGATTGAGTGCCCGGAAGCTGCCGGTGCCCACAAGCCGCTCGCGCATGTCGCGGATGCGGTCGTTCACGCGGCTAAAGCCCCAGCCATACACGCCTCCGAACACCCCGAGGAGCACAAACGGCATGAGTTCAAACCAGAGCCACAGGTTGTCGCGGGCCACAAGAAACAACTGGGTGTTGCCGTCGGAAAAGGGCCGGAACACCTGGAACACCACCACGGCCATGCCCGCACCCACAAAGGCCCGCCACATGCCGCGGTCGACAAAGAAGGTGGTGCTGGCCTGCTCCACGACAAACAACACCCCGCCAATGGGGGCGTTGAATGCCACGGCAATGCCGGCCGCCGCGGCCGCTGCGTACAACTCACGCTTGAGAGCCTCGTTGCTGCCGAGCAGGGGCACCCACAGCGCCACCGCCTCGGCCACGCACACCGCCACGTGCACCAACGGGCCCTCCTTGCCGACCCACAACCCGCCGCTGACCACCATCACAAGGCCAAACACCTTGGCGGCTAGCACCCGCATAGAGAGGAAGCGCGAGAGCACAAGACCGCTCATGATGGCGCGCGCCTCCAGCACGCCCAGTCGCACAGCCATGGGCGCAAACCGCATGAGCACAACGGTGGCAGCAGCCAAGACAACCGCCAGCAAGGTGTAGAGAAAGTACCGGAACGCAAACAGGGCGGCGGAGCTGCCGATCGAGTCGCCCCAGCCACGCCACGCGGGGCAAGCATCGCCAGGATCGATCCCCAAGCAGCACACCTGGCGCGTGAGGTGAAAGCCGTGTGTGCAGCGGCCGAAGCGGATGTTGTGGAGCCACATGGCCAGGATGTCCATGCTGGCTGCCGCAATGCCAACAAGCACCCCAAGCGCAAGCACGGCGAGCCACCGGACGGAAGTGTCGGCAAACCGCTGTTTGTCCAGCAACTCCGCCCGCCGCCGCCGCTCGCGGCTGTACTCGCTGTTCCAGTCGATGTACTGGAGGTTAGCATAGCGCTTGGCCACGTCCAGCTCCCGGGGTGGTAGCAGCGGCGGAGGGCGGTACTCCAACACGTGCACGCCGTCCGCGGTTGTTTCTAGAGAAGCGGACATGCGATATACACAGCGTGTAATGCGCACGTGGCGAAGATAAAAAGGGTCTCATTATACAAGCAGTCGTCTGGAGACTGCTCAAAAGTACACACGGGGCTGGGCGTAGCTAGTCCTCCCATGCCCCGAACACACCGCCGTCGTCGTCAAAGCCCAGGCCACCGGTGGTGCCCATGGGGTTCTCGCCCACCACGTCGGTGTCAAGAAACAGGTTGAAGTCGATCTCCATGTCGCCGCCGCCGCTGTTCACCTTGAAGGCGTTCATCAACAGCGCGTCGGTCATGAAGGTGGCCGCCAAGTCGTCCGGCGCTGGGTGCAGGTCGGGAGGCACCAGTGCCAGCCAGCCTGCCAGCATCGGGTCGGCCGCTATCGAAGGTCCCAGTGCCCGCGAGGCCGCCACCGGCGGTGCCACTGCGGGCGGCGGCGGGTTCGGGAGATGGGGGGTCAGGAACAGCAGCAGACCCTCCAGCCCGGTCTCCTTCCCGCCCTGGCGCATGTTCGTCTGCGGCAGCCGGAGCGCGTTGGGGTCCACGTGGGTTGGCGTTGCGGCCGTGACATCGCCCGTGCCGGCCGACAGAGCCTCCGAGGAGCGCAGCTGCGCCTGCAGCAGGCTGCTGCCCTTGCGTCCGCTCTTCTTGCCGTTCGCTGTTGCCACTGCTCCGGGGATCGGGTGCGTGGCCTGCGGGGTCACCTGGCCCGGCGCCGGCGTCACCGGAGTCGGCGGCGTCGGCGGACCCACCAGCCCATTCGACGGCTTGGTGGGCTTGCGCACCCGCTTCGCAGGCGGCTTCTTACGGTTGGCGGCCGTGTTGGCAGCAGACGTGCCGGTCGGCGTCTTGCCATTGCCATTGCCATTGCCGTTCTCGCCGTGAGGCTGGTTGGCAAGGGCTGGCAGCAGGATCGGCGTGCTCCGGCTGTGGTGCAGCGGCGAAGGCATGTGGCCCTGCTGTCCCGTGGCGGGAATGGGCCACCGCAGCTGCTGCGGGCCCTGGCTCCCGCCCTTGGGAGGCGCGCCGGGGGCAAACCCGTATTGCTGGTCGAGGGAGCCCGTGCCCTGTGGTCGCTGCTGCTGATTCGGCTGTTGTTGCTGCTGCGGCGGCTGTTGCTGTTGCTGCGGCTGCTGCTGTTGCTGCGGGAGCTGCTGATTCGGCTGCTGCTGATTCGGCTGCTGCTGGTTCGGCTGCTGCTGCTGCTGCTGCTGCTGCTGCTTCTCCAAGTACATCAACAGTGCCGTGTAATCAAACGGCGTCTGCATCAACACAGGTTGCAGCATAAACTGAGGCATGGTGCCCGGGTGTTGCACCATTCCAGGCCCTGGGCGCCACTGCTGACCGAACTGGTCCATCACCAGGTTGTTGAACTGGCCGTTGATCCCGTTGGGAGCCGTGCTCTGGTTTGGCTGCTGCACGCGCTGCTGTGGCTGGCCCTGGCCCTGCGGCTGGCCCTGGCCCTGCGGCTGGCCCTGTCCAGGCTGCTGCTGCTGCAGGATTCCCTGCTTTGCCTGCTGGGGGCCCTGCTGGGGTCCCGGTTGCGGCTGCACCTGCTGCACCTGCTGGCCCTGCTGGCCCTGTTGGCCCTGCTGGCCCTGCTGGCTCTGCTGGCTCTGCCGCTGCTGCTGGGCATACGCATACAGTGGGTTGAACCCGGTACCCTGCATCATCATCTGCTGCTGGGCCGTGGAGATACCCTGCGGCATCTGCGGCAGGTGGCCCACCGGAACGGGCACCTGGGGGATCAGCGGGTTCAGCGGGCGCTGACGCTTCACCAGCGGGCTGGGTGCGTTCTGCGGAGCCAGCGCCGGCACAGCCATCTTGGCCAGCGGCGGCGGGGCCAGCGGGTTGTTTGGCAGCTGCAGGTGCGACTGGTTCTGCTGCTGCTGGTGCGCCATCCGCATCTGCTGCTGCAACTGCTGTTGGTACAGGGCAGTTTGCATCTGTTGATACTGGGGCTGCACCTGCAGACCCAGGAAGAACTGCATCTGGTTCAGGTGCATGTGAGCATGTGGACCAGCACCCGGCTGGGACTTGACCTGGCCCACTGGAACCGGCTGTTGCTGCTGGGCTGCCTGCATCTGCAGCTGGGTCTGCAGTTGGTTCTGCTGGGCCTGCTGAGCGGCCTGAGCCTGGGCCTGGGCCTGGGCCTGGGCCTGAGCCTGGGCCTGGACCTGGACCTGTGCCTGAGCCTGGGCATGGGCTGCCTGGGCAGTTCTGCTGTGGTTGAGTTGGTTGCGGCGCTGGAGTTGGAGCTGGAGATCAAAGTACTGGCTGGCGGGGGTGGAGGCCAGCTGAGCGCCGCTGGGGTTGCGCGCGTTGAACAAATCCCAGAAGATCTTCCACCACTCGTATAGAAAGCCGCGTGGCGCCTCCATCTGCACCAAGAGCGGGGGCAAGTCACGGACAAGCAGCTCGGAAACATCGGAGTGGAGCAGGGCGTACAGCACCGCCTTGTCCAACTGTTCCAGCGTGGTGGGCAAGCCGGCCTCGCCGAAGAAAGCCTTGGCGGTCTGCGGATAGCGGTTCTTGAGCAAAAAGTCGTAGATGTAGGTGTTCAATAGTTGCAGCGCGTTCTGGGCCTGCAAGTCCAGCACTGCCTCGGTGCCGGTGTAGCGCAGCAGCGTGGGGTGCGAGTTCGACATGTGCGGGGGTGCAGGGTGTCGGGGGAGGATGGATGCTTGGTGCCGGGGAGTGCTTGTGCGGGTGTGGTGGATATCAACACGGTCGACAACAGGCTGGAGCACGTGGGAACCAGAAACAAACAGACAATGCGGGTGCAAGAGTGTTGGTGGGGTGGGGTGGCGGGAAACACGTCGGCTGAGGCAGAGTCAACACAGCGGGGCCGGCAGTATCTCCAAAGATGTAGGTCCCTGCGCGGTTGCGAACGCGAGCCGAACGAGGGGGATGTGGAAGCGTCAGGGTGGTTTTTCCCACAATTGTCCGAAACGGGCGCGGCGGGTCACGTGGGCGTTATGCAGGCGGGTCTATGCATCTGTGCAGGCAATACGGTTCGATGCAGGGTTTTCCGTGGCCAGAGGCGGGCCGGACGCCGTGCGGGCCGTGGCGGCAGCTCGGCGGTGGCGCGATCCGTGCGGTGTGGGGACATGGGTGGGGCTGCTGTTTTGCCTGGGCCCCGCCTCACACCCTCCGGGTGTTGCCTGTTCGTAGACGGCATGCAGCCCGGCAAGGTTCATGCCTGCGTCTCAGAGTCTAGACACTCGCCGGGGCGCGTGTGGCTGTGCATGGCCAGGCGCACGGGGCGGGGGAGGCAGGAGCCGGCCGGCGGCGGGTGGTGCAGACACCTCGGGCCGAGGAGCCTCGTGGCAGCATGTGGGTGTGTGTCGCGTGGGCGGTCTGCGGGGTGCGTCCGCCTGCTGGCGCTGCTGCGACTCACCTGGGCGTGCATTACGTTCGTGCCTTGTGCTTGTCTTGCCTCGTGTTGCCTATCCCCGCGACAGGCCTCCGCGGCAGGGTTCTGCGGCCTTTCCCCACAGCCTCTCCCGCGCCTACTTCTTCACCGACATGCGCGGCTGCACCTCCGCCTCCTTCACCGGGTGCAACTTCACGGTCGTCTGCACACTCTGGTTGTTCATCTGGTGGCCCTTGGACCAGTCGTAGCCCAACGCGTAGGCAAAAATAGTGCCGCTGGTGTTGAAGGCCGCCGCGGTGATGGGCAGCTGCATGGTCGGGAACCCCCGGAGCCGCTGCTTCTGGTCCTTGTCCCAGAAACTGAACGCCCCGTCCAGCCCCGCCGTGGCAAAGGTGTTGGGAAAGGCCGGGTGCATGTCCATCGCGTTCACGGCGTACACGTCCGTCTCGGGCGAGCGCTGGTTGGCGTTGCGCGCATTGCGGTGGCACTTGAACAGGAAGCCCTTGCTGCGCTGTGTGTTTTCGTCCAAGTACACGATCGAACAGCGGCCCTCCACCAGCCCCAAGCCGTAGCCGTCGCCCGAGGCAAAACACTTGACCACGCGCGTCTGGTACTTCAACAGCAGTATCAGCTGCCGGAAGATGGTCTGCGGGTTCTGCAAGTTCACCACCACCACGTGGCGCTCCGCAAGCCCCGCCACAAGCAACTGCTGCAGCGCGTCCATGGTGTACACCCGCTCGGGCAACTGCACCGTGGCCATGGGCGTCGGCAGCCGCGTGTCCCAGTACCGGAGCGTCTTGTCCCACAGCCCCAGCACATAGGCCTGTGTCTTGGTGGGTCCGCACTCCACGTGGCGCACGCTGCGCACCGGCGCGTCGTGCTGGCCAATCTGCTGCAGCTGCTGCAGTTGCACGTCGAACAAGCGCACTGCCTTGTCGCCGCCGCCGGAGACAATCTTGGTGCCGTCCATCAGCCAGCGCGCCAGCAACACCGGGCCCTCGTGCTCGTACATGGCCTGGCCCTGCGTCTGGCCATTGTCCGTCACCTGGTACACCCGCACCTTCTTGTCCCACAGCGCCACCGCCAAGTAGTCGCCCTTCAGCAGCCACAGGAGATCCAGCACCGTGTCCTCCGGGCCCTGCGGCCCAACCGCAATGTCGTTGCGCACGTCGGCCTCCGAGGCCATCGTCTGGTTCTTGGTCGTGGTGGACGAGAGATACGACATGACAGCACGCCCGGTTCTCGTGTCGGCGGCAGAGAGTGTGTGGCCAAGAGAGCCTGGTCAAAAGCGTGGGTTGGCGGCGTGTGTGCCGGAGCGGTGCGCGCACGCCGTGGGTTACCCGGAGGCACGTCCGCCATGCACCCGCCGCACGGTGCGCGCACGCCGCCGGGTCGTGCCCCGCCCGCCCAATCTTAACAACACACCAGTTAGTCGGCCCGTTCCACCACCCAGGCTCCAGTGCTGCGTCTGTCATGTCTGACCCGCAACAATCCGCTCCGCTGTCTGCACGCACGCACGGCAAGCGCCGTGCCTATGCAGCTGCCCAGTACCTGATGGCCGCCGGCTCGCCTGCGCAGCCGCCGGCCGCCCCTGGCGCCCCGGGCTCCTACTTCTCGCCGGCCGCAGGAGGCGCGGCCCCCGGCTACGGCGTTGACCAGGCTGCCCAGGGCATTGCTGGGATGGGCTTGAACGGCCTGCAGGGCTATGCCCAGCCTGCGTACAACCAGCCCGGCGCCACGCCTGCGTACGGCGCCGGTGCGCCTGCTGCCCCTGCGTACGGCGGCTCCCCCACCATCCCCGCGTACGGCGGTGCTGCGCCTGCGGGCGGTGCGGGCTACGGCTACGGCAACGGCCAGCAGGCGGCGCCGCCGCAGCAGTTGAACACGCTCCACCCCACGGACCTTATGCTGGAGCTCCCGGCTCCGATCCTGGACCTCCGGCTCCCGCCGCCGCCGTTGCTTCCGCCTGCGGACGCCCTGGTGACCGGAAGCGAGGACCTGAACGAGTCCGGGGGCCGCTTCCGCTGCACCATGAACGTGATGCCCAAGCTGCACACGGTGCTCAAGAAGACCAAGCTCCCGCTTGCGGTGGTGGTGCGCCCGTACACGCACTTGCGCAACGAGGACGAGCCGGTGGCGGTGGTGAGCGACCTGGTGATTTCCCGGTGCCGCCGGTGCCGGTCGTACATCAACCCGTTCGTGACGATTGTGGAGCAGGGGCGGCGGTGGCGGTGCAACATGTGCAACTTGCAGAACGACGTGCCTTCTGGCTTTGACTTCAACGAACACACGCGCGAGAGCGTGGACCGGTTCCAGCGCAGCGAGTTGCGCCACTCGGTGGTGGAGTTTGTGGCGCCGCCTGAGTACATGGTGCGGGCGCCGCAGCCGGTGGTGATGGTGTTTGTGATTGATATCAGCGTGGCGGCGGTGCAGCTGGGCTTGACGGCCACCGTGGCCAACACGATCCTCGAGCTGCTTGACCGGATCCCCGACCCCAACGAGTTGGCCAAGGTGGCGTTTATTGGCGTGGACTCGGCGTTGCACTTTTTCGAGATCCCTGCGGAGGGCGAGCCGCTGGAGCTCGTGGTGCCGGACGTGGACGAGCCGTTCCTTCCGCAGCCGGAGAGCTTGCTTGTGAACTTGAAGCAGCACCGCGCCGGCATTGACAGCTTGTTGTCCCGGTTTGCGCTGTTGTTCGGCGACACCACCAACCCGGGCTTTGCGCTTGGCCCTGCGTTGCGGCTGGCGCACAAAATGGTGCTGCTGATTGGCGGCAAGATCGAGGTGTTTGCGGCCACGTTGCCCAACGTGGGGCCGGCTGCGTTGAGCGTGCGCGATGAGGAGGCGGCGGCGCAAAAGGGCAACGAGTCCAAGGCGCTCTTGCTGGCGGCTGACTCCTTCTACAAGTCGTTTGCCATCGAGTGCAACCAGGCCCAGATCACGGTCGACATGTTCCTTGCGCTGCTGCTGTACCAGGACGTGGCCACCTTGGCCAATCTTCCGCGCTTCACGGCTGGCCAGACCCACTTTTACGCGGGGTGGCTGGCGGCGCGCGTGGAGGACGTGCAGAAGTTCCAGCGCGAGGTGCTGGAGCACCTTCTGATGGACATCACCTTGGAGGCGGTGTTGCGTGTGCGCGGGCTGACGGGCATCCGGATGCTGCTGTTCTACGGCAACTTTTTCAACCGGAGCTCGGACTTGTGTTCGTTCCCCACGTTCCCGCGCGACCAGCTGTATGTCATCGAGATGCAGTTGGAGGACACGTTGACGCAGCGGTTTGCGCTGGTGCAGGCGGCGCTGTTGCACACGACCGACTACGGCGAGCGGCGCATTCGGGTGATGACGATGGCCATTCCCATTCTGGACGACGTGCGCGCGGTGTACGCCTCCACAGACCAGTTGGCCATTGCTGCCTACTACACGCACAAGGCGGTGGAAAAGGCGTTGCTGCTGCTGCTCAACGACGCGCGCCAGTTGCTCACCAACAAGGCCACGGAGATCTTGCTGGTGTTCCGCAAGGAGGTGGCGCCGAACAACATGGGTGGGCTGCTGCCGTTGCAGGTGTCCACCAACTTGCGCATGTTGCCGCTCCTCCTCTTTGCCTTGACCAAGCACTTGGGGTTGCGCAACGGCCGGGTGCCGCTGGACCACCGTGCCGCCGCGCTCAACTTGTTGCTGCTGTTGCCGCTCCCGGAGTTGGTGCAGTACATCTACCCCACCGTGTACTCGTTGCACGACATGGCGGACGAGTGCGGCTTGGCGGACGAGAACGGCAACGTGGTGTTGCCCGAGCCGCGCAACGCCTCGCTGGAGACGCTCGAGCGGTACGGTCTCTACCTCATTCTGAACCTGCAGGAGATGTTCCTCTGGGTGGGTGGCGACGCGGTGCCGGAGCTTGCGGGCGATGTGTTTGGCGTGAACAGCGTGTTTGAGA
Organism: Limtongozyma cylindracea; assembly: GCA_030572215.1. Taxonomy (NCBI): domain Eukaryota; kingdom Fungi; phylum Ascomycota; class Pichiomycetes; order Serinales; family Debaryomycetaceae; genus Limtongozyma; species Limtongozyma cylindracea. The sequence goes on from JAJLZO010000153.1 coordinate 378,813, forward strand.
TTCCTGTGGGCAAGACGGAGTTGCCTGCGACGGGGTCGCAGTTCAACGAGCGGTTGCGGACAATCATCCACGCCGTGCGCCAGAACAAGCTGCAGGTGACGTACCAGAGTTTGTACGTGGTGCGCGGTCCGCTGCCGCTGGAGCCTGTGGCGTCTGCCAACAAGGACATCATGGCGTTGCGTTTGTGGTGCTTGAGCGAGTTGGTGGAGGACCGCAACAACGGCGGCAACCTGTACCGCGAGTTCTTGGGCCAGTTGCGCGAAGTCACTAGCAAATAGTAAAGGAGAATATTGTCGGACCGGGGCCGTGGTGGCCACGTGGGCATCCCGGCTCACTGCCCGTAGCCACGCTGCCCGCAGCCACGCTGCCCGCAGCCACGTCGCACATCCTCGCCACACATACTCGCCGCCCACACAGATCGCCGTATCTCCAACGCGTGCGTGCACCCACCAGTCACGTGTGGAAAAGTCGTACCATTTGGAGATTGGCCCGCGCCTGAGCTGTCGTTCCACCGTTATTATCTTGACTGATTGGTATGTATGAGTGAGTTTGGGACGAAATCGGGCGCTGGTCGGACGGCTGGCGGGCGGGGCGGTGTGTGGCGGGGCGGCACGGTGGTGCCGGGTGCGAATCGGGGGTTACTTGCTCGCGCCGGGTCTGGAGTATATTGCTCACCGCGAGTCGGCAGCAGGACCACGGGGACACGGGGCGGGCGCAGGAGCAGCTGGCTTGGTGCGTCCGCCCTTTCTCTCCGCCGCTCCCCCGTCATTCCGCGCCTCCGCGCACCCCCACACGGCTGTTTGCACCCGCTTGCTGGCCAGGGTCTCCATCCAATGAGAGGCCGCCCTTTTCCCCGTGCGTGCCGCTACCGACGTGTGTGTCACCAGATTTTTTTGTCCCTTTCATTCTCATCGCCTTACTAACACCTCACAGCCATGTTCCGCCAGTCCTTGCGTTGTCTCCATGCCCCCAAGTTCGGTGTGATGCGGTTGCAGTCCACTGCGGCCGCCACTGCCAGCAAGCCCCTCTCCAAGGCCCTCATTGGCGGCATTGAGAAGCGCTTTGCCCTGCTCACCGAGGCCGACCAGAAGGAGGTGGTGGCCGCGTTGAACGAGCGCCAGACGCTCCCGTGGCAGGAGTTGACGCTCGACGAGAAGCGCGCTGCGTGGTACGTCCACTACGGCCCCTACGGCCCCCGCAAGCCCGTGTTGCTGGCGGACGACAAGGTGTGGGTGGTGAAGTTTGTGGTCATCACCCTTGCCGGCACTGTGGGCTTGTTCGCCTTCTTCCGGCTGTTGGCCTCGCCCGCTCCTCGGACCATGTCTCGCGAGTGGCAGGACATGTCGGACGAGTACTTGAAGTCCAAGAACGCCAACCCGTTCTCTGGCTACTCCCAGGTGCAGAGCAAGTAAGCGGTGGATGGCGGCGCGGCCTGGTTGGCGCCCTGTCTATTTATCCGTGTATTGAAGAATATGCATGTGAAGTAGAGCAAGCTTTGGCCACGAAACTTTTCATGCTGGGTGTGCGGACCCTGCGCAGGGCGTTGTACGAGAGCGACGACGGCACAAGCGGGGACGAGTTTGTCTTGCCGGCCATGGAGTTCGAGGAGGTGGAGGTGGCGGAAGTTCCAAAGCCGGCCGACCAGGACGAGGAGACACCCGCCATGGCCTTTCTGTTGTTCTCATCCGGAACCCAGACTGTGCTGTTGGCCGAGGAGGTGGAGGAGGTGGTGGTGCAGAAGCGGCCGGACCTGTTTTACTTTGCGGAGTACGACGACCGGCGCAGCGAGTTTGCCGTGGCTGTGAGTGGTGAGAGCATCTGCCGCGCTGCCGGCAGCCACCCGGTGTTTCACGGAGCACACGTGCGGGAGTTGGTGGTGGATGTTGCTGTGCACAACGCACGGGTGGAGCGCGACGCCCGGCGCCTGCGGCCGGGCCAGAAGAAGCGGGCGGCCAAAGTCCAGGCCCGGAAGCGGGAAGCAGCGCGGGAACAAGAGCGGCAGGCGGCGCGGCGTGCGGAGCGCGCGGGACAGCACAAACAGCGTCCTGGCAAGACACGCCGCGGCGGCAAGAAGAAGGCGGCCGCAGTGGCGGCTGCGCCGCGGTTCCGCACCGAGTAGCCGCTGCAACACGTGTGGAACGGCGGTGGACCAGTTTGCCATTGACCGTGCCCGATTAGGAACGACCCTTGCAACGAACCATGGCGTGCCATGGCGTATAATACACGGCTCCCAGCACAGCTGCAGCGTTCCATGGCCGGCGGGTTTCTCGACCTTGGCGAGTGCGGCTGTCCGCGCTGTCATTTCCGTCAGCAGACAAGCACACGCTGTGAGCGGGACTTTGTGGTTGGGATGGTGGTGCCGGTGTTGCTTGTCGCCAACCTCTGCCGGTTTGCACGGCACTGCGAGTTTGTCGGGGCGACCGATCCTGCTCCAGCAGTGCGGATCTCGTCCTCCGGAGGAGTGCTTGCCGGGGGCGAGTTGGCGGTGCTGTATCCTCGTTCCCACCACTTTTACGCGCGCCGTGTCCAGGTCTGGGCTGGCCGGTCTCTTCAGGCACTTGTGGTGCAGGCGGTGGTGGTCATGGGTGTGTATATGGTTGTAGTCCACTCGGGGTGAACACATGCAACGCGTCTACTGCTTCACCACCTCCACAACACTTCGCTGGAGACTGGTGTTCATCTTGATGGTGTTGATGCCGAGGGGGACCCCCAGCTGCACTCGGTCGTGGAGATAGCGAACAAACTCGGCCACGTTGCCACCAACGCCGAAATAGAGGTCCTTGGCAGCCACAGCAGCAGTGCCCTGGGGTGCCAACAACTCGACAACGCTCTCGGCAACCACCGGAAGCACCGGCGGCGAGTAGATGGTTTCCGACAGCACGAGAAGGTTAACGGACCCCGGCCGCACAAGCGACACAAACTCACGGCCCCACGAACCCAGCACGAGCGAGAGAGAGACGTTGGCGGCCGCAAGGCCCTGGACAAAGGCGTCCAAAACCGCAGGCGTGAGGAGCAACTCCAGCAGGCGGAACATCTCCTCGTGTTCTGTGGTCTGCAAGCGCGCAAGGTCTTGGAGAGGCACGGTGGCCGCCCAGGCAATGAGGAGGTTGGGCACGCTCACCAACCGCAACACCAGGTGATTAAAGTCAGAAAGAACAAGCTGCACGGGGTGAGGGTTGGGCGAGGCAAGCAACCGCCCAAGAAGAAAGGCCAGGGGGAGGGCCGTGCCGCACCCCAAGTCCACCACGCGGCCACGGATCTCGGCCCGCGCGGCCAACCAGTCGATTGTGTCGTAGGCGCACTCCCAGCTCTTCAACCCGCCTTCGTATACGTTGGTGCGGAGGTCCTCGTTGGTGTCGCCAAGAAGAATCTCCCGCTCCAAGCCTTCCCCGTCCTCGGCCATGAGCTGGTGCTTGATGTCAAACAACTCACGGCGGCACACCTCGTGGCCGCCTGCCGTGCGCACCCGCTCAAACAGAAGCCTCACGCCCGCAAGCGTGGCAAGCACCGACTCGAGGGAGTGTTCCACCGGCCCACACCCCTCCGGCACCGTGTACTCGTCCAAGGGGTTCGTAAACGGCGGCACCTCCGCCGCCTCGTCGTCCAGATCGGCAAATCCAAACGAGAAGGACATGGAAAAATGGAGCTCATCGCACCCACACACGACACACGCACACCCGCACACACCATGCTGTCACCGCTTGGGGACTTTGAGGCGTTCCTCGACCCACGCTTCAGCGCTGTGGGGTTTGCCAACGAGCTTATTCTCGCCACCAACTCCACAAGCGACCCGGTGCTTGATCTCGCCACGCCGGCCCGCCGGCTCCAGTACGACTTGGACGAGTGCCGCAAACGCATCCACACACTCGCAGGCTCGTCGCACAAGCAGATCCTTGACCAGCTCGACCGCGAGCGCACCGCCGGGGCCATGGTGGCCCACATCCAGCCGCTGCTCCAGCTGACGGAGCGTGCATACGCCAAGTTGGCAGACGGCGTGGTGCAGCCGTACGACGAGGCGGTGCGGACACACGCCGCCTTGAAGAAGATCCACACCACTGCCGGCTTGTTGCGCGGCGTGCTGGTGTTTCTCTATCTCCAGCAGCAGGCGCGCGAGGAGAGTGATCTTCTCGCCAGCGCGCACGCCGTGGCAGAGCTCAAGCAGCACTTGGAGACGGCCCCGGCCATCAAGCTGCTTGCAGTGGTGCGCAACCACCTCCACGAGTTGGCCCTGCAGGTGGCGCGGATCAGCAACACGTGTGCCGACACCGTGCGAGCCGCAGCCGAAGGCACCAGCGTGGTGGGCACCGGGCCGGAAATCGACACTGCGCTCGAGGCGCTTGCCGTGGTGCAACTTCTGCGTCTCCACGAGGTGTGTGTCCAGGTGGTTGCCAGCCACACGGAGGCCGCAGCCACCACCATGAGCCGTGCATTGACTCTGCCAGCCCTGTTTGCACAGGTGATGGAGGCCGTGCGGCAGCGGGCCCGTGTGTTGACGCTGCTCACAGAGGCGTTGCGCCGGAGTCCGCATGGGCCCGGCGGCGTGCTGTTGGAGGCATACGTGGCGGGAGAGATGCGCGGGGCGCTGCTCACCACCGCCTTCTGGCAGGCGGTGGCGCGGCGGTTTGGCACCAGAGTGTCGTCGACACTTGCAAACGGCGGGCCGGTGGCTCGCACCTTGAGAACCCACGCAGGCGGAGTACGGGATGCCGTGGAGTCGGCCGTGGCAGGAGACGCCGCGGCAATCGACGCCATGCTGGCGGCGCTACTGCAGTTGCCAAAGTAAAAGTACATGGATTCGTCACCAGTAGCGAGGCACCGGGAGGTGCAGCAGCACGTGCGGACGGGCGCGGAGACGCGCCAGAGCAGTCGGCGGGTGCTCCACGCCGTTGGTTGTGGCAGGGGGTGGCATGGAGCCCGTGGGCGCTGTCTCCCACTCCACAGCGGCCACCGCCAGCGACACACCCAACGCCAGGTGAAGCTCCGGGTAGTTGGCAGCAAGGAACGTCTGGACCAAGTCCCACCGCACCCACCGCACGTCCAAGTCGAGGAACCGGAGCCGTTCAGCCGCATACGCCTCGGCAGTGCGCGGCAGCCCCACCCCGCGACCAAACACCGGGAGATACACCCCCCACAAACGCGCCTTGTCGTCGGCCGTGATGGGCTGAGCCAGCGATGCAAGCTCAGGGCTGGCCTCGTACAAGCGCTCCTCCCCGGTGAGCATGCACACGTGCAAGTCCATCACCCACACGCGGTTGTCATGGGTGTGGGTGTACAACGGGAGGTAGCGCTGCCACTCGCGTGGGCTGAGAGCGCGGCCAAACAGCGCTTGGCGAAGCCCCACGGGGTACAAGCGCCACACACGCTTGTTTTCCGCCGCCGTGAGCCGCGCCTGCTCCTGTTGCTGCTGGCGCTGCTGCTCCTCCGCAGCCTGCTGCTTGAGCGCCGCCTCCTTGGCCTGTTCCTCGGCCTCCTGTTCCGCTTTGCGCTGCCGTTCTTGCTGGCGCTGCAACTCACGCTCCTCCAACCGGTTGAGGAACTTTTGCTGGTTCTGCAGCACATGGAGGGCCTTCTGCTCGGCATACTGGCGCCGGCTCTCTGCCTCGCGCCGGGCCTTCTCTGCCCGCTCGGCCTCCGTCATCTGCGGCGGGAGGCGCGGTGCCACCAGGGTGGGCGACAACGAGCCCTGCAGCCGTATCTTCTTGAGCTCGTGGCCGTCAGGAGTAGTGGCCGCCACGGGGGTGCGTGCCGTGACAATGGGAGACGCCATGGGCGACCGCGTGGACGAGGCAACAGAGCCGCGCCGCGAATCTGCAGCGTCACGCGCGGCCGGGTCCAGGCGGGCAGCGGCGTCGGCTCGCTCCGGCTCGCTCTTGCGTGGCCTGGTGGCATCGGGAGACGCCGGCCGCTCTCGTTCCTCAGGCGCGGGGGATGCTGGCCGCTTCCGCCCTTCGGTCTTGGGCAGGTGGATCTTGGCGGCGTCGGGCTGGTTCTTGGGGCGCTTGGCGGCATCCGGGACGGGGGACGCGTGCCGTTTGCGGGTGTCGGCGGGGGGTGACGTGGCGCGCTTGCGCTCCCTGTCCTCCGACTTGCGCTCCCTGTCCTCCAGTCTGCGCTCCTTCTTGTCCTCACGCGTAGTGCGCTTGCCTTTGGTGTCTCTGCCCTGCTCCCGTCTCGCCAAGTACTCATGCTGCTTCTGCTTGATGTAGTCCACCTCCTGCTGGTTGTAGTGCACCAGGATCTCCTCCAAATCAAGCAACGAGTCCCCGCCAAGCGTTGGGCGAAGCGGATTGGCGTTCTGCTGGTCAAGCAAGAGCTTCACCGTGCTGAAGTGGTCACGACCAATAGCTGCATGCAACGCGCTGATTCCCTGGTCGTTGCGTTCGTTCACATCTGCGCCCATGGCCAACAACACGCTCAAAATGTCGTCGTGTCCATTCCGCGCCGCGTTGATGAGGGTGTCTGCGTCCGGAGTCGGCGCACCAGAAACCGTAAAATAGTTGGCAACAAACGCATAGTCGCCCTCGGCTGCGCGCTTGTGCACCTCGCGGATCAGCACTCCATTCACGCCCCACGCGTCCTCGTCCACGTGGCGCCGCCGAGGCTTGGTGTTCCGCCGAGAACCCTGGTCGCTGGGCGACTCGGTCTCGGCAGGCGTAGCGCTTCCGGAAACCGACCGCTGGCCGCTTTCGTGCCGCCGCAACCGCTTGATCTCGCTCTTGAGAAACGCACGGATCTGTGGTGTGCTCTCGTTCTCCTCCTTCATAACGTCAAACACCAGTCGCCCGTCGTGCGTAAGGTGGCGGATGTCGGCGCCGCGCTTGACAAGAAGCCGCACCACGTCGAGAAACGCGTTCTCAACCGCGTCAAACAACGGCGTCTCGCCGTCGTTCAGAGCCACGTTGACATCGGCACCGTTGTCAAGCAAGAACTCCGCCATCCGCACATGGCCGCCGATAGCCAGCTCGTGGAGCGCGCTGTATCCGGCGTAGTCAGTGTCGTTGACATCTGCCCCCTGCGCAAGAAGCGTGCGTGCTTCCTCGACGTGGTCTCCTCGGGTGCACAAGAGCTGCAACTTCCGCCGCCCACACGAGTCCCGGCCCACCTTGCTCTTGGGGGCCCGGACAGAGTCCGAGGTGCGCCGGGGCGACTGTGTGCGCTGTGCAAGCTGTCGGGCCGTGGGCGAGGTGGCCACTGCCGGCAGGGCCAGTCTCTCGGGGGTTGCCGAGCGCTGGTTGATGTCGTCCCGTCTCATGAGCCGACCGCGCGGCCGCTTCGGTGGCTGGGGCATGTCGTCGGCAACATCGGTAGACGCTTCGGAGTCCGAGTCCTGGAACAGCTCGTCGTTGCTTCCGGCATTGAGGGCAGTCGCATCCGGCGAGGTTGCCGGTGGCGATGTGTTGAGCGAGTTGACATTAGCAACTGTCGGAGCGTTGTTGGTCACAGCACTGGTGCTTGTAGAAGCTTGGGTAGCGGGCTCTGCCGTAGGGGCGGGGATTGTTGGAGCAGCAGCGGCCAGTACTTCGGGGGAAGAATGTGTCCGTGGAGCTTCTGTGCCGTTTGGATCGGTGGTGAGCAATGGGGCGGCAGGAGATGGGTCAGCTGGAGGGGGTGGCGCGGCGTCCGCTGGCGTGTCGGTAGAGGCATCCACAGAAGGGGAAGCTGGCTTCTCGTCCACTTCGGCTTCCACCTTGGCTTCCACCTTGGCTTCCACCTTGGCTTCCACTTTGGCCTCCACCTTGGCCTCCCCCAACTTGCTCTTGCGCTTGAGGTAATCACTGAAATTGATAGACGCTTTCTGGACAGGTGCGGCACATTCAGCAACAGGTGCAACAGCAGGTGACGCAGGCACAGCAGGGGCAACAGGGGCCTTGCTCGAGGACTCGGCCGTGTCTTTACCTGCCACACCGTCATCCATATCGTCATCAAACATGTGGAGCAACGCCGGATTGGTAATCGCCGGCGACAACGTTGTATGCTCGGCCGGAACGTCGGCCAGTGTCTCCCGCGGCCTCGAAGTCTCCCGTGGCCTCGACGAGTCCCTGGACCACTCACCGGCCCTCGACCGGTCGCGGGACACGTCCCTGCTCTTATCCAGCACATTCAGAGGTCTGCGAGAGCCCGCATCGCCAGACGGCTGCGGAGTAGAGTTGCCGCTGGGCAGGTTGCCCGTGGAACCATTCATCGGCAGCATCGGCACCACATCGCGGCGCTTCGGGTCCAGAAGAGACCGGCGCCGCTGGGAGCCTGCATGCGACAGCGAGTACTGAGATGCAACCCCTGCCGCAGACGGACGCCTGGGGGCAGGCACCCCGGCGTGGCTAAACACCAGGCTCTTGGTGGAACCTGAACCAGCACGGGACTTGCCATCGGTGCGCTTGTGAAACACCGAATGTGACGTACCCATGGTGTTTGGGGTTTGTATTCAGGGGGCTGTGGCGTGAGAGATACACGGCACACGCACACGCCCTGGAGTGGGTAACTGGGAACACGGTTGGAGGTGCAGGGCGGCTGCAAACATCGTCTTTTGCTGGCAGTTGGCATTTGCATTATATCGGTGTCGGCACGACCAGCAGCACCAGCCACCGCGATGTGGGGCTGAGGCCGTCTGAGCTCACGGCTCGGCGCGCCGGCAGAGGACGTGTCGTGGGGCTGTTTAGCTGTGGTTGTGCACTTCTATCCGGAACTCGTAGTCTTGCAGGCGCGGCTCGCGGGACCGGCCGCACTGCTGGTCCGGCAGAGAGCCTCCTTCGCCGCGTGTGGACAACAGCCACGCGTCAGCGGTTTCGTGTCCGTCGGACTTGCCCTCAGCACCCGGCGGTTGGGCTCGGGCCGGCACGCCACGCATGTGTGTGAGCAAAAACGACCCGCCGCTCGGGCTGTCGCTGGATGGTGGTCGGGAGCTGTGTGTGGCCAGCCACGGGTCCACGGCAGACTCGGTCCGGCTCTGCGTCCGCCGCCAAGCCCGACCACACCACTCCAGTATGTAACGGCTGCGGTCGGCACCCACAACCGCCACAACCCACAGCCGGTACATGGCAAGCGAGTCAGCTCCGGTTCCCAACACCATAAACAGGGCGTATGCAAGGCCAATCCACACCCACCGGTCGTAGAAGGGAGCGCCCATGTCTGCGTGCAAGATCAACCCCCACGTCAACGAGTTGTGGACGTCCTTGAAGCGGTACGGAAGCCGCAAGCCCTTGGCGTCCTGGGAGAAAAAGTACGCCAGAATGGGCACCATCACGAGCACCACCAAGAAGCAAAAGATCAAGAGCCGCGAGAACCGCGCCACCGTCATACCGGAGTTGGTGCAGTGCAACAAGTCCCGTGCGTCGCGGCGGTTGCGCAAGAAACAGGCCAAGGCAAGCAACAGCACCACCAACAGCACCACCGCCCACAACAACAGCAACAACAGCGTCAACACCACCAGAAGCCACAGCCGGGCCACCAGGTACTGGCAGCCCAGGCAGCGGAAGACAACATACCGCGTGTCTTGCACGAGGTAGTGGAGCGACATCACCACTGCCGGCGTGGTCCAGCAGAGAAGCACGTCTTCAACCACTCGATGCCGCCGCAGCCGCAAGAGCAGGCTGCTCGAGGAGATGATCCGGTACAACAGGAGCGTCACGGCCGCAACGGCACAGCTCACGCCCAGGTTGCTGGTGATCTGGAGCTTGACAAACAAGTCGCAGAACCCCCGGCCGTTGTGCTTGGACCAGTCACGGCCGCTGAACATGCATGCCGACACAAAGCTGAAGACGTTGAGAACAAGGATCCACGCGAGGAGCGACAGCGCAGCCACGTTGCCTCGGCGCACATGCCACGCAAACAGCGGGGCAGTCACAACCACCGCAACAAACAGAAGAGAGATGAGGAGCGGGCCGTAGTTGTACACCATGTATGGGGGACAAACGCCGGGGTGCAGCGGGTTAAATGGTGCCCGCGGCCCGGGATCTCAGACACGGCTGCTGGTGCCGCTGGCGGGTGGCTGCGGCTTCGAGCCAGCCCCATTCCAGCCCCAACGGCAGTGCTGGTGGCACGTTGGCGTGCCAGGTGGCGGCATTGGTGCCCCGATCGGGCAATGGCGTTTCGCCTTCTGGCTGCGCTGTTGGCGCACGTTCGTGCATCATCCACGGGGGAAAGTCCCCGGCACTACGCGTTGGGGCATGGCCCGGGGACCGTTCCAGAGCCGTGCCAGGCGCCGTTGCAGAGGCGGCGCATTACAACTCAAGAATAAACGACGCAAAATACTTGATCGCGGCGTACAGCTCCCGGCCAGCAGGAATGATGTGCTTCGGGGGAAGCAAGAACCCATGCACCCCCAGGTCCCGGAGCTTGATCTGCAACGCCCAGTGGGCGTTGTTGTGGTACATGTAGTCCAAACTGGTGCCAGATCCCAACGTGGGTTCAATATCCAGGTCGCGGTCCACACAGGCCGGCAACACGTTGTAGTCGCGGCCGGTGGTGCGCCGGATTTCTCTGGAAATACCGTAGCCAAGCTCAATGAGGTTTTCCAGGTCGCGCGGAGCCTGGTCGCACAGCCATGCGTAGGGGTAGAGAATCTCCTGCGAGTACAGGTGGAGGTCCAAGTAGCCCACCACGGAGGATGTGTGGTTGGCAACAAACGCGCTCCATTCCTGGGCCTCGATGGCCTCGAACGGCTGTTCGCCCGAGTAGTTTTCGCCACACGGGTACTCGTCCGAGTGCAGCCAGTGGTAGTCAAAGGCGTGGTCCAAATCGAGCCCAAAACAGCGTGGGTTGTACGTCTCCTGCCGTGTCTTGCGCCAGAGCCGGTCCGTGGTCCAGGTGTGGTGGTATCCGTCGGGGTTGAACACGGGGATAAAGATAAAGTCGAGTTCCCGGAGCATGCTGTTGGCGTGCTTGTGGTGGGTGGGGTCGACCAACATCCGGTCGTAGTTTTTGAGGAGTTTGTAGAGGACATAGCACGCGGAGGAGATGGAGATCCACTCGCGGGCATGCACACCTCCGGTGACAACCACCAGGCGCTGGCCCAGTCCGGACGTGTGGGGGGCGGAAAACTCGTCGTCTCCGGACTCATCCCCGGACTCGTCTCCAGACTCATCTCCGGACTCGTTCTCAGTCCCCTCCTCCTCGCTCCGCTTGGCAACAGTATCTCCAACCACCAAGTGGTACGCCTTGATGTTCCGCCCCTGGTATGTCTGTCCAATCCACTGTTCGTGCAACACGTCCAGGTACGTCGTGACAATCATGTCCAACCACGCCTCCACCACCTCGAGCGTGCGGTACCGCTTGAAGAACACGTCGGCAAGAGAGTCCATCTCCAGTTTGGACCCGCTGGCACTCGCCATCAACTGCATGAGCGTGGCATCAGACACCTCCTCGTCGCCATGCACATCGTATGTTTCGAACACCGTCTGCGCAAGGTCATCCACCATCACCAGCACCTCCACCAGACTCTCGACCCCAGTCTCGAGACACGCGGCAGTGCGGACAGCCTCAGCCATGTCCCGCACGGCAGCCTCCTCTTCAGGGGTGCGCACTTGAATGTCGATAAAGTGGCGGGACACCGACTTGCCCCACACGTCAAGCTGCCACTCGCGAACCACCTCGATGGCCAAGGTGCGCAACTGACGGTGCCACTCGGCAGAAAGACCGGCATAGTCCACCCGCAACACCTTGCGGTGGCCAGCGTACTGGTCCATGTCCACCGGCCACACCAGGGGGTCGTGCAGATAGTGGCGGAGGCCGGAGCCAAAAAGGGCCTCAAAGGGCCGCTGGAGCACGTCGGGCACGCACACACAGGGCGCAACAAGCACCGCAAGCGCCACGGAGAACTTCATGGCCAGCAACGGGAAAAGCACAATGGAACGGCGGGATGGTGGGCGGCGGTGTGGGCACGCCGATCACGTGGCGGTGCGGGCACGCCGGCACGCGGCTGGGCGGCTTGGATGACGCAATCTTATCACGCCCGATAAAAGCGAGCCGCGCCGGAAAAAGCAACACCAGATAGCAGGGAGCGGGAGCCGGGGGTTCCGCTGCGGGTGGTCTCCAGCGGGCTGCGGCGGACTGTTTCCCGGCCGGGGGCAGCGGGCGCCGTCTTCCCCGCCAGCCAGACCAACGCGCGCTTCCCCGCCTATCGGTTGGTCGCGTACCCCGCTCGTAGAAGGTTGCTTGGTGCGCCAATCTGCCTTTGCGGCGCCACTACTTTTAAAACTCCGACCACATCCCGCAGTCTTTCTCAGCACTGCGGCTCTCCCGTGACCCTCTGTCCCTCTGACTCTCCCCGCCCTGCCCCTCCTGCCATGAACTCCCAGTTGTTCAAGCCCCATGGACGGGTGTCCCAAGCATCTCCGGCAGTCAGTGCTCCTGGCAGCACACACGGCGACGTCAGCGAGAGCTGGGTCGTGTTTGGCGACAACGTGCTCAACTACTTGGACGACAACCGCACCAGCGACATTCTCTCGCTGCTGGCAGCCGTTCTGCTGCGCAAGCACCTGGCGGCGGTGCCGCGGCTGCCGCTGGTGTTGCGGCTGGTGGCGCTGGAAGACGACGACTTGTTGGAGTCGCTCGAGCGCACCCAGCTCAAGCTCTCCTTCCCCAACCACAACGGGGTGGGTGCCTTTGTGTCGCCGCCAGAGAGCATGGTGCACGCCGACCTCGCGCTGCGCATCAACCACTGGCAGCAAACCACCAGCCAGGCGGGCGAGGACGCCGTTGACGACGACGTGGCGGCGTGGGACCTCAACCGTGGGTTGGCGGGCCGCAGCGAGAAGCACCTCCCGCACCCGCAGCCCCGGCGCCGGTTCTACGGCGACGACATGATGGCCCGGCTCAGCAACGGCGAAACGCGCCGGGTACGCGACTACGCACGCCGCATGTCGGGCGGTCTCACGCGCGAGCACGTGCGCACCATCGCCACCGTCCCCCCCAACCACAGCGGCGGCGTGCTTCCGCGGCGGCGCTACCTGGCCCTCTTGAGCTCGCTCGCGGCGTCCAACCGCTGCCTGGCCCTCCTCAACCTCGACGCCAACAAGGGCACAGTGGCCGGGGGGTGGGCTCCCGGCGCAGAAACACCATTCTGGGAGACCGAGAGCTCCGCCACCAGCATGAGCGGCTCCACCGCCAGCGCCTCCTGGACCGAGGCGTACTGACCACCTAGCAGCGTCTACCCATATGCATACTGTCGCGAGCGGCTAGAAAAATAAACGCGTAAACCAACCCCAACGCCACCCTTATTCCAATGTTGCGCAGCTCTGTCTTGAGATCGATGAACGCCGTCCGCCCGGTGGGCGTGCGCAGTGCGCACGCGCGGGTGCAGCTTTTGGGCAACATTGTTGCCGACATCACCCCGGAATCGGTCCAGCAGGGTGCTTCCGGCAAGCAGTTCTTGCGCTACACCGTCGCGGTCAGCTCCAGCCCGGACTACCCCGCCGAGTTCTTTGACGTGACCGCGTTCAATGAGAACCAGTTCCCCTTCTTGACCACGTACGTGAAGCAGGGCGACAAGGTGTTGGTGGAGGGCTACTTGAAGAAGTCCAAGTACACCACCGAGGACGGCACCAACCGGTACACCACCAACATTATCCAGCGCCTGCTCGAGAAGCTCGGTTCCAAGCGCACCGCGCCCTACGAGGAGGCCTAAGTAGCAACCCTTGCTCAATGTATTGTTGTACAGTTCTCTCTGCTCACCCCACGCTCACAAACTGGTGGAGCGGGTCGGTGTCCACCAGATACTCCAGCAACTCGGCCACCTTCTTGTCGTTGAGCAAGCTGCGGAGCGACTTGTCTGTCGCCACCCACCGCTTGATGAGGTGCGCCATCTCCCGCTTCAACACCCCAAGATAGCCCGGAAACACCTCCGGCGCGCCATCCTCAATCGCGTCGCGCAACTGGTAGTACACCTTGTCGAAGGAGACACCCGCAGCCACAAACATCTCCACCACGCAGCCCACCGGCGGCGGCGCCAGCAGCAGCGCGTGGGTGTGGAACACCTGCTTGACAAACATCGGCACGAGTGTGCCCAACGGGAACACCGTCTCGTTGTCGCTCACCTGGCGGCCAAGCTCCACCACAAACGGCGTGAAGTACGCGTGGAACGGCTCCTTGGGCTCGGGTGCGGCATCGTAGTCGCCGGAGATCTTGTCAACAAACAACTGCCACCGCAGCACAATGTCCTCCGGGTCGCGGTGGTCACTCACCTTGAAGATCACAAGCGCAAGGTCGTAGTAGCCCAACGGGTCCACGTACAGATTGAACAAGTCGCTCACGCCCAACACCTTCAGGTTCAAGTGCAAAATGGCCTCTTGGCGCACCGCCGGGTCCTGCAACCGCGGGTCGTGCTCCACCGTTGTGAGCACATCCAACTGCACCAGCGCCACGTCTGCAAGCTCCTCCAACACCCGGCCCAACTGCACCACTTGCTGCCGGAGGTGCGGCGGACACACGCAGTTGGCAAACCCAGTGGCCCGCGAGAGGTACTCGATCCGCTGCGTCAAGCCCACCTCCACAAACTCCAGCACAGCAAGCGAGTACAAGACGCGCGCAGCGTCAAAGTACCGCTGGCGCTTGGCGTAGTACATCCAGAGAAGCTCGGCCGTGGCCACCGAGTCCACCAGCCGCTGCTGGAGGTACAGAAGCATGTACTGCGAGTCCACGTCCACAAACCGTGCCAGGCGTCCCTGCTCCGCCAACCAGTCGTAGAAGGCGTACTGGAACGACTCGTTCGGGTGCTTGAACGCGGTGGCGTACGCCTCGTCCCGCAAGTCCTTGGACGGCCCCAGAGACTGCTGCACGCGCGAGTCGGCCGCCGAGAGCACCCGGAACACAAGCCGGTAGAGGCTCGTTTGGGGCGTGGGCTGCGTCGACTGCGGGCTGGCAGGAACCACGGCCACCGCAGGGGTGGCTGCCTTGTCCTTGTTGGCGGTCGCGGCGTGCTCGCGCCGGTCGGCCACGCTCAACAAGAACCGCACCGCACCGGCAAAGTAGTCCAACTCCATCATGATGTTGAGCGAGTTTTCAATGTTCTCCAACGTCAAGGCAGACGCGCACTGCTCGAACAACTGCACCGCCTGCAGGAGGTGCTTGCGGCGGAGTTCGGGGTCGCGCGGCCCCACCTTGGCGGCTCTCGTCAAGTTCTCGATGGCCTTGAAGATGACCACGTCACTGGCGGAACAGAACAGCCCGCACCGCTCCTGCAACAGCGTGGCAATCATATCAATCAGCCCGCCCTTCAAGATGTTCTTGTTGAGAATCGCCAGGAGAAGGTCCTTCACCAAGTTCTTCACCTCGCTGTTCGTGGGCGCCACAAAGTCATGGAACGTGAGCTGCAACAAGTTCACCTGGTTGGCCTGCGACAAGAACTTGACAATCTCCTGGAACGGCTGTGGCAGGTTGTTGCGCGTCTCCTCCGCCAACATCATCAAGAACAGGAGACCCTCCTTCATCTGCTGCAACAACCGCCGCATCGCCACGAGCGCCAAGTGCTCGGTGCGCATCGCCACCTCCTGCTGTGTGTTGTATGGGTCGCCCACCACCGTGGGCACATGCATCCCGGGGACTGTGTGGCCATACTGCTCAAAGTACTCGAGCATCACCACCACCAGGCCGATGTAAAACTCAAGCTGGTCCTTGGTGACGTGGAGGTTCTTCACCACCACGCCGTCGTCCTTGATCAGCAGCACAATCACGCCTCCGTTGGGTGTGAACTTGAGGTGCTCCACCGGACTAAACACCTTGCTGTGCCAGAGAGTGCGGAAGAGCCGCAGCACAAGAAGCACTGTTCCGTAGAAACGGTCACTGAGCATGATGCTGGGAGATGTCGGATCCGCCGACTGCGGGGCCGCAGCGTTCACTGCGTTGGCAGCAACGGCAACGGTGGAAAGCGAGGCCGCGTCGCTGGCAACCGACAACATCAGCAGCCGGTGCGCAAGCTGCGGCGGGGCCTGGGACTGCACCGGCGCAGAAGCAGTCCCATTGGCCGCTCCCGCAGCCTCCACCAGAGGAAACTGCAAGCCAGGTGTGCGGCCCAGAACGGTGCGTGCGCCCTTGCCGCAGACGCTGAACAAGTACAACACCTGCTGCTTGAACAGCTCCGTGGCACGTCCGTCAAAGTCGTTGTGGCTCACCAACTTGCACAGAAGATACAACAAGCTGTTGCACGTCTCCTCCAACCCGTTCTGGTCAACAAACTCGCGGAACACGCGGTCGTCGTGCTGCAACGCACCCTTGGCCACCACCTGTCCGCCTGTCGCACCGGGCATCAACGCCTGCTGCAACAACACGTCAGGGGTACGGTACTGGAAGAACTGGATCCCACCGTTGGTCAAGACAGCAAACTCAAGCGGGTCGGAGAGGTACTGGGTGGCATACACGTTGGCCGAGCCCCTGGGTGCCGCTGCCGTGGGCACTGTGAACGGGTGCACGCGCACAATGTCGTTGATAAAGCCGCCCTGGCCCAACTCGCCGGAGTCAATCACAAACTCACAGTCCTCCACCCACTGGTTGGCGCTCTTCAAGTGGCCGTACTGAGGCACCAGCACAAACAACTTGTCGTAGTTCTTGGTAGCACGCACCGCCACAAAGCATCCGGGCGCGTACACTGCCGCCTGCTTGGTGTTCTTCAACAACGTCAGGCGCTGTTGGTGGTACGCCACCTTGTTGGCATACTCCTGCTCTGCCGTGCTGGCGGCGGCGGCGGCACCGATCCCCTCCAACTCGTCGTCAAGGCGAGGCTCGGGCGGGGGGAGATAGAACTTGGACGGCGGGAACTTGGCGCCGGCTGTCTTGAGCGTGAGCGTCTGGCTCCCCAGCAGCTGGCCCAGATAAAACGCCAGGCGGTACAACAGACCGTTCACAAACACCCGCACGCCGTAGTTGGTGGTGGCCATGAGGAACAAGTTGCCGCGCTCGTGCTTGCCGATGGCGTGGATGGCCACAACCTTGAAGCGCTGAGGCTGGAGCGCCTCGAGCTCGTAGATGTTGCCGAGCGTCGTGGACAAGTCGTTGATCATGGTGCGGGGTGCAAGCGTCTGGCTGGCGCCAAGCCGCCCGTCGTCGAGAAGACAGTAGGCACGCACAACCGAGCGCAGCGAAAGCGTGTAGAGGATGTTGCGAGTGGGGTCGATCTCCACCTGGATGACAGTTTCCACTGAGGAGGAGGGTGCAGCCACGGGTGCTGGCCCAGCCGCGGCCGGGGTGTTGGGTGTGGCGGAAGGCTGAGAAGCACTTTCTCTCGGCAAGCCGCTGCCCAACTCGTCGCCGCCCAGGAACAAGCCCATGCCGGGAATCTTGCTCCAGAAAGACGGCCCACTGTTGCCACTCTGGCCGGGCAACACCATGCCGCCAAACCCGGTGCGGGTGAGGCAAGTCTTGGAGCACTTCAGGTTGAACCAATCCTCCTTGTTGGAGTACTCCAAACGCCACACGTTGATTCCATCACTCTCGCCGCACATGTACACAGTGTTGGTGGTTGGGTGTGCCACGAGGTGGTTGATGCCCAAGCCCTGTGTGGGCACAGCCATGTCCGGGTTGAAGATCTCAAGGGCATTGGTTAGCGGCTTGTACTTGAGGAGGAAGATGTGCACATCGTGCGGCGTGGCAAGGAGCAACAAGTGCGTCACGTCGTCAACAAACACCTTGGGCTTGGGCTTGACCACCTCGGCCGCAAGAATCACGTGGTGGATGTCGTCAATGGTGGTGATGGCGGGAGAGGTGCTGCCGGACAGCAGGGGAGCGCTGATGCCCAGCAGAAGCAGGCCGCTCGGTGCCATTGACAGCAGAGCAGTGCTGGGGATCTGGCTGTAGCTCCACAAGTGGAGTTTGTTGTCGACAATCACCCACGCGCGCAGAAGCTGCGGGAAGAGTCCCATCTTGGTGTACACCTCGCTGGCGTTGTAGTCCTCGTACAACTGGGACGGGAGAGGCACCAGACGTGTTTTGGTGAAACGAGAGGGCTGCGGAAGCGGGGTCTGCTGTGGCGACGGCTGCACGGTCCCGGGCGGGTACTCGGTGGCCGCCGGCACCTTTTGGTTGATAAAGTTGTAGCGGTCGCCGCTAGGGGTGGCATACAAGGCGGGCGCAGTGTTGTCAAGGTCGATGAAGCGCTGCACGTAGGCCGCGGCAAGGTTGAGCGGCGGCACCGACGCTGCGGCGGCGCTGGTGAGAGGCACCTGGTACAGCACGGGCGTGTTGACCGTCAACTGCAGCGCCATGGCCGGCGGCTGTTTGGAGTCCTGGCTGAGAGGAATTGTGGGAGCCACCACCGGGACCGCGCCTGGGGGCGCGCTGGGACCGGCGGACGGGTGGACGGTGCCGAACGCCATCGTGAGGGGGGGATGGGTGGGGAGGCGGAACGGTGTTGTGGTTGAAAAAGATCGGGCCTGGTGCGGACACGCGGGCTGGTGCGGGCACGTCGGAGTGTGTCCTGCAGCGTGCGGCTGCCCGATGCGGCCAGAGAAGTGGTGTGTGGGGAGCAATGCTGGTGAGGGGCGCAGCCCGCGTGGGGGAGGGGCCGAGCCGGGAACTGGCACGGGGGGAGAACGGGGTTGGCGGTGGGGAGGGCTTGGGGCAGTCGGTTCCGGAAGCCGGAGAGCCAAGCCTGCACCGCTGGCGTCATGGTGCATGCACCCTGGCATGCAGGCTGGCAAGCAGCAGGCGTCAAAATTGCGAGCCGAGCACACCTGTTTCCTCCCATGGCAAAGCGCGGCGTTGGCAACACTAGTGCACTCGTGCTGAACGTGGTCACTCTTGCGGTGGGGGTGTGGGCGGTGCGGTACATGCTGACGTTGGTGCTTCCGGAGCTGCTCGAGGCGGGGGGGCATGCGCAGTTCCTCACCAACATCCTGCTCGTGGTGCTGATGGTGGTGTGGCTGCTTGGCATCGTGGCCCATGTTAGCCAGAACCAGCGTGTGTTTGAGCTCAAGAACCATCTCCACGCCATAGCCTTGACGATGGAGAGCGTTGTGTCCGGGGTCTACTGGCCGTTGCGGCTCTTTTTCCTCCACCAGATCCTGGAGCGCGGTGTTGCCCCACCCGTGGATCTTGACCTTGCGATCCACTTGATGCCGGTGGTGCTGTTGGTGGCGGAGTACTGGTTGCTCATGCCCGAGTGGACGCTTGGTGATTTCGAGGCGCTTGGGTTGTGCGTTGGCATGCTGGTGCTGTACTGGGTGTGGTTGGAAAGGGTGTTGCAGTTGCTGCGCTACCCGTACCCCTTCTTGAACGTGCCGGCCCAGCAGCGGTTCGTGACGTATGTGATGGTGTGCATGTATGCGTACGGCAACTTTCTTGTGCAAAAGTACGCGTACAAGCGGGTGGTGGTCCCCGCTGTGGAGGCGGCCGTAGACAAGGTCAAGGCGGAATAGACAGGCAGGGACAGGGCGGAGGGGCGGGGAGAGAGGCGCCTGGCCACGGCTTTAGCGCCCGCGCCCACCGGCACGGCGCCGCGAGCATGTGGCAGCGGTCGTGTTGCGCACGATGCCCATCGCCTCCATTGTGGCCAAAGTGTGGGGTCACGGGCACGCGTTAGCCGCCTCGCACCACTGGTTCTTCCTGGGCGCTTGTCTCTAACGCAACCCCCGGGTCTGTTCTACACGCGCACAAACACTATGTCCTCTGTCCCGCTGGCCGAGATTCCGTTTTCTGAGAGTATGTCTGAGCGTTGCCACCCGCGCCGCGCAAACACGCCTCCAGCAACCATGGTTGCAGGGCCTGCTGCCGGAGCTATCGGTGTGCGCCCAGGGGGTGCGCCCCCAGGCACGTCCCCCGTGGATACTAACAGCATGTCAGAGTCGTGGACCGAGGTGAAGGAGAGCGGTTCAGGCACCCCGTGCGCTCCGAACACTCCGATTGATTTGTCGGCCCTGTACGTGCTCGTTCCCGATGAAGAGAGAGGTGAGGAGCGCCGGGTGGTGCTGGCATGGGACCGGGTGTACTCTGCGTTGCAGACGTGGGTGGGGCAGCAGGGAGCCGGTGCCACGGCCGTGTGGACGGCATTGTTGGTGAGCGTGAGCTTTGGGATTGGCTACGTGGCCCTGGGAATGGGTGTGCACTACCTCAGCACGTACCGCCGGGGCGTGTGGACGTTCCACGGGTGGTAGCCGGAGGGGTCTGGCGCGCTCGCTGGGAGCTTTGCATTTTGGTTAGGATTTGTTGCTGGCAGCAGATGGTTTCTTGGGTAATTTACGTTTTGCAAAGAGGGCGTAGGCCAGCCGTCGGGGCCACGGACCGGGGCAACCGCGCAGACACGAGAACCGCGCGTGCGCTCCAGCAACGCGTCGCACACCGAGCCGCCCAACGCCGCCGCAGCGTCACGTGCGTCACGTGCTGTCCTGCACGCAGCTGTGTTTTCCAGCATGGCGGTGTCCACGCACGCTTGTCCCAGCGCACTCTCTGCACCGACCGCCAGCCATGGAGATGCTCCCCGAAGGCCAGAAAAACACGACGGACGTGACGTTGGAGGACCAGCAGAAGATCAACACCTTCAGCAAGCTCATTGGGCGCAAGGACACGCTTTCGCTGGAGCTTGAGAAGCAGGTGACGGAGAAGGAGTATCTCGACGACTTGGCAATGGAGATCGAGCTTCTCGACGAGGACGAGGTGGGCTACAAGGTCGGGGACGTGTTTGTGACGGTGGACAAGCCCACTGCCGTGGAGTGGGTGGAACGGGACTTGGCGCTGGTGGAGGAGCGGGTGCTGGGCGTGGAGGAGCGGATCCTGGCGTTGGACCTGGAGTTGGATCTGTTAAAGACCTTTTTGTACGCCAAGTTTGGCGACGCCATCAACCTCGAGCGCTAGCGCGGAGTGGGTGCGAGCCGGCGCGGAGAGGCTGTGGGGCGGAGGCGTGCTCCGCTACCCGGCAGTCCCGGCGTTACCCCGGCGTTGCCGCCTCCCTGCATATCTACCGTTCCCCCGTCTGTGAGTCATCTCCGGTACCGGCTGGTGGCTGCAGGGCGCGTTGTTGCTGCTCGCATCTGCATCCTGCGGCGCATGCGGGTCTATTGTGAGCCCCGTCCGCCCGCCCGCGTGATTGGCGGATAAGCGTGGTAGTCTCTCCCAGTGTGGTGGGGAAAGTCTTGGCACACGCTGGGCCTACGGCACTGTGACGTGTGGTGCGTGGGCACTGCGCTCTGGGCCTGCGTCCGCCTCGCATGGCGTTGTTGGGACGGAGGGTGCACGGTTGCTATCGCCCTGTGTGTAGTGCGTTGATAACATGTGAGCAGCCGCGCCGATTGGCCCCCAGGTGCACGCGGACAGGCTGCGCGGAGGGGACCCCCGGTGTGCGTCTGCGGAACGGCCGGAGTGCGCGTGCTCGTTCCACCCATGGCCACCTGAGGCTTGTCAATGCCGCGCTCGATACATGTGGTGCGGCAGTTTGATTGGTGCGATCGCCGATAAGAGCTAAGCCGCATTCGCGTTTGCTGTGCGGGCTATTCAGCCACGGGACGCACGCATACGCATGTCATGCCGCATCGTGCGGTGGCGGCATACGGCATGCGTCGGGCTGCAGCGACGATAAGTTATCGCGCCTGCCCATTGGCTGCCAGGGACTGGGCTGCGTGCGTGCCATCTGTTTTCCGTGCCTCGAAAACCCTCGCCCGTTCTTGTCCGGTGTATGTGCAGCATGCGTCCTGTTAACGTGTATATATAAACGGCTCCCCGCGCCACTCGTGCAGCCGCCCCGTAGCTGCTCCCTTCTGGAAATGTCTGACTCGACGTCTCTCCCCAGCGGCCTCACCGGTACGGGTACCGGCGGCGACTCCTTGACCGCCGACTTGAACCAGTACTTTGACCGCGCCGACATGGTGTGGATTGGCACGGCCGCCGTGCTTGTGTGGATCATGATTCCCGGCGTCGGTTTGCTCTACTCCGGTCTCTCCCGCAAGAAGCACGCCTTGTCGCTTTTGTGGGCCCTGATGATGGCGTGCTCGCTCGTCACCTTCCAGTGGTTCTTCTGGGGCTACTCGCTCGTGTTTGCCCACGACGGCTCCAAGTTCCTCGGCACCTTGAAGAACTTTTGCTTGATGAACGTGCTCGGCGCCCCCTCCATTGCCTCCACCGTGCCCGACATTCTCTTCTGCTTCTACCAGGGCATGTTTGCCTGCACCACCGGTATGATCATGGTGGGCGGTGCGTGCGAGCGCGCCCGGCTCGGTCCCATGATGGTGTTTTTGTTCATCTGGATGACCGTGGTGTACTGCCCTGTGGCCTACTGGACCTGGGGCGGCAACGGCTGGTTGGCCAAGCTCGGTGCCCTCGACTTTGCCGGTGGCGGTCCCGTGCACATGGCTTCCGGCCACGCTGCTCTTGCCTACGCGCTTGTGCTCGGCACCCGTAACGACGCTGCTCTTGGCGGCAAGAGCAACACGGTGCCCAAGTACCGCCCCCACTCCGTCACCTCGGTGGTGTTGGGCACGGTGTTCCTCTGGTTTGGCTGGTTCGGCTTCAACGGTGGCTCCACCGGCAACCTGTCCATCCGCTCCTGGTACGCGTGCGTGAACACCAACTTGGCTGCCGCCTGCGGTGCCTTGCTGTACATGTTTGTCGACTACTTCAGACACGGCGGCAAGTGGACCACCGTGGGCTTGTGCTCGGGTGCCGTGGCCGGCTTGGTGGGCATCACCCCTGCTGCCGGCTTTGTGCCTGTGTACACCGCCGTGCCGATCGGTGTCATCACCGGCATTGCCTGCAACTTTGCCGGCAGCATCAAGTTCCTCATCAAGATCGACGACGGTGTGGACGTGTACTCGCTCCACGGCGTTGGCGGCTTTGTGGGCTCTGTCTTGACCGGCTTGTTTGCGGCCGACTACGTTGCCGCCACCGACGGCTCCACGGTGATTGACGGCGGCTGGATGAACCACCACTACAAGCAGTTGGGCTACCAGCTTGCCGGTGCCTGCCTGGTGTCCTTGTGGTCGTTTGTGGTGACGAGCATCATCCTCCTTGCCTTGGACCGTGTTCCGTTCCTCCGGTTGCGCTTGCACCCGGACGAGGAGGAGATGGGCACGGACGCGGCGCAGATCGGCGAGTTCACCTACGACGACGGCGACCTTTACATCCCCGAGCCGGTGCGTTCGCGCAACACGGTTGTGGAGGAGCCCAAGATCGACGCCGCTTTGGACGTGAACCCCGACGCGCCCAGCAGCGATGCCTCCAAGCAGGTCTAAGTGTACGTTAAGTCTTTGTTAATCCCCACGTATCTCGTGTCTATGCGTGTCTCGCGTGCACCTCGTCGATGGCGGCAAGAATCTGCTGCTTGCGCGCGTCGTCAACCCACAGGCCGTGCACGCCGTTCTTGGCGATCTTGACCCACGTGGCCATGTCAAAGTCAAAGGCGCGCTGCACCGCGAGGTAGTTGTCCAAGATGTAGCCGCCAAAGTACGCCGGGTCGTCGCTGTTGAGACTGAAGGGCACGTCGAACTCGAGGAGCTTGCGCAACGGCACCTCGCTCACGTCCTGCACCACGCTGAGCCGCACGTTGCTCAACGGGCACACCGTCAACAAGGTGCGCTGGGCAGCAAGACGCGTGAGCAACGCCTCGTCCTCCACCAGCCGCACGCCGTGGTCGATGCGGTGCACCCCCAACACGTCCAAGGCCAGCGTGACGTAGTCCGGGCCGCCCTCCTCGCCCAGGTGGGCCGTGAGGTAGGCGTCGGGGGCGTGCTGGCGGAGCGCCGCGTACAGCTCCTCGAACAACTCGGGCGGGAACGGACGCTCCAGCAGGTCGAGTCCCAAGCCGTGGATGACAGGCTCGCCGTGCTCGTTGTCGGCCGTGTAGTACTTGGCCGCTGCGTGCACGGTGGCAGTGCACTGCGGTGCCGGCAAGTGGCGGAGCAAACACATGATCAACTTCAGCAGCATGGTGGGGAACTTCTGGAGGGCGTCGTTGCGGGCGCGGTTGAGGCCGGCCACCACCACCTCCAACGGCACGCCGCGGTCCACGTGGGCCTGCGGGTCGAAGAAGGTCTCGGTGTGGTGCACGGCATCGGCCGCGGCCTTGGTGTAGTAGGCCATGGCAAGGTCATAGAAGTCCTGCTCGTGGATGAGCACGCTCATGGCGACGTAGTAGTAGTCCAAGAACTCCTGGAGGTCCTTGAACTGGGCGTAGCGCTCGGCCAACTCCTCGGGGGTCTGGGGGAACGAGGCCGGGAGGGTGATGTTGTTGCGGGCAGCAAGCGGGAACAACAACTCGGGCTCCAACGTGCCCTCGATATGCACGTGGTGCTCGCACTTGGGGAGCTCGCTGAGGAAGGCGTCCATTGTCTAACGTGGCGGGACCCTCGGGCGGGGTGAAGCCTTATATGTCGTTTTTTTTTCTGCTCGGTTGCATCCCAACGGCGAGCGATCCGTGGCGGTTGTGCGGCGTAACGATGGAAAAAGAAACTCCGGCGAGGCTTATCGCTGGACACAGCACCGAGTTTTTCCGCTGTGCATGCACGGAGCCGCGGAGACGCGGGCAGAGCCGCGGGCGAAGCGTCGCAGGCGGCAGGCCGGGTAATGGTGCGCACACGGTGCAGGATGGCGTGTGCACCCGTACACCCACAAACGACATGAGCGTGTGATGGCAACACACACGCTCCCCCGCAATGACCTCCATGGATCGCACGGACTCGGAGATCAATCTTCTCAAGAGCCAGCTCTACCTGATTGTGGGCAGCGACTCGCTGGAGGACTTTGATCCCAGCACCGCCTCGGCCACGGTCACGGTTGATTCGGCGTACGACGACCCGCACCTCCCGCGGCTGCTGCGTCTCAAGAACGAGATGGAGGAGAGTCTGGACAGCGAGAGCGGCGAGGAGGACGGCGGGGTGGACGGCGGTGCGTTGCTGCGCCACTCCACGCGCCCGCAGTCGCTGGCGGGCGGGGTGTCGGTGTACGTGGCGCCGCCGCACAAGCCGCTGCTCCCGAGCTTGGTGATGGGCCATGTGCTGCTGTTGTTGGTTCTTGGAGTGCTTGGCAACAGCATGCTGCTGCTAGCAGCACACCTCCACGACAACAGCGTGTTGGACATTTCCATTGCCAGCAGACCGCTCCAGACCTCGGAGTGGCTTGCAGACACGTTGTGGGTGTACGCGGCCCCGTTGCTTGCTGCGGCCGGTGTCGACGTGGCGCTGCTGCTGGAGGCTCCGTTGTGGGTGGCCAGGGCCTTTACCGGAGTGGCGCTCGGGGTGGCCCAGCCGTTGGCGGACCGGTGGGTGTTCCGCAAGCCGGTGCACGGCAACAATCTCCAGACCACGCTCCGGGCCGCGGTGGCTGTGGCGGGCATTGTGTACGCCATCCGCCGTGTTGACTGGACCAGCCTGTTGCACGTGCTGTTGTTGTGGCTGGGGCTCAACATGGCGTTGTGGGGGTACCTAGATGCGAGCGCGGCGGGGTTCGTGGTCAGCAGCGCGACGGCCGCAGTGGTGATGGCAATGCGGATTGCCGACCCGACGGTGCCCTTGCCCGAGCAGTGGCTGCGGGACGCCGTGGCCGTGTACTTGTGGTTGGGGAGCTTTTATTTTTGCAGCAGCATTATTTTCGGCAAGGTGGGCCGGTTGCTTTACGAGTAGAGAGGTGGCACTTGCTAGGACTGCATGAGCATTCAGCACACGGCGGGGAAGCACCCGGCCCACGGTGGAGGAGCACCCGGCAGAGCGTGGTGCGGCTGGAGCTGTGGCTGCCAAGCCCCCGCGACATGTCGGTGTCGGCACGACCGGTGACCGGTGCAATCTCGCCATCCCCTCATCGCCACCTGCTCGCTGCACATGTCTGACCTCAATCCCGACGACCCGATGGCGCCGCCGCCGAACACGGACGGCCTTGATTTGAGCAAGCTCCTGCCGCAGGAGCTCAAGCTCTACAAGTTGTACGGGCGGTTGCCCCTGAAGCAGCTGATTCTTGCCGGCAAGCTCAAGGACCGCAAGTACTTTGACTCCGGCGACTACGTGATGCAGAAGCAGGCGGCCAAGAGCGGCCACCCGCAGGACCCGTTGCTGGAGCCGGTGGGCAGCAACCCTGTCAACTACCTGCGGATTCTGCAGATGAACCGGAACAACAGCATTGTGAACGGGTACGTGAAGCGCGGCGAGGATGAGCTTCCCTCGCACCCGACGCACTTGGATCTGGAGATTGCCGAGCCGTGAGCAGAGGTTACGTAGTTGAATTGAGGTGTTTTCAGGGTATGTACAGTGGTGTGTGTGCCGGGGCCGAGTCCTTCCCGCGCTAGCCCTCCCGCGAGTCCTCCCGCGAGTCCTCCCGCGAGTCCTCCCGCGAGTCCGCCCGCGAGTCCGCCCGCGGGTCCGCCCGCGAGTCCGCCCCGTCCCAGCCGCTGCGCAGATTCAAGAACCGGCCGTTGCGCACCCCGCTGTGCAGCTCCACAATGTCCCACACCCGGTCCATACGCAACCCACCAACATCCTCGGACACGTAAAAGTACCGCTGGTGGCCCGTCTCCACCTCCCGGTCCGTCCAGTTGATCCACCCAAACCGGTTGAACGTCTTGCTGTCCACCAACTTCAAGCCATCAAGATACACCAACTCCGAGTACATGTTGGTGCCGGCAAAGTTCAACTTTTCCACCACAAACTTCTCGTGCGTGGTCAAGTTCTCCAACGTCTGCGGCTCGGTGTCATCGTACACCCGGAACATTCTCGTGACGTAGTTGCGGGTGAGGTAGTGCGTCAACACCGGCGGCACAAACGCCAACGCCGTGATGCAGTCGGCAATCACCTGGTCGTGGAGCTGCGTGCCCTTGTACACATTCACCACACCAATCATGGTGGCACCCAACACAAGCCCAAACTTCTTGAGCCCGGCCACAAACGTCAACCCAGGCGCCACGTAGATGGGCTGCCACCCGCGGCGGAACTTGCGGTCAAGCGCCTCCACGCCCAACGTCCACGGCCGGCGCACCCGGATCTGCGTGTCGTTGCTGGGGTTCTTGAACGGCTCAAAGTCAAGCGGCCCGTCCTGGTTGAGGTTGGGGTCGCGGTAGTCCCACACCGGCACGCTCCGCGAGAACGCGCGCGTCTGCACACACCGGGCACTGGCCCCCAAACCCCGAGTCAACATGCTGTGGCCAAAGGTGGAAGCAAATGTCGTTCGCGCACCAGACCGTAATTTACTCGCCTCCCGCGTACACAAAAATTCCCAGCGCCACCACATCCTCGCCTGTTCCGCGTGAGCAACCCCCATTTCCCCTGCTCCCAGCTCTCCCGCGCGCGCATCCCCCTCTTGCCCGGACGTGTCCTGTGAACAGCCTCGTTCTGAGTGAATCTGCATATCCACCCCCCGACCTTCCCCCGCATCGTCTGACCTTTTACCCAAATCTCATTCCACAATGGACGGCAACGCTACCTCTCGCTTCGTGCCCGAGTACCGCCGCACCAACTTCAAGAACAAGAGCCGGTTCCAGCCGGAGGAGTTGAGACGCCGGCACAACCTGCAGCAGGTGGAGTTGCGCAAGGCCAAGCGCGACGAAACGTTGGCCAAGCGCCGCAACATGGTGCTGATGGGCGACGACGTGGAGCTGGACCTGGAGCCAGAGGACTCCGAGGGTCTCCCCAGAGGCACCGACGAGGTGACCTTCTACGAGAACTTGCAGCACGACCTACCCTTGATGGTGGAGCTGCTCAACCTGTCGGACTTTGACCGCCAGATGGATGCCACCGTCAAGTTCCGCCAGATTCTCCTGCGCGAGCACAACCCGCCGATCGACCTCGTGATCCACTCCGGCGTGGTGCCCCGCCTTGTTCTGTTTATGCTGGACCAGAACACCATGTTGCAGTTGGAGGCGGCGTGGGCCTTGACCAACATTGCCAGCGGCAACTCCGAGCAGACCAAGGTGGTGGTGGATGCCGGCGCCGTGCCGTTGTTTGTGGGCTTGTTGTACCTGGACAGCGTCGAGGTGAAGGAGCAGGCGATCTGGGCCTTGGGCAACGTGGCCGGCGACCTGCAGCTGTACCGCGACTACGTGTTGCTGTGCAAGGCCATGCCGCCGGTGTTGGGTCTTTTCACCTTCAACAAGCTCCTGCTCATCCGCACCGCCACATGGACGCTCTCCAACTTGTGCCGCGGCAAGCGGCCCCAGCCCAACTGGCAGATTGTGCAGCACGCCATCCCCACCTTGGCCAAGCTCATCTACCTGAGCGACGCCGAAACGCTTGTGGATGCGTGCTGGGCCATTCTGTACCTCTCGGACGGACTGCCCGGAGCCATCCAGGCGGTGATTGACGCCCGGATCCCCAAGCGGCTTGTGGAGTTGTTGGGCCACGAGCTGACGCTTGTGCAGACACCAGCCTTGCGCGCCGTGGGCAACATTGTCACGGGCGACGACATGCAGACGCAGGTGATGATCAACTCCGGGTTGTTGCCGGCGTTGGCGCCGTTGTTGAACTCGCCGCGCGAAACCATCCGCAAGGAGGCGTGCTGGACCGTGCTGAACATCACGGCCGGCAACACGGAACAGATCCAGGCGGTGATTGACAACAACCTCATCCCGCAGACAATCCGTCTTCTTGCCACGGGCGACTACAAGACCAAGAAGGAGGCGTGCTGGGCCATCCTGAACACCCTGGTGGGCGGGTTGGTGAAGCCGGAACAGATTCGCTACCTTGTGCTGCAGGGGTGCATCAAGCCGTTGTGCGACTTGTTGACGATTGCTGACGCGCAGATTGTGGAGGTGACCTTGGACGCGCTCGAGAACATTCTCAAGATGGGCGAAATGGACAAGGAGGCCCTTGGGTTGGCCGCGAACCAGAACGCCATCTACATCGAGGAGGCCGGCGGCACCCAGAGAATCTACGAGTGCCAGCGCAGCGAGAACGACAAGATCTACCAGAAGGCGTACAGCATCATCGAAAAGTACTTTTACGATGAGGACGAAGGGTTTGATGGCGGCTTGGCTCCTGAGAGTAACGGCGAGCTGTTTGGGTTTGGTGTTCAGGGCCAGCCCCAGGGCGGTTTCCAGTTTTAATGCTGGGAGGGTCCCGGGCGCCGGCTGGCTCAGGGCCTGTCCCTGGTGTGTTGTGGCGAGGGGCCTGTTCCTCGCCGTCTTTTACTCTTTTAACTCTTTTCTTCTTCTCTCTTGACCCCGGCGAGCAGCGGCCTGCTGCCCCTCCCCCATGACCTGAACGACATGTCTTGTATTCGCGTAGCAATCACAATGCGCCCACCGCGCTGGCAAGCTGGTCCCGCAACGCTGCCAACTGGGCGAGCTGGGTCTCCACCTCCTCCAACAACTCCTCGGGGCGGCGGCCCACCGGCTCCACACCGCCGTCGCCCAACCGGAGGCGCGGGGCGGCCGCCTGCACCTCCAGCGGCGTCACGTCGGGCGGGGTGTTGGCAATGTGCAACTTGCCCTTCTTCACCATGCTGGTGGCCAACTCATACGCCACCTGGGCGCCGTTGGTGGCGGTGATCTCGGCGTGGTCAAACAGCGGGTTCACTTCAACCACATCGGCACCCACCAAGTTCAACCCGTCAAACTTGCGCAACATGTGGATCAACTCCCGCGGCAACAACCCGCCGGGCTCGATGGTGCCGGTGCCTGGAGCAAACCCGGGGTCCAACAGATCAATGTCCACCAGGATGTACACGGGCGCGTTGGCGGGGATGGCCTCGAGGACAGCGTCCACCATGTGGGCAAGCCCGCCGGGGTGGGTCCACACGTCGTCAGCCGAGAAGCGGAGAAAGCCAACGTCGTCATCCTCGGCGTTGTCTTCGGGGCCCAGCAACCGGGTGCGGAGACCAATGTGGATGTTGTTGCTCTTGCTGATCAACCCCTCGTGCTGGGCCAACCACAACATCAGGCCGTGGGTGAACTCCAGCTGCTTCAGGTGCCAGTACAGCGGGTACTTGCTGGGAGCCCAGGTGTCCAAGTGGGCGTCAAAGTGGATCACGTGGATCAGCTGCTCGGGGTAGAGCTTGGACAAGGCGCGCATGTGCGGGAGCAACACCAGGTGGTCGCCCCCAAGGGCAATGAGCCGCGGAAACAGCTGGTACGCGGCGCCGTCGGCAGAAACGTTGCGGGCAAGAAGCAACTCGTCAAACGCTGCCAGCATCTGGCGCAAGGCCAAGTTGTTGTCCATGGGGGTCACGGGAATGTCGCCGCAGTCCACCACCTTGGCCCAGCTCAGGTACGGGTTGACCCCGGCCCGGGGGTTGTAGCCGCGCAACAGGGTCTGGCGGGCGGAGGCGGCGCGGATGGCACGGGGGCCAAACCGGGCACCGGCGCGGTAGGTGGTGGCGGTGTCGAAGGGGACCCCCACAAAGGCAATGTCAAAGGTGGTGTTGGGCTCGACAAGGCACAGGTGGTACGGGAGGTGGGCAAAGGAGGAGGCGCCCTGGAAGGGCCAGGCCTCGCCCCAGAGGTCCTGGAGCAGGGGCTCGGAGGAGTCGCCAACCGCAGCAAACGGGAGCTGGTTGTCGTCGGGAACAACGCCGCGAGCAAGGACGCCGGACGCAAGAGCAGCAAGCACGGCAAGAGAGAGCATTGGGGGGAACAGGAGCAGCAGCACCGGGGGGCGGCGCGATCTTGAGCCAGGTATGGGGCAGCCCGATGCGGAGCACAGCGGCGGGTTGCCGCTTTGGGACACGCTCTGCTTGCCGCATGCGGAAGGAAATTCCGAGGCTCGGAACAGGCGGCGTGCGTGCGCCGAGCGCGGCGGGCGGAGGTGGGCACCGGTGGGCACCTCGGCGGGGCGGTGTGGTGGCGGCGGGCGGCCGCGGGGGCTGTGGAGCGGCGTGGTGGTTGTGGAGCCGCCGCGGCCAGGTCGTGTGCGGGCCAGCCGTGTGCATCGAAAAAAACGTCACGTTTCTCTCTGTACACCAGCACCATGGACGGATACTCCGATACACAGCTCGTGGTGGACAGCGTTGGCGACGAGATGCTGACGCTCTACAGCTTGGAGCTGAGGGTGGTGGTGGTGCTTGCGGACTGCTGCGAAACCTTTGTGCAGCTCCTCACGGCGGCCCCGCTTGGGGACTTGACGCAGTTCGCAGGCCACCAGGAGCCCGAGTACGCGCTGCAAAAGACAATGGTGCAGACGTTCACGCGGCACCACACGCAGTTGCTGAACGCGGCGTTTGTGATGCTGCGGGTGCGGCTGAGGTTCAAGACGTTGGGCGAGTTGGACGAGCTGAAGGAGGTGTTTCTCGAGCTCAACGAGCGGGTGGGGCAGCTATTGTCGGGCGCAGCGCTGTGGATCACGCAGTTCATGACGCAGTTTGTGGCTCGCAACAACGCGGCCCACCGCAGCGCGTTGCGCGGGGTCAATGTCGAGGGGTTGTTGCCGCAGTTGCTGGTGGTTGTGGGCGGGTTCAAGCTGGTGAAGCGCATGGTGGGGTTCTGTCCGCTGGTGCTGGAGGCGGAGGGGCTCAAGGACTTTTACCGCGTGGTCAGCGAGTTCAACAGCAAGTTTGCCGACGACATTGACTCGTTGGCGCTGGTGGTGCACCAGGCCAGCCCTGTGTACCTGGAGTACGAAATGTTGCGACGCACCAGACGGCAGCAAATGACCTTTGAAGAGTACCAACAGGAGTTGCGGATTGTGGCGCGGGGCGACTACAAGGAGGACCTGAAGAAGGCCAGCAAACGCCTCGTGAACAAGAACTTGATGATGTTGCTCCACACGGCGACGGAAGTGCAGCCGTTTACGGAGCGTGTGAACGACCAGGTGTTGTGGGTGCTCAAGAGCTATTATCTCAGTGTGAGCAAGCTCCGCGCCGACCACCAGTTGAGCTACCAAAACGGCGGGGCGGCCGACAACGACACGAACGTGGACTTGGGAGAGTTTTTGCAAGAGGTGGGGGAGTTGGTGGCAACGGTGGAGCAGCTCAATCTGCTTCTTGTGCAGATGTACCACGACGACTTTGCCGCAAATGTGAAGGACTATCTCCGAAAGGCGCGCTACTTGGTGAGCTTGCTCAGCCTGACGCAGCCGGTGTGCGACCTGGTGATCCACGTGAACGGGGTGTACAACAAGTTGATGAAGCTCTACAGCCTGCAGTTGCAGGGTGACCGGGCGCTCGGGGGGCAGACACTGGTCTTCCGCAACGTGTACGTGTACCTGATCTTTGACCAGCAGTACTCCAACTTCAACAACATCATGAAGAAGATGATGGACGTGGTGAAGGCAAACCAGGATCCGACCAAAAGTGCTGAGAGCTTGGACAAGTTGATCAAGAACGAGTACGCGGTGACCGAGTTGTACACGCTTGGCAAGGAGTTGCTGCTGTTGGGGAGCTGCATCGACGTGAATCAGTTGAACAACCGCAAGGTTGTGATTGACGAGGTGGTGTAAGAATAGGAAATCTAACGGTATCAGGGAGTGGTGCGGCGCCGCCGCTATGCCCCGACAGTGTCCGTGCAGCGCCTCGGTGGCATGTTCTCAATGTCCAGCGGCGTCCCTGCAATGCCGCGGCAGTGCGGCAAAGGGGGCTTGTCCGGAGTATGGACAACGCGCCGCTGGCAGAAAAGCTTGTCCTGCATGAAGCATGCAACGCACGGTGACGCAAGCGTCCGATGGCTGTGGATGCAGGCTGATGCGTGTGTGTACCTGGTTGGTCAGCAAAATTGTCGCGTGTCCCATTGGCTGTAGATCGCGTCTGATCCTGGCTGTGCGCAGCATGAACGCACACTGCAAAATGCAGACGTATGCACTTCCCATCCGATCCAGGCTGCGGGTGGGGAGCCGGGTCGCCCGCGAAAGACCCCGCAACCGTCCTCCTTTCCTCCCAGACACGCCACACTGCCGCTTACCCGTCAATGCATGCTCCGCACCAACCCCGGCGTTGCATTCGCGCCGGGTGCGGTTGCCAGCGCCTCGCATAGAGAACCGGCCGTGCATACGCGTGCATGCAGGCGCATATTCCACTCTCTGCGGCATCCCCCCGACAGTAACAGTTTTGCACAGCAGAGCGCCGGCCAATCCTGGGCACCCACGTTCTCTGCTGGTGGTTTTCCCTGGAAGAGCACTCCATTCCTTCCTCTGAAGCTCCATGATGGCGCCTGGGCTCGTGAAACGCGAACCGGAGGGCTTGCTCCCCCCCACACAAGCGTCGCCACCGAGCTTCTCCTCGTGCCAGCAGTGCTCCAACTGTGGCACGTTAAAGACTCCGTTGTGGCGGCGGACCCCCGAGGGGAAACTCTTGTGCAACGCTTGCGGGTTGTACTACCGAGCAAACAACTCCCACCGACCCGTGCACCTCAAAAAAGCCCCCACCACGGTGCTGGTGGTGACCGCAAACGCCCTGAGCAGCGGCCTGTGCTCGGGGGACGGAAACTGCAACGGCATGGGGGGCAAGGATGTGTGCTTGGGCTGTCCAGCCTTCAACAACCGTGTGCTTATCGCCGGCGAAGCCAACACAGAGCTGCAGCCGCCGGCCGTGGCGTCCCCGCAGCTGCCCCACCTGCTGCCGTCGCTGGCAGCCGCCAACGGGATCGTGGCTATTGCATGTGCCAACTGCAACACTACCGTTACCCCGCTCTGGCGGCGGAGTGCCGAGGGCGACACCATCTGCAACGCCTGTGGCTTGTACTTCAAGCTCCACGGACTGGTGCGGCCGGTGAAGATGAAAAAAAGCACCATCAAGCGGCGGAAACGCCACTACCTGCCCGAGTCGAGTCCGCCGCAGGGGTTTGCGCAGGTGGCCAGCCAGGAACCGGCCCCGAAGATCACACCGAAAACGGAGCGGTCCAGCGCTGATCCGCCTTCGCGACACCCCACACCGGTGAACTTTACAGGCATGTCTTTCCCAAGCCCGCTGGCCATGATGTCCAGCGCTCTGCCGCCGTTGATCCAGCAGGTGACCCTCCCGCCGCTCACCGTGGACATGGCCGAGCTTCCGCTGCCCCACATTGCTCTCCCACTGCTCCAGCACGCGCGCCCGGAGCTGACGCCGTCCCCAGGAATGCTGGCCATGGACTCGCTCGCAGCCGCAGCGGCACTCCTGGACCTGTCCCGGGAACACAAGACACGCGGCCGGTCGGACGCCCAGATGAAGATCAAAAACTTGCTCCAATAGCCATAATGACACTGCTCTCGGAGCCCGGTGGTGGGCGCCGCCCATCACACAGAATACACAGTGTAACTCTCTATTTCCAATGAAGGTGGTGATCCAGAAAGTAAAGCAGGCGCTGGTGACGGTGGACCTGGAGGTGGTGCTGCAGATCGGCAAGGGGCTTCTTCTCCTTGTGGGCATCTCCACGGTGGACACCTCGGAGGACGTGGCCAAGCTTGCCAGCAAGGTGCTCCGGCTCCGGTTGTTTGAGGACTTGAGCAACCCGCCGGACGAGACGCTGGTGCAAAAGTGGTACGGCAAGCCGTGGGCCTTCAACCCCAAGCAGGCGAGTGCAGAGATCTTGTCGGTGCTGCAGTTCACCTTGTGTGCTCGCGTGAACAAGGGCGCCAAGCCGGACTTCCACCGCGCGATGCGGGGAGAGCATGCCGTGGAGTTGTACCTGGAGTTTCTCGCGTTGTTGCGCAAGGAGCTTGGCGAGGAAAAGGTCAAGGACGGTCAGTTTGGCGCCATGATGGACGTGGGCTTGGTGAACGACGGCCCAGTGACCATTGTGTGGGACACCCGTGAGGGTGAGGCGTCGTGAAGAGGCGGCGGAGCAGCCACGCGGGGACAGCAATTCCTGGGCAATCCCTCCAAACCTCTGATGCGGGACCATCTACGCAGTGTCCGCGCGGCACGGTGCTGGTGCCGCGCGGACAGGCCGAAATACAGATATAAAAAAAGAAACGGGGGCCGTTGGCGCTTAGAGCCGTGTGCTCGATGGAACCACACATCGCACGGCGTTATCGTTAGAGTTTACGCACGCCGATTTTCTCCCATGGGTCTCTTCCACCACAAGAAGCGGGGCTCGGCGGAGCCCGAGAAGAAGGCGCTGCCCGAGAAGAAGACGCTGCCCGGGAAGGAGGCGCTGCCCGGGAAGGAGGCGCTGCCCGAGACCGACACGCAGACTGCCCCTGGCGACGGTCCGAGCAGAGAGCTGCCGCCGCCCACCCCCGCCTCCATCGACGATGCCCTCGACACTCCCGAGGAGGACATGGCGGTTCTGGCGCTCACTCCCAAGCAGCGCCGGATCCGCGACCTTCTCATGAAGGACATCGAGCAGGACCCGGAAACGGTGGCCAACACAAACCGCAACCTGCGCATCTTTAACGAGGAGAACGACGACGATGCGCTTTTCCGCTCGCGCCTGCCGTTGTACCTGGCGGACCGGCTCGAGGGGCCCAATGGCAGCCGGCTCTATTTCCACGAACTGCTGCTGCTGGTGATGCTGCCGGAGGTGATGCTGCCTGACGCGCTCACGCCGGTGGGACTGCGCGACAACCGGGAGCAGGCGGACAAGGCCGTGAACCACTTGGCCAGCTTGACGGAAGCCCATCTCCTGCTTGCACAGAAGGGCTTGGTGGCACAGCGGGCCCAGCTGCCGGTGCCCAAGTACCGCCGCCACGTGGGGTTTGATGCGGCGCTGGACAACGCCATTCCTCGCCAGCTGTACACCCTCCGTGTGCTGCACCCGCAGTTCCACGTGCTGCGGGTGAGCCGCACCTTGGTGGTGGGGTACAACCTGACGCCGCCAGCCAAGACCGCGGCGCTGTTTGCAATCAACCGGCTTGCGGCCGACGGCGACACGGTCGTGATCTTCTGGGACATCACCACCGACCCGCTCCACCCAGAGTCCAAGGTGGCGCTGTTGAAGACCCAGGCGGAAAAGGTGCTTGCCGAGGTGCAGGCGTTGTCCACGGAGGACCGGCGGGTGGCGATCGTGGTGGAGTTGGAGGTGGGCGGCAAGCCCAAGGAAGAGGTGGCCCGCGCAGTGCGGGAGTACGACCCGGAGTTTCTCGTGGTGGGGACGCACCACGCCAGTGAGGGCGGGGAGCGTGCTCCGTCGAAGCAGCGGCTGCGTCTCTTTTGGAAGGACAACTCGTTGAGCCGGCACTTTTTGGAGAGCTCCACGTGCCCGTGTGTGATTGTGCGGCCCAACAGCGGGGAGCACGAGGTGTGGGACCGCACGGTGACGAGCACCACGTTTGTGGACTTGCTTGCGGAGTGTACGCGGCGGGACAGGGGCGAGGCACTTGGGTCGGTCCGGCTGCGGGGACGGCCGTCGATGGCGCGTAATAGGTCGAGCGGGTTGGTGCCCACGGTCTCTGGCGGGTTGGTGTCTGCAGTGTCGAGCGGGCCGTCGCTGCGGCTGGGGCTGCGGACGCCTGGCGACGAGCGGAGGTC
Organism: Limtongozyma cylindracea; assembly: GCA_030572215.1. NCBI lineage: Eukaryota > Fungi > Ascomycota > Pichiomycetes > Serinales > Debaryomycetaceae > Limtongozyma > Limtongozyma cylindracea. Next base: position 415,014 of record JAJLZO010000153.1, read on the forward strand.
GTTTTCGCCGTTCAAGCGAGTGTTTGGCCACCACGAGCGGGCAGGATGAACAGAGACACGGCGGCGGTGCACACGCCGGGGGGGGTCCTCTGGGCAGCCTCCGCGGGGCAGCACCCGCCGTGGTCCGCCCGCCTGGTAGCGCCCGGTAATGCCGCACTGAGCCAGCCGTGCTGCGGCTCATCTCATCGCCTGCACGGTGCCACCGATTGCGTCATAGCATTCACATTCTTCACATCCACTTCTTCTCCCATGTGCCGGTTCATGATCTTCAAGGGGAAGGACTCGATTGTGCTCGAGGACCTTCTCACCAAGCCCGACCACCTGATCATCAACCAGCTGTTTGACCTGCGGCTCCGGCTCGACATGCGCAACCCCATCAACGGCGACGGGTTTGGCGTGGGCTACTACACGCCGCGCGAAGACGCGCCTGGGTCCAGTCCCCCGCTGGTGCCGGCACCGCCATGTGTGTTCAAGGCCATCACGCCGGCGTGGAACAACCAGAACCTCGAGCGGTTGGCAGCTAGCACCTCGTCCTCGTTGGTGTTTGCACACGTGCGGGCGCTGACGTACGGCGTGCTCAGCGAGACCAACTGCCACCCCTTCACCTACGGCAACATCATGTTCATGCACAACGGTGGTATTTCCGGGTTTCTGAAGATCAAGAAGCGGCTCGTGCAGCACATCGATGACGAGTGGTTTCTCATGCTCCAGGGTCTGACGGACCTGGAGTGTCTGTTTGCCGTCTTTCTCGACACGTTGGACAAGATGGGGTACGACCCGCGCCCCAACAACCCGGACAGCGAGTACTGCCGCACCACCCCGCCGCACTTGCGCAAGCCGCCCACCCACATCCCCCACACGGCGCTCCGCAAGGCGTTGCTTGCCACCATCCAGCTCCTCAAGGACTGGCAGGTGGCGGTGACGCTGGAGCCGCTGCTCCTCAACTTTGCCGTCACCGACGGCGAGCTGGTGGTGGTGCTGCGCTACATCACGCTGCTCACGGACGAGGCGGCGCTGCTCCACTTTCTGACCGGATCGAGTTTCCGGCTGCTGGAGCTGCGGCCCAACGAGTTCAAGGTGGAGCGGTTGAGCCGCTCGCAGGACGTGGTGATGATTGCCCTGGAGCCGTTGACGTTCCAGCGCGAGGACTGGATCACGGTGCCCACCAACACCACGTTGACGGTGCACAAGCAGACCGTGTTGCTCCATCCGGTCGAGGACGAGTTCTACAACCCCGACATCGACCGCAGCAGCGGGTTGGCGGTGAGCAAGGGCATGATGGGCACCATGCCGGTGGACGAGAGCCAGCTGCAGGCGCTGAGCCGGGACACGGGCGTGCCGCCCTTGGCGCGCGAGGGTCGGCTCCGGGAGCTGCTGCGGGGCGGCAGCGTGACCGCCGCCGTCTAGCGCCGCACCGCGCCGCACCGTGCCGCACCGTGCCGCACCGCGCCGAACCGCGCCCAGGCGTGCCGGCTCGTTGCCTGCACTCCGCTGCACCCGCATGCAACCCCACGCTGCATCTCTAGTTCCCCCACCAACACCCCTGGTGCACACACGCACGTCGCCTGCAGCTGACGTTAGCGGCCACTTTGTCCGCGTTATCGGAGCCGCACACAGACTGGGTTGTGGATATAAATACCGCTCTCTGGCACCAAGACACGGCACACATACACACATCGGGATGACGATCGAACAGCCTGCGCGCTACGTGCTTGAGCGCACCCGCGACCCCAGCATCATTCGCGAGTGCCACCGCCGCAACGGCTCGGTGTGGCACGGCCCGCTCCTGGTGGAGGACTACGTGAACCGCGAGGCCCATCTTCTGAGCACCGGGGTGTGCTCGCCGAACCGCCGCCGCAACGAGCACGGCCACCCGGTGGAGCAGACCCACGAGGAGTACGCGTACAATGTCGGTGGCAGTGGGTTGGAGGGTCTTGCGTTCTACGTCTTGCGCGACACGACTCTTCCTGAGGGCAAGCCTGGTCTGGTGGCCAACGTGGTGGGGGCGTGCGAGACGCTTACGCGTGCGCTGTGGGTGTACGACCCTGCTAGCGACACCATCTCCAACACGCTCCTGCCGTGTTTTGGCGGCGTGTTTGTGCCGGAGGAGCACCGGGGTGCCAGTGTGGCCAAGGTGCTCATCGGCGAGACCCTCCGGTACCTCGAGAAGGAGTTGGGCGAGCAGTGTGCCTTCAGCACCTTGTACAGCGAGGTGGGTAACTATTATGCCAAGTTTGGCTACAGCGCCTGCGAGGTGCCGGTGTTGCTGGTGCCGGTGGAGGCGTTGGCCGGGTTGGCAGGGGGTGCGGGAGCGTCTACCAAGGTGTTCCGCACCAACGACGACACGTCTGAGTTGCACCGGTTGCACGCAGACCAGATCCAGCGCCAGATGCACGGCAGCAGCGTCAAGGCGGTTGCCAACGTGCCCACGGTGGACAACCACCACTGGCACATTGCGCGACTGGTGTACATTGCCGACAAGATCGGGGCGCAGATTGGCTCGCCGACAGAGTTGCCGTTTGCCGTTGGTGCGTATGTGGACGGGGTGTTGGTGGGGCAGGCCACTTTTACGCACGACTGGGGCAGCAGCACGGCGTTGGTGTTGAGCATTGCGGTGGGCGAGGGCCAGGAAGAGGATGTGGTGCAGGCGTTGTTGGCTGGGGTTCAGCGCGAATCTGCCGCGTTGGGACTCACGGCCATCAGCATGTGGCACAGCTGCCTCACCGACAGCGGAGTGACAGTCGAGCAGTTTGCAGCGTGGGACGGCGTGGATGCTCTGGCAGTGGAGAGTGGCAAGTCCAACGGGTCGATTCTGGCGGTGCGGTTCCACCACCAAGACACCGAGCCGTTTGAGTGGGTTAGCAACGCCAAATACTGCTGGTTCTGAACATGGATATTGGAGCAAGCGCGCTACAGAATAGATGGCATGGGTGTCAGCACGGGGCCGTGGATGGATGTGGCTACCAGTACCCTATGGCTGCATCCACGGGTACAACGGCGACTGGACCTTGATGGTTTGGGCGGGAATCTGGTTCAGGAGGATCTTCTTCACGGTGCGGCCGTCGCGCTTGGTGATGCCCCGGGCAAGCTCCCGCAGTCCCTCGCCGCCACCAAGGGCCCACATGAGAAACTCCTCGTAGCGTTCGTCGGCCACCTCGTTGATCCAGCCGGTGCCCCACTCGGGGAGCGTTTTGCGGATCTGCCTCACCGAGTCCTTGACCCAGTCACGCACGCCTGCGAGGTCCACCTCGAGCTCCCCGTCGCTGCTGGCAAGACTGGTGGTGTTCCAGCGAAGGCGCGGGGATGCTGTCGTGCCGTCGTCGCTGTTAACAGCGTGGGTAAAGGTCACCTCGCTGTCGGGTACAATGCTGCCGTTTTCGTCTACCCAGACCTCTGCCGTAAACGGCTGGTCGTCGGGGTTGACCGGGATGGTATCGGAGGTGTTGGGGTAGTTTTGTACGCAAAACTCGTCCAAGCGGTGCGAAAAGACCGGGTCCTGGTTCTCCAACTCGCCCAGAATGAACGAGTGGTAGCTGGCGTGGGCGTACTCGGGGTACCCCTGCAAGAAGTGGCGGAGCACATCAGGGTCGGTGTCGGCCCATGCCCGACGGTCTTCAACAAACCAAAAGTCTTGTTCTTCCTGGGTCGAGAGAACCTGTGCCTGGGTCTTGATGTCGTACGCCTCGGCGAGGAATGAGCCCTGGCTGGCATAGTCGCCGAGTGTGTACACTTCCAAGACAGAAACATCGTGCAGACCTGGAGGCTGGGGAAAGCTGTAGAGGTTGATGGAGCGTGGGTCCACGCCAGCAAGAACCCTGCTGGTTGCGGAAACGGTGTGAACAGAGACAAGGACGAGAAGCCGGAGGAGCATTGGGTGGGCGGCGAGGAGGCAGCCCGCGGAGCATTTATGGACCGCCCGCAGGCAGAACCGATTGCTCGACGGGGCAGCTGGAGAAGCGGCGCGCTGGCGGGTGCTCCAGGTTCTGCGGATCCGGGTTCTGGTTCTGCTGGGGCTGCGCCGGGCGGTTTCTGAGGGTCCATGCGGGCTCACGCGCAAGGTGCATGGCGGCTGCACGAGGTGCGTCATCGCGACGCGGTTGGTCGCCAACCACAAACACCACTCTTTGCTCGATGCACACGGTCCGATGGACAGTGGCGGGCCTATGAACAGCAGTCGGCGGCCGCTTGTGGGGAGGAGAGCTGGGTGGTTGGGCGAGCCGTTGCCGTTGCCGTACGCGGTGGGCCGTGTCAAGCACGAGGAACACGGCGGTGCTGCGCCGCCGCTCGGACGAGTGCCCGAGGGTGTGCCCGAGGCGGGTGCCGAGATATTCGCCGGACTGGTGCCATCACGAGACGACTTGCGGATAATCCGTGGCTCGTCGGCCATTGGAAAGCCGGGGTACTTGGACCAGAGCGGTGCGGACGAAAAGGTGCGGAGAGGACGGTACTTGCGGTATCGGCAGCAGGTGAGGGGGCTCGGGAGGGACATGTCGATGGTGCTGTCTCTGCTGTTTTCACAGCCGTTAGGGCTAGCTCCGCCAGCACCGCCTCCCCTGTCGCTCCTGCTGCTGCCGCCTCTGCTGTCGCCTCTGCCGGACGCCTTCCCGTCTCGTCTCTCCGCCTCGCGTGTTCACTCTCTCGCTGGCACCATTTCCGGGGCACTTTCCGCCTGTGTGTTCACCCCCCGCCTCGCGCTCGTTCTCCTCCTTCTGGCGCTCATCCTCGCGTCGTTTCTTCTCGCCGACACCAACACCAGCTACTGCTACCTCTGCTGCTGACCAAGTGCATTCACACCTCCCGAATCTATGTACATTACTCGTCGTAGTCGTTCGCCGGCGGCCGCCCCAGCTCCAGCCGAAGGTACAAGTCAATGGCTCCACTGAACGCCGCAAACCCCGCACAGCCAATGGCCGCAGCCTGGGGCCCGCTCTTGATGGCCAAGCCGCCTCCAGTAACGCACCCAGCCAGGAGCCCGTTGTAGATGTCGTTCTTGGCACGGAAGCTCTCGATCACACACTCCACACCCAGGTAGATCATGCCGATGTAGCCAAAGTTCTTGGCGCTCAGGTACAGGCGGCGCCCCATGTCCAGAAACTGGAGCTTCATCTGCTCCTTCAACGGAAGGTCGCGCATCGCCGTGCCCGGGGTGGCTCCGCCCACCGGCACGTCGTACGCCATCAGCGCCATGAACAAACCAAAGAACCCACCGAGAGCAAACCCCGTGCCTCCCAGAATGATCAGCTTGCCGGGACACAGCAGCATGAAGCCGATCATCATCTCGGCTCCCTCCTGTGCCTGCTCCTCCTGCGTCATCTCCGCATACGGCTTCTTGGGGCCCTTCGGGAGGATGTCCATGTGGAGAAGCTGTGCCGGCAGAAAAAAAACGCCATCGCCTCCAAGTAGCCGCTGGGCGGCGGAACGGCGCAGCCGCCGCGCATGCTCAATCTTCTCTACGCCTACCACAACGTCAACGCACGGTTGGGTCCGCGGCGGGCGCCGCTGGGCAGGGTCAACGTGGCCGCGGTGGCGCGGGTGGTGGTGCACCCGGTGCGGACCACCGTCCGGATGGTGCTGTGGCCGGTGCGTGTGTCGTGCCGCGTGCTTGTGCCGTGGCCGGTGCGGGCACTCCGTCTCGTAGGGTAGGCCGTGTGCAGTGACTGTTACACATCCACGATTACACTATTTCAGAGCACCGTGGGTCGTTAGGCGCTGGCTCGGGCCTGTTGGGCACTGGCTCAGGCTCGTTAGGTACAGGCTCGTTGGGCCATGGCTCGGGCTAGGGCTCGTTAGTTCAGCACGCCGGGCGCGTAGCGGTCACCAAGGTTCAACAGTTCAAGGTCCAACTCGTCAGGGCAGTCCACCACCTGCACGCCGCCCACGTCGCCGGTGTACACCAGCGAGTAGTCGTAGAGGAAGGGGATGCTAGAGCCGCGCAGATCGCCACACCCGCCCAGCGTGTCCTCGTCATCGGACCCATAGTTGAGCGTGGTGGGAGCCAACCGCTCGATGGTGCGGATGCTGCGGGGCTCCAGCATCTCCAGCGGCGTGCTGAGGCTCTCGCTGGCAATCAGCTCCTCCAGCGGGAGCTGGTGTCCGTGCGAAACCCCATCGGCCTCGGAGCTGTGGAGGGAGGCCGGTGTGGTGGAGGCCGACGCCGGAGTGGCAAAGTGCTGGCTCAAGTTGGCGGTGCTGGGAGGAACGCTGAGAAAAAAGCCCAGGTCTTCGTCGCCCTCTTCGTCTTCGTCGTCCTCCTCGTCTCCGTCTTCTTCTTCGGAGGACGAATCGCTGGGGTCCAACGCAAACCGCCCAGCCGAGCGGCCGCGGGACTCCTCCTCCCCACGCTCGTCGTCGTCGTCGCTCTCGCTGTCGCTGAACAGAAAGGCGCCACGGGCACCGCTCCGCCGCATGCGCTCGTGCATTGTGGGGGTGGTGTCGGTGTCGTCGTCCAGGACGTCGAGAGCAATGCACTGCTCCACCCGGTCGTTGAAGTGCACCAACCGCTCGGGCGGCGAGGTGGTGGTGGCGTGGCCGTTGGGCAGCATCAGCATCACCAGCGGCAGCGTGGCCAGGTGCGGGTCGGCGGCATGCGTGTCGGGCGTGCGCGGGTGGAACTCCTCCGGGTCTGGCGACCGGGCGCGCATGGTGTCGCGGATCAACCCCGAGTGCGAGAGAATGATTTCCTGGACGGTGCGCTTTTTCAAGATGGGCTTGGTGGGCATGGCCTGGGGCAGGTGCTCGGGCGTGGCTGGAGTAGGGGCGCTTGTGACCAACGGCAGACTGCCGGGTGCAAGGCGCGCCTTGCTGGTGGACTTTTTGGACACGTCAAAGCCCTCGGCCAGCAGCACGCGCTTGAGTGCCAGGGGCAGGCGCTCCAGAGGGGTTGCAAGCATGTCGAGCTGGTGGTTGTCGCGGCAGATGGGGCCGTACAACCAGGTCACGTCGGTGTCCTTGCTCCAGTCGAGCACCTCGGGCAGAACGGTCTTGAGGTGGTACTTGGCCTGGGCCCAGGTGCGCCAGCTGGCGTTCTCAAGACGCGCGCTGTTGGCCATCTCCTTGCGCCGGCCCACGATGTACCGCCACAGTTTGTGGATGTCTGTTTCCTGCCAGTTGTGCAGAAGATAGTCCACGTGGCGCAGCGGCTCGTAGCCAAGGTCGTTGTCGTCGTGGAGCTGCACCTCTGTGGGCACCAGTGGCGGCAGGTGGATGTGGGTGGAGGGAGACGCCGCCTGTGGCTGGTGTGAGGGGGGTGCAGGGGCGATGGCGGTGGCGGTGGCGGGAGAGGCGGCGGCAGCAGCAGCAGGGGTGGCGGCAGCGGGCGCAGCAACAAGACCTGCTGGCGGCGTATCCACCACCAACCCGGGAAAGTCGGCCATGTCGGCCACGTCGAGCCCGTCCACAACAAGCCCGTCAAGCATGTCGGGCTGGCCGTCGGCCGACGCCACCAAGCCCTGGAGGTCCGCAGGCATGTCCTGGACGTCGGCCAAGCCGGGGATGTCTGCCAGCGAGTCGCGGTGGTCAGCACGCTGGAGGTGCGGGTAGTCGGGCTGCACAAACAGCGGCTTGCCGGGAATGAACTCGTCCAACAAGCCGAGCAGGTGGGTGCGTTTTAGCTTGAACAGGGTCAGCTGGTAGTGGTCGTCGTCTCGCGCGGTGATGGCCTGGGAGGTGGTGGCACCCCCGCAGAACACGTCGGCAAGGTTCCTCAGCAGCAGCATTCAGTGGAGGTGAGAAATTAGTGGGTTGCGGCAAACGGGGCAAATATCGATGAGGGGACAGCTAGCGTAGGTCCGGGAAAGCTGCAAACAGTGGGGTCACGCACGTGGGGGCGGCTGAAAACGTCGTGGGAGAAAACGCGGTGCTTGGGGGTCCAGCAGCAGCACGGGGGGGCGTGGTGGGGGTGCTGGGAGTGGCTCAATAAAACGGGAAGAAAATCGCGGGGGGGAGGCGTCACGCCGCTGACAAACACAGGAAGCTGGGGTTGGCTGACCGGGCACGGAGTTTTTCCTGGCGAGGTTTTTCCGCTGCCTCGGACGGGAACGGGCTGCGGGGGAGTGCGTGCAGGATGCGGCGAGGGTCTAGAACCGCCGGGGCGCGGCAACAAAGCTGGGCGAGCGGAGGTGTGTGCGCGCAGGGACGCAGGGCCGGGGAGTGGCGGGTGTGTCTTATCGCGGTGCAGCGCGGGGTCTGTGTGCCTGGCGGCGGCGGCCAATCTCGTCTGTTGCTGGGGGCTGCCAGGGCCGGGGAGGTGCCTGCGGCTAGCAACGGAGAAGGGCGGAGAATCCCGGGGCATCGCCGGGTGCGGTGGACACACGACGCGGGCGGAATGTGGGGTGAGGGCAGCGTGGAACTGTGGGGAAGCGCAGGCGGAGTCACGGTGGCAGTTCGTGTCGATCGCTGCGCCGCGCGTCGCCGTGCCTTTTGGCGGGGCGGCGGCCGTGTTTCCGGCTGGGCCGCTCACCGCCCTGGCTGCCGCCCTGGCCGCCACTCCGGCCGCGGTGCCGCCATCGGGCTCTCGCATGCACCTGCCGGATCTGTACGCGCCAGCAGCTGTATCTCTGGCCACGGCGTGAACACCCTGCCCTGCCCCAATGCTTGTGCTTTCCCAGACCACTGCCCCCGAGGAGATCCTTGTGTGCCACAAACAGACGGCTGGTGAGTGGAACAGCGCGCTTCCCTCCCTCGAGCACTGGCTCCAGCGCGAACAGGTGTTTGCCACGCTCCCGGTGGTCCGGGGCTCCGGTGACGACGCCACCGGGTTGGCGTACTGGGTGGTCAAAGACCTGGCGCTTGGCGACGGCCCTGAGGCCATTGTTGCGCTGTGCGAGACGCTCACCCGCGAGTGGCTGGCGTGGCGGGACGGTGTCCGCACCCCGGTGCTCGGCGTCACCATTGGCGGTGTTGTTGTGGACAAGCAGCACCGCGGCAAGGGCGTCGCGGCGTTTTTCATGACCGAGTTGGCGCGGCACTGGGACACGGTGGCACCCAGCGGTGTTTCCTGCTTGTATTCCGAGGTGGGGGAGTACTACCTGCGGTTCGGGTTCCGCGCCGCGCCCATGCCCTTGGTGGTGTACACGGTGGGCGGCTCTGTTGCCAGTCTGCCGTTCCGGGCCGTGCGGTACGGCCAGCTGGAACTTGGGCAGGTGTTGGACACCATCAAGGAGCACTGTCCGGCTCTTGTGGCTACGACAGTGCTGCTGGCGGCCCCGCTGTACGCGATGGTGCCGTCGCCCGCCACCCACGAGTTGTTTGCCACGCGCGCCGCCTTCATTGTCACTGCCAACAGCTTGTCTCCGGGTGCCGACAAACTCCCGTTCGGAGTGGTGTTGTACCAGGGAGACACGGTGGTGGGAGGAGCCTTGCTCACGTACAAGTTGCGGGACATGCCGGAGGCGGTGCAGGTGTTGCGGGCCTACGCCCCCAGCCCCGAGGTGTTGGAGGCGTTGGTGTCGCAGGCAGCTGGTATTGCTGCGGAGTTGGGGTTGCCGTTTGTGGAGATGTGGCTGCTGGAGTTGGTGGGTGGCGCCGAGCCGGCGGTGGTGGGCGGCACGCTGCTGGTGGAGGTCCGTTCCCAGCTGTGCCTTCCCATGTGGCGGCCCCATAGCGGTGCCAGTGACGCGGTGTGGCTCGACAACTACCAGTTGGCGTGGTTCTAGAGGGATTTGATCAATAGACGTCTAGTGGAGCGCAGAGGTCCAGGTGGAGACGCTGCCGGCGGACTGGCTGCCGGCGAGACAGCCTAGTGGTGCGCGGCCGCCGTGCGGTCGCGGGAGGCTTGCTGGATGGCATCCCAATCACTCACAACCACGCACCAGCCCTCAGCAAACGCCAAGGATGCAACCCCAATCAGGAGACCGCACCAGAGCCCCACCACCCCGTGGTTGAAGCGGAAAGCAGCAACGTACGCCAACGGAAGAGCAATGGCGTAGTAACACACCACGTTCCACACCAGGCCGATGCGCTGGCGACCCTGGGCCCGGAGCACGCCGGCAAACACCACGTTGAAGCAGTCCCAGAGCTGGTTGAGGGCAAGCACAGCAAGAGGTGCCTGGGCCATGGCCACAACGTCCGCATCGCCAGTAAACAAGTTGCTCAAGCGAGTGCGGTTGGTGACAACCACCGTGCAGTTGACCAACCCGAGTGCCAAGGCACAGACAAACCCGAGCTTGGCCACGTGCTTGGCGCCCTTGGTGCTGCCGGCGCCCAAGAGGTGGGCGATGCGGGTGGTGAAGGCCACCAGCACGGCAAACGGCACCTGGAAGAAGAAGGACAGCACGCTCAGCACCACCAGCTGGGTGGCAAGGGGCACGGTGCCAAAGTGCAGGGCAAACACCGTGAGCACCTCAAACGCAAGAAACTCGGCCTCCACCATCACCACGCCCGGGAGCGCCAATGCCATGAGCGGACCCCACTGGCGGAACAGCAGCTGGAGCTGCAACCCATTCCAGCACTGCTTGCCGTCCACAAACACCACGTATGCCCCGAGAAGCAAGGCCATGAGCCAGTACAGAATCACGGTGGCAAGCGGGGCACCCAGATAGCCCAAGTCGGTGTGGTACACGAGGCCAAACAGAAGACACGCGTTCACAGGCACAACCGCCACAAGCACATATGTCGCGGCGTTGAACAACTTTTGTGCCTGGAGGAACCGCTTGCCGGCCTCAAAGAGGATGAATCCGGGGGCGCCCACCATGAGGATGCGCAAGAAGAGCTGGGCCTGGAGACACAAGTCGTGGCCGGGGACCACCAGCTCCAAGAGCGGGGCCAGAAACCACCACACCACGGCGAGAGGGATGTAGATGGTGAGCATCACCGCCACGCAGCGCTGGAAGTAGACGCCCACGAGCAACGGCTGGTTGGCGCCGTACGCCTGGGCACACAAGGTGTCGAGGGAGGTGGAGATGCCCTGGAAGATGGAGAGGCCGGTGATGTTGAAGGTCATGAGTGCCAACAGGGCAGCGGCGAGAGCATCGGGTCCCAAGTGGCCCACGGCGAGCACCAGGGTGATGGGGAGAAGGTACTGGAGGAGGAAGGTGGCCACGAGCGGGAGCAGCAGCTTGGCGATGTGGGAGAGCTCCTCGTGGGTCAGCAAGGCCGGCTCGTCCAAGGGGTCGGCAAGGAGCCCGGTGGACTCGGTCGGGAAGTCGGTGATCAGAGCCATGGGGTGTGGTGGAGGGGCGACAAACGCAGCGGCTGCGCTCGCTGTATCGCTTATCGGCGGGACGCCATATCGGGAAATCCGCCGGGTGGGGAACCCGAGCAGCCAAGCCACAGGGCACAGGGACCCTGGAACGGCTGGGCACGGCGTGCAGGCACCGGCACCGAGGGGGGTGGGGACGGAAGGCACATGGGCGGTGGTTCGGCCCGCGCCCGGTGTGTTATCTACGGCGTAGCCGGTTCAGCCGGGCCGGCGCACAAGCATGGTTGCCGGCGGGGCTTAGATAGGGGTGAAGCGCTCCTCGGGGGGCCGGCGCCCGGAGGAGGGTGTTGGCCGGCGGGGAGGTGCAGGGCCGAGGTTCTCCTGCCGCCGCCGCGACCGGGGTGGCGCGTCCCGGCGGGCTCTGGGCAGGCGCCGGTGTTGGTGCGCCTAGTTCCGCTTCGGCCGATGCGTTCGTCCATTACCGCTTTTGAGGTATTTTCTCTTCGGAGCGCCTTCCGGATTGGGCACACCATGCCGTGCTTTCCGAGTGGTCTTGCCCAATTGGGAAAGCAGCGGGCATCCCTGATAAATAGCAATTCCCCCCCTTGTGTCAGAAGCTTCTCCACCACCCTCCTCCTCAATGAAGTTCTCTGGTGCTGCCCTTGTGCTTGCTGCCGCGTCGGTTGTTGCCGCCGAGAGACTGGAGTTCGACAAGACGGTCACCACCACCGTGCTCGACTCCACCTCCACCCACAGATGGGGCCGTTTCGACAAGACCCACAACCCCTCCACCACGGAGACCGGTTCGTCCACCCACAGATGGGGTCGTTTCGACAAGACCTACGTCACCACCACCACGGTGATTGCCTCCTCTGCGACCGGCGTGAACGCCGCCGTTGCCGGCAACTCCACCGGCAACTCCACCGTGACCACTGCCTCCCTGAACGGTGCCAACGCCGCTGCTGGTGGCGTGGCCGTGGTGGCTGCGGTTGCCGCCGGCTTGTTGTTGTTGTAGGTGTATTGAGACACTGCACAGGTGTGCCGACTGTCACTCTATTCCCAGGTAATACATGGATTGGGATTGGCTGAGTGTGTGTATGTTCTAGTCAATGCAAACATCCGAGTACTGTGCTCCAGGGACTGTCGGTGTGGGTCTGCGCAGCGTCCGGTGGGTGGTGTGGGGCCTGCACCCCCTTGTCGTCTCCACCAACACCACAACGTCCGCCGGACCATTGTCTCCCATTACACGGCGTATGTTGTGCCATTGCGTCACCCTGCGTCGCACACCGATATTTTTTTTTTGCCTACGCATCGCTTGTACCCATGGCCAAGAAGGTGTCCAAACACAGCAGAGCAGCGCGGCGCGGCGAGATCGGTGCGAACGACTTGGCACCCGAGGCCAAGCTGCTTGCAGAGGTGCCCCGGGTCCACACGACTGACCTTGCAAACAGCGTTATCCGCAAGAACCAGTCGTTGCTCGACTCCAAGCTCAAGCCCAAGGAGGGCGGGATCCGCAAAAAGACCAACACGTCGCGGAACAAGGCGCTGCGGTTTGCAACCGTGGATGGTCGGTTGAACACCAAGATCTCCCAGAGCATCGAGCGGTCGCGTGTGGTGCAGAACACCCGCAAGTCTGGCTGGGACTCGATCAACAAGGCGTTGCAGGCCAAGCCCCAGGAGAAGCCCAAGGCTAAGCCCAAGGTGGCCAGTGTGGATGCGGAGGTGATGGAGGAGTTTTTTGAGGGAGAGGAGAAGGAGGAGGCAGACGGGGAGGGCGAGGTGGAGGTGAGTGTTTCGAGCGGGAACAATGCCTACGCCTTGTTGATGGAGGAGGAGGCATGAGGTGGGCAGGCCACGGTGTAAAGTGGATGCAGATGAGGGGGGCGGCGAGAGGGGCACCGGGGATTTTGGATCATGAACACAGCGTACAATACAAAACAGAACGGTCTACATCACAAGCGCAAGGACGGGGAGCACCAACACCGCGAGTGACGGCCCAAGACGGCCCGCAGCAGCCTCGTAGGGGGCAACTGTGGCCAGGGAGATGGGCCGCACCGTGCTCACTGGGGGAAGGGATTGGGCCGCATTGCTTCCAGTCGCCGACGGGGCAAAGCTGCCAGCCCCCACCGTGATCACGACGACGCGGGTGGTTGTTCCGGTGACGGTGGTGATGGTGGAGAGCACGGGGGTGACGCGGACAGGTGTAGTGGGTGTGGGAGTGGCGGGCACGCCGTTTTGAGCGGCATGACTCGCGCTCCCCAGAGAATCAGCCGGAGCACCAAACGACACGGTAGACAGAGCCGTCAAGGGGCAGTAGGTGGTGTAGGAATACACCACCCCACTTCTTGTAGAGGTAACAACGGTCAACCCGGTGGTGACAGGCACGTCAAGACACTCGCCGTCATAGCACAGCGTGACTGTCACCACTGTGGTGGCTGGGCTGTTGGGTGTTGTAGCGGTGGAGGGGACAGAGGTGGAAGGTACAGTGGCACTGGTTGCGGTTCCAGTATTGAGACTGGTGCCCGTTTGACTCGCACCTGGCAGGAGGGTGGCCGGATTCACCGTGGTGGTGGCAGTGACGGTGATGGTGAGCACTCCTCCTTCCACAACAACAACGGACGTGGCCGTCTCCAACGCGCGTTTCTGCAACGGCACGCCGTTGGGAAGCACCGAAAACCAGTCTGTGATGTAAACCGTGGAGCTGTAGTGAGTGGAGGTTGTCAAGTGGTAGGTTGTGGTGGTTGGCTCGGGGGTGGACAGCCGGGGAGCGGTGATGGCAAGGGAGTACGAAGAGTTCCCTGGCAACAGAGACGACGTTGCCGTGCGGACAGGGGCGGAGAGACTGGAAGCCCGGAGACTGGCCACAGGGCTCGGGTTGTTTCCTGTGGTGCTGTTGGCAGGAAGCAGAGTGGTTGAAAGTTGCGGCAAGGTCTGAGCCACGGTTGACAACAGCGGTGTAGAGCTGGCAAGAGACTCAGAAAGGGTAGACTCGGCGGGCACAGAGGGGCTGGACGCAGAGGGGCTGGACACAGGCACACTGGATGCGGACAGAGTCGGCACAGTCGACGCCGACAGAGTCGGCACAACCGAAACCACCGGCAGGCTGGGCGTGGCAGTCGGAATCGCACACGAACCCGGCAACCCGCCCACGTAAAAGACGGTTTCTGTGGCCAATGCCAGGTTGGTGGCATACTCGCCGTACGTGGTGGCAAAGATCTCGGTGTACTGCGGAGCCACCGCGTACACATCGGGCTGGTTGTTCTTGAGGGGTGTGGCCGGCACCCCCGTCTCCATGGTGAATGTCTGGGTTGCCAGAGCAACATAGGTGGCACCAGAGATCCTGAGGTTGCTGACGGCCACGGTGGATTCGACCGGCGCATCGATCACTGCCGAAGCCACACCCATCTCCAAGTTCTGCAAGTCGTAGACCACGTACAACTGCTGCAAGACGTTGTCGCCAATGATCACGTTCCCAGGCGTGCTGGTGGGGTAGAGGGTCAACTGGCACGCCAACGTGCCACTGCACGCCGTGCCGCGCTTGAGAAGGAACTTGTCCAAGGGGAAGCTGAGCAGGAAACCGTCGAACGCGAGGGTCACTGTTTCCGGCAAGGCCGAGTCGCAGGGACCGATGTAGGCACGGAGATTGGCGTTCCACAGAAACCCAATCTGCTTGGAAATGCCGTCCAACACCAGCGTGGGGAGGTACGTGAAGGTGGCACCCAGGTCAAACACAGCGGACACAGAGCCTGCCAAAAAGTTTGTTCCGCCAGCCAACTGCACACCCTTGAGCTCGATGCCCAAGGACTCGACAAAGTTGAGGTTGGGCAACAGCGGCACAAGCGGCACCACGTTGAGAGGCCCGGAGAACTTGGCGTAGTCAACACCACCAAACAACACGTTTCCGGTGGCCGAGTCGGGGCCGTTGAGCCACAACAGGTACAACGGCGAGGAGATGATGCCGGCCTGGGCCAAGCGCACCGGGAAGTTGGGGTAGGCAAACTGGTCCTGCGGACTGAAGAGATTGGTCTCGCGCGAGATCAAGCCGATGCCAAACACGTTTATGGAGGAGTTGGAGGTGTTGGCCACGGCAAACTCAAAGCTGTCCACGGTGGCACTGCCCACGGTGATGGTGTCGGTGCCCCACGTGCCCTGGGCGTAGGACATGTCGGCATACTGGATGTGGAAGGGGGAGTTGAGGTTCTTGTAGGTTGTCAGTTTCAGCAGGTCAAACGTGCCGGTGGCGGGGCTGCAGAGCTCGGCGTTGGCATCCGGCAACGGGTTTGGCGAGTTGATGCAGAGGGCGTTTTCGGTGCTGATGACCCAGAGATCCAGCGAACCGGTGTCGATGGTGGCGGCCATCGGCTGGCTATCGGAGCCGAGTGTGAAGTTCATCCGGTAGTAGTATCCCTGGTGGCTGAGGGTGGTTTCAAAAGAGGTCAATGCACGGCGGTCAAGGCGACCGTATGTGGCGTTGGCGGGAGAAGAGCCGTGGAGGATGTCAAAGTCCACCAGCAAGAGAGCACATGCACACAGGGCAAGTGTGCCCAAGGTAACTGAGTAGTAGAGCATGGTGGAGAGAGAAAGAGCGATGCCGGGCCAGGGGCGGGGCAGTACTTATACCATGGCGCTCCACCACTAGGCTGGTTGGTTATGGCGATTCTGGTGGTGGAGATGTCCACCAGTCCGCATGCTGCGCCGATACGCCAACTCACATGCACGGTGGGACTAGCTGCTGAATGGGTAAATGGGAAAGCTAGTTGAGGGGAACAATCGGCACGGACGCTGTGGGAAACGTGTGCGAGGCAGAGCGGCGCAGTAGCCAATGGAGGAGGGTGGGCTGGACGCGCCGGCGTGCTGGCGCCCCCAAGGAGTGCTCCCACAGCTTATTTCGTCGACGTGGGGCACGGCGGCACGAGGGAGACACAATGGGGGGGCTGGGTGGACAAATGGAGCGGCCAATGCTCCACTGGCGCTAGCGGCCGTGAGATATGAAGGGGCGGGTGCATGTTAGTGCCGCTGTGCATGGAGACGCGTGTGGGCCACCATATGCCAGAGCCAAGCGCCCTCCAGACCACGACGGAGAGGCAGAGCCAAGGAGCAGGGAGAGCAGTAGAGCCGCAGGCAGGACAGCCGAGAGGACAACAGACAGGACAGCCGAGATCAGGGCACAGCCGCGTGTTTGCCCCAGACCCGGCTCCACAATGCCATGCACGGCCAGCGGCCCGCCACCAGAGCCATCTAACCTCTGCAAGACGCGGGTGCAGGCGGCATGGCAGCACGCCGCAGCCCCACGGGCGCACCCGCCAACAACCGCACCGTTCACCACCTGCACCCAGGCACCAAGCCCCCCTGCACATGCAGCCGCCTGCATGGCCCAGCTGCACGCTCGCATCCTGCACCGAGGCCCGTCCTGCACGCAGCAGCCTTACACGTAAGCACGTTCCCCCACAAACGGCGCCATCTGAACCGCCAGCGCAGCGTTTCTCTCCACCCGTTTCTCCTCCCAATGAAGGTCTCTGACGTGATTATCCCGGCGGCTGCGGCTGTGGCTGCGGCCGAGGCTGCCTCCGCGCCCCTGTTCAAGCCGTTTGACACCGCGCTGCTTGCGCTGGACTCCTTGTTGGAGCAGTTCCAGTACGCCAACGACGAGGAGTTGGGCCGCGTGTGGGTGCTGCTGGACGCCAAGAAGGACGAGGAGTTTGCGTACATCGGCAAGTGGCTGGTGGAGGAGCCCACGGTGTACCCGGGGCTTGCTGGCGACCGTGGTTTGGTGGCCAAGCTGGAGGCGGCCCACCACGCCATCTCGCACCGGTTGGGACAGGTGTTTGACAACAGGGACAACACGTTGGTGATGCAGTACGAGGTCAAGTTGCAGAAGGGATTGAGCTGCGGCGGTGCCTACATCAAGTTGTTGCTGGCGCTGGGCTTCAACGGCGACGAGCCCTTCCTGGACAAGACGCCGTACCAGGTGATGTTTGGTCCTGACCGCTGCGGGGCCTCCAACAAGGTGCACTTGATCATCAGACGGCCGGACCCCACGCTGGGCGAGGTGGTGGAGCACCACATGAACGGCTCGCCGTTTGCGCGCACCGTCAAGACGCTGACGTTGTACACGTTGGTGATCAAGCCCAACAACGACTACGAGGTGCGGATCAACGGCGAGGTGGCGCGCTCTGGCAACTTGCTCGACGAGAACGAGTTCACGCCGCCGTTCAACGCACCCAAGGAGATCGAGGACCCCAACGCCGCGAAGCCCGACGAGTGGGACGACCGGATGGAGATCCCCGACCCGGAGGAGACGGAAAAGCCGGAGGACTGGGACGAGCTGCAGCCCGGGTTGATTGACGACCCGACCGCTGTGAAGCCGGACGACTGGCTCGACGACGAGGAGTTGTACATTCCCGACCCGGAGGCGGAGAAGCCCGAGGACTGGGATGACGAGGAGGACGGCGAGTGGTTGGCGCCCGAGGTGCGCAACCCCAAGTGCCGTGAAAACGGGTGTGGCGTGTGGAAGGCGCCGCGCATCTCCAACCCGCTCTACCGCGGCAAGTGGGTGCAGCCGTACATCGAGAACCCGGACTACCAGGGTCCGTGGTTCCCGCCGAAGATCGAGAACCCGGACTACTTTGAGGACTTGCGTGCGTGTGACTTGGAGGCGATCGGGGGCTTGGGCTTTGAGATCTGGACCATGGACAGCGACATTTTGTTTGACAACATCTACTTGGGCCACTCGGTGGAGGAGGCGGAGAAGGTGGGCAACTCGCTGTTCACGCCCAAGTTGGTGATCGAGGAGGAGTTGATGCGCGCAGAGTACGACGAGATCGAGATGGAGGCCAAGAGCAACACCGAGGAGCCGCCTGCCGAGGCGGACGACGGTCTGTTGGTGGTGCTGCTTGTGGAGCGCGTGGAGGGCGTGGCCAGACGTGCGCTCGAGCTCACCAACGAGTTTGTGGCGGACCCGCTCGAGGTGTTGACCACCAAGCCTGTGGAGGTGGCGGTGACGGCCGGTTCGTTTGTGCTTGTGTTTACGCTTGTGTTTGGCTTGTGGTCCACGTTGTTGTTTGTGCTCACGGGTCCGCCCACGGCGGAGCAGCGCGATGCTCTCTTGGGCAAGAAGAAGGTGGAGGCTGCTGTGGAGGAGCTTGAGGAGGAGGCGGAGGAGGTGAAGGCGAGTGCCGAGTCCACCGCTGTGTCTGGCAAGAAGGGCAAGGCCACCAAGCGGCTGTAAGCCCCGCCGCCGCGCCCGGTAGATCCCGCCGCCGCGCCCGGTAGACCCCGCCGCCGCGCCTGCCGCTGTGTCTCCGCTACCAAACGCAATACACACCGATTGCCTGCAGGAACCAGCCGGGCCTGCCTGCAGGACACAGATCGTGTCCGCACCGCCCTGTGCCAACCAATAACGTGCAACCGAAAATCCGCTCCCACACAACCAAGCCCTCAACGCAATGTCTGGAGGTCCGGTGCCGGTCTGGAAGAAATACACCACTGGGTCCACGGGGATCTGGGAGAAGATCCGCCAGGTGTTGACCTTGGTGCCCAACCGGTCCACGGGTAACCCGCTCGTGCAGTACTACCGCGTGCCCTCCACGGCGCTGCACCCGCGTGCTGCCACCTACAAGGACCCGGTCACGATCCCCGCGGCGGACATCCGCAACAACAGCTACTTTGCGCGCGACCACCGCCGCAACTTTCCCAGACCCACCACTTTCAACCAGACCAAGCTTGCTGGGTTGTTGGAGTTGGGCTCGGCCGCGCAGCCGCGCATTGCCCGGGGCACCGAGGGCGAGAAGCAGTTGGCGGTTTTCACCTCCTCGGACGTGCTGTTTGGGTCTGCCTTGGCCAAGCTGGAGCACGTGCGTGGCGAGGTGTTGGGTGCCAGTGGCCAGGCCATCACCGCTCCGCTGTTCACGCCGCTCTCGTGGCGCATCTTGAAGGAGAACGAGCACGGCATCTACGAGGACGATGTGGAGAAGTACCCGGTGCGCTTGTTCCGCAGCACCAACTAGGAGGGGGGTATTTATAGGACTAACAGAGACGCAACCTCTTGCACCCGTCTTGCACACATCTTGCGCACATCGCGCGTGAACAACCTCCCGCAAACTGCCCTCTCCTGCAATGTTGTTCTTGTGGACCGTGGTGGCCCTTGCGCTTGGTGTCGCAGCCAACACCGAAACCTACCTCGTGACTCTTCCCAGCGACTTTCTCCAGACAGAGTTTGCGCAGTTCGTGCTGACCGGCCACCGCTACCCGCCAAACCACCTCGAGCGCGATGCGGAAGAGACCGCGGTGCTCTCGAAATCCGCCACCAGCCATGCCTTTCCCATCGACCTCCTCTCGTTTGTGGAAACCCAGGACTTGAGCCATGCCCCCGCCACCAAGCTCTTCTTCAGGCTCTGCTGGCCAGCCACCCTGCCGTACTCTTTCTCTTTCACCCACCGCTACAACTACACCACGGTGGAGACCGATGCCGGCAGCCTTGTGGTGCCGCTGGTGGAGATTGTGGCGCACTACGCGCTCGACGGTGTGCCGGTGGCCGCCACCCCTCCCCAGTTCGACCTTGACGACCGGTTGGCGGTGCTGGTGGTGGTGCTGCCGGTTGGCGGAGGCATCGTTGCCCACACCCTGCCCCAGCGGTGGTTGCTCCAGCACGTGAACATCCCACTGGTGATGGTTCCGGTGCTTGGGTTTGTGGTGGCCGTGCTTGTTGGTTCGGTATCGATTGCAGTGCCCGTGGCCCAGCTCCTTGCCTAGCACACGCGCTCTATTTGCCCCAGATGTGCACGTTGCGGTCGTCGCCCACCGAGCACCACAACCAGCCGCTCGACCCATGGCCCCCGCGGTTCCAGTCCACAGCGTTCACCAGGTCGCCCTTGGGCAGAGCCTCCACCACGCCCACCACCAGCCCGCGCACGCGGTCCCACACAAACACCCGGCCCTTCTCATCGCCCAGAAGCACCACGCTCTCGTCCCAGTTGCCAAAACACAGCCGCATGACGTTGGTGGGGTTGAAGTGGCCCAAGTAGCGCTGCACCAAGTACGGCAGCGACGGCGTCTCGACACTCCACAACTGGAGCTCGCCGTTGAGAAGATGCACCAAGATCTCGCTCTCCCGCGTCACCAGCCACACCACCAGCACAATCTCCCGCTCGAGTGGAATCGCCACCACGAGATCAAAGTTGCCCGACACCATGTCCACGTTGTACACCAACACCTGGCCCGTGCGTGTCACCATGGCTACCCGCAGGCCGTGGGGGTGCACGGCAAGGTCGGCGACCCGGTGCTTGCTCCACTCGTGCACGGTGGTGCCGTCCAAGGCGTACAACCGGGTGTGGCGCTCCGGCAGCCCGCGGAAAAAGTGGTGGTGTGGATCGTTGGGCACAAACTCAACCGTGTGGGTGCGGTCCGTGTTGGCGTAGCGCCGCACACACCGCACCTTGGGCAACTCCGGCACCCGCTTTGTGCCGAGCGACTTGCGCAGGTTGCGGCGCTTGCGCTGGCGGGTGACGCCCAGCACGTCCCAGAGCTTGATCAGCAGCATGTACCCCAGCGTGAGAAGGTAGCGCTCGTCGTGCAGCCAGGCGCAGTAGAGCACGGCCTTGCTGGTGACCCGCACGGCCGGCAGCCGCGTGGTGCGCAGCCGTGGGAGCGGCGGCGGTGGATGGGGTGTGATGAGCTGGGCTGTGGAGGAGCGCGGCAGTGGATTGGACCGGTTGGTCCAGCGCCGCACAAACAGTCCCATCACGGGAGACGGCAAGTGGTCGTTGTCGTCGCCATCGAGGTCCTCGTCTTCGTCCACGTCGTCGTCGTCCACCTCGTCATCGTCTTCCGCCACGTCAAAGTAGTCGCCGTCCTCCTCCTCGTCGTCTTCATTCACATTGCCGGTCACGGTGTCCAACTTGCTTGTCTCCTCCTCGGCATCGGCATCCTCGGCGTTCAGGAACGAGGCCACCACTGCAAAGCTCGCGTTCACGTCGTACACGACAATCTGCTCGTCAAGGCCCAGAGTGACAAGGTACCGGCCCGAGGGCAGAAACCGCGAGAACCACACCTCGTTGGTGTGTGGCAGGAGCGTGTGCACAAGCGTGAGCGGGAGTGGCGGCGCGTCGCCTGCCGGCACCCCAAAGAGCAGCACTGGCTGGTTGTTGTTGCGCCGCAGTCGCAGCCGGGTGTTGGTCAGCGGGCCGTCCTGCAGTAGGACCGGAGGCGTTGGTTGCGCTTGTGTGGACGAGACCGCCGGCAGCAATGGCGGCGGGGGCGGAGCGAGATGGAAGCTGCGGGACCGCTGGTGGGCCACGGCCTGGGAAAGCAACCGAGGAAGAGCGTGTTCCGGGAGCCACAGGGGCGGCAGGATGAACATGACAAGCCGCGCAGCACACACGTGGCGCGACACGAGAAGCGGCTCGAGCAGGTCGCCGAACCAGCCGTTCTGGAGCTGCAACTCCACCAGCGCCGGGTTCATGAGCAACAGCGTCAACAGGCGGATGCACGTGCTGCTGCTGCCAAGAAGATCGTCGCTCTTGCGCGCCAACGTCTCCACCGGTGTGGGGTCCCACCCCACGGAGCTGCTGGGAGGCCATGTAGGCAAGTCGAAGCTCAAGGGGGCGAGTTCCTGCTGGAGGACGCGGAGGGCTGCCTCCAGCTGGTGCTGGTGGACAAGCAAGTCCAAGCACTTGAGCCGCTTCACAAGGAACACCGCAAAGGTGGATGGGGTGGTGGCGGCATAGCGGCTGATCCACTGGTCCGCAGCGTCGTAGTCTCCGGCCGTGACGAGCTCCTGTAGCTGCTGCACATCGGGGTCGTTCAACTGGTGGATGTGCAGCTCCTGCTCGAGTGCTTCGGCTGCGTGGCGGTACCCCAAGTCGTGCAACAGCTGGAGGAGCACACGGGTCACGTCGTGCTTGGAGAAGGGGGCGTAGGCAGCCACGGCCGCGGTTTGGTCTGCATGCGGCAGCAGCATGTCGATCCGGTCCACCGGCATTGCAGGGGGGATCGGGTTCAGCTCTGGAACAAAGCGAGGGCGGGGCAGATGCGGCGGTAGTCAGGGAGCGACGCCACGCCGATAAGCAAGTGATGGCTCGCCTCCAAGACTCACGTGCAGGACCGATGTGGGGACAGCGGCGCAGCGGCGTGCGGCTACCGACATGTTCCGTGTGGGCTACTGGGGGTCTTGCGAGCAGCGGGTGTGGACGGCGGGTGGGACTGGACGTGGGGCTGGACGTGGGACTGGACGTGGGGCTGGACGTGGGACTGGACGTGGGACTGGACGTGGGATTGGACAAGCAGCAGCGGGGGTGCCAGACCCCCGGGGACTTTTGGTGCCAGGCTGCTGGCCACACGCGCCTACTCCTCGATCTCGTGCAAGAAACGGGCAGCATCCTTGGCGCCCTGGTCAACGTCAACGCCGTAGTGCAAACAGGCCAAGCCAATGAGCAAGCCCGCAAGCAACCACACAAAGCAGTAGCGGAGCTCGTGAGTGGTGTCGGTGATGAGCCCGACAATGATGGGGCCGACGATGGAGGAGCCCTTGTCGGTGACGGCGAAAAGCGAAAAGAAGGTGCTCTCCAAGCCCGTTGGGATGAGCGTCAGGTAGATGGAGCGGGTCAAGGTGGCCACCGCACCGAGCACCACGCCGTACCAGGTGGCCAACACATACATCTCCCACGCGTGGTGGAGTCCCACGTGGGTAGAGACAAAGCCCAAGAGACCGTAGAGCGGGATGGCGCAGGCAGAGGCCACCACAAGACAAAGCGCGCGCTTGGAGTCAATCCCCCACGCAGGCGTCTGGAGAATGCGGGGCACGGCAAGCAGCCCGCCAACGGCACACACCACGACAATAAGGCTGATCACCAGGAGCTGAGCCGTGGTCATTTTGAGGTTGGCCTTGGCAAAGAGAATGGCGGAGGAGTTGATGGTGGTGAGGGAATCGGAGATGAAGAACCACGCGAGAAGGAAGCGGGCAATCTGCTGGAGCTGGCCCACGTGGGTGGCGGTTGTGCCGAGCGTGTGCCAGCCGATTCTGGTGTAGGCCACGGCGCGGGAGCACACCACACGGGCGTGGCCGAGCCACAGCAGTCCGGGGGTGTCTTCCACGAGGTGCACCGGGGGGCCGGGGCGGGAGCGCATCAAGGCCACCACCGGCACCTGGAACACCAACCACCACACGCCGACAAAGGCGATGGCTGCCTGTATGGGGGCAGTCAGGTTGGGGTTGGGCGTAAGGTGGGACACGTGGAGTACAATGGCAATGGCACACACCTGAGCCACAAGAGCGGCGGCATAGCCGCTGGCAGCACCGGTGCCACTGATGAAGGAGCTGAGCTGCAGCACGGCGCGCGTGTCGGCGTCCTGCGCGGCGGGGTGGTTCAGCACCAACACGGCAAGAAAGGCGTTGCCGCAGACGTTGACGACGCCAAAGCAGCAGTTGGCAAGGATGGCCAAGACCGCAGCCACGAGGTAGTGGCGGTAGGGGGTAAAGAGGAACCCGGTGGAGATAAGACCGCCAGCCACGGCAAACAGCACGAGGATGGTTTTGCGGTAGTGCAGCCGGTCGGCCACCCCCAGCACCAGAATGACGAGGAGGGTCTGGAAGAAGATCAGAATGCTGAAGGTGTAGAGGGCAAACGACAGCGTGTCGATGGCAAAGCGGCCGACAATGGGCATCACGCACTGGGCTGCGGCCAGAACGGAGGGCGGCATGGCGGGCGGGGGGCCGGGCGGAGGGCCGGGCAGCGGGGCGTTGGGCAGAGGGATGCAGGGTGTGGAGGGGTCGCCCAACCGGTGGCCGCCCAAGCGAGCAAACTGCTCGAGCAAGAGCGGGACAAAGGTGCCCACGGCGGACACAATGAAGGGCTCGCTGGCCCAGGCGTAGCAGTACCATCCAAACAACTCGCGGCTGGAGGTGGGGGTGGTGTCCTGTTCGGGGTAGGCCGGGCGAGCAGGGGCCTCTTCGGGGGGAGCCAGGGGCGACCGCGACGGCGTGAGGAGCGGAGCAGCCAGCATTGGCGGGAGGAGCGGTGTGGGGAGGCGCGGCAATAAGCCTCGGGGCGCGATGCACGTGGGAAAAACCAAGTCATCTGCAACATGAAGGCGTCGAGCGTTAGCCGGTTCCGGGCGAGCGGGGTGTGGGCGGTGCGGCCGCGGCGGGTGGTGCGGGAGGACGCGCCCGTGCTTCTTCCGCCGTTGGAGCTCTACCGGAAGATTCTCCGGGCACACCGGACGCTTCCGGGCATGATGCGGGAGCTTGGAGACCAGTACGTGAAGGCCGAGTTCAAGGCGCACAAGAGCACCGACAACCCGTTGCACATTGTCGGGTTTCTCACGCAGTGGCAGGAGTACTTGCAGCAGGTGGATGGCGGGCTGTGGGCGCAGCAGACGGGGGCTGGCGGGTTGACGGCGGAGATGTTGGAGAAGATGAGCGACGACCAGGTGCAGCAGGTGTATGAGTTGATGCAGGAGGTGCAGCGGGTTGGGCGGGGCGAGGGCGAGGGGGAGGCCGACGGGGCGGCCGGGGCGGAGGCGGAGGGCAGCGGCCGCTAGACCCGCGCGCGTGGATCCAGGCACGGCTGCCTGTCCCAGCTCATCGCATCGTGGAAAAATATTCCCCCACTGTACATAGCCATGCTCAAGGGATTCACGGTGATCGAGGTGGCGCTCGGGGCAAGCGAGGCGGGGCCCGGGGCGACGCAGTACGTGTATGCCAAGCGGCACGGCCAGGGCAAGAACGCGGACGAAAAGACGAGCCGGACGCTCTTTGTGGTGAACCTTCCGCCCAGCGCAAGCTTTGCCAGCGTGAAGCGGTTGTTTGCCCAGCTTGTGCCCGGGACGGTGATCAGCGGGTTTGTGCAGCAGCGGAGCACGGAGGACCCCATCGACTACTCGCGGCTCACGCTGGAGATGGAGGCGCAGGTGGAGGCGGTGGAGCACTTGGAGCGCGGGTTGGCGGGGGACACAGTGCCGGCGATTCCGCCCAACACGCTGCTCGTGGAGTTTGTGGACAAGCAGAACTTGGCGCAGTTTGTGCTGAAGGTTGGGGATGCTCCGCGGGGCGAGTGGGTGGTGGAGACGCCCACGGGCCAGGCGCGCTACCGCGCGGCGAACCAGAAGCGCTATGTGGAGGAGGCACTGGGGTTGCAGCAGCACATTCTGGAGCAGTTGACGGCGTTCCAGCGGCGGGAGGCAGCGGCCATGGCGGAGGTGCAGGCCGCGGCACGCGCACGGCCGGTGGTGGACGAGGACGGGTTCACGCTCGTGGTGCTGCTGCACCGCAAGACCAAGCAGGGCATCTTGGGCGCAGTGCAGCGAGCCGCGGCCCAGGAGCCGGCGGTGCTGGCCAAGCTCAAGAAGAAGGAGCGGGCCGACTTCTACCGGTTCCAGATCCGCGAGCGCAAGAAGCAGGAGATGCAGGGCTTGTTGGACAAGTACAAGCAGGACCAGCAGCGGGTGGAGGCGATGCGGCAACGGCGGCGTTTCAAGCCCTACTGAGGCTCATCATCGCTTCTCATCTTGCATAGTGAAAAAATCTTTCGGTCGTGAGCATCCACCCTTTTCTTCCGCGCGGGCCTGTCCAACTGCGGAGCCGTTCCCCCTTGCATCTGCACACCACACACACTCATTCACAGCCAATGTCCGTGTCCTATGCCAATATTGCCGCTGGGGTCGCCCCGCAGCTCGGGGCGGACTCCGGAATGGCCCCGCAGACAGTCTCTGGAGACGCGAGCGCGTTCAAGACGGGGGCCGAGACAGGGGCCGGGACGGGGGTCGAGACCAAGATAGAGACGGGGGTCGAGGCGGGGGCCGAGACGGGGGCCGAGACGGGGGCCGAGACGGGGGCCAAGCTGAGCGCACTGCCCGCACAACCGCCGTTGGCGCCGGCGCCATTGCCGTCCAAGAGCGCGTGGAAGGTGCGCGAGACGTCGAACGGAGGCCTGCTTGCGGACCAGCTTGTGGCCGACCTGCAACAGCACCAGACGCTGGACAAGACGCCTGCGGGGTCGCGAGGCGCGGCGGGCAAGTGGGTGCCCATCAAGGCCACGCTCGTGATTGCGAGCCCCAAGCAGACGCCACGGCTCCCCAAAAGCAAGCCCGCCAAGCGCACCAAGCCGCGGGTGGCAAGCAGCGAGCCGGCCGACAAGCCGCGTCTGTTCAAGCGGCCCAACCCGGCCGCGGCTGTGGGAGCCACGCACGCCGCCGCCATCGTGGCGGACCCGGCCACGGCGTTGGCGCACCAGGTGGACTACTATTTCTCCGTCAACAACTTGTTGAAGGACATCTACCTCCGGCAGCACATCACGCCTGCCAGCGAGGGCCGGGTGCCGCTTGCGCTTGTGCTTCTGTTTGCCCGCGTGCGGCAGTTGCTGGGCGGCAACATGGCGCTCGTGCACGCCGTGCTCACGTCGGGCCGGCTCGAGAACGTGGAGGTGTTTGGCGTGCCGCAGGACGCGGCTGGGGACTGGACCGGGGCTCAGCTCCAGCCCGCCGGCGACTGGGCCCGCTGGGTCTTGCCCGGGAACGAAGCATAGGGAAGTTGTTTGTATAGGCAGTCATATGATACCGTAAGGGCAGGACGGCGGAGAGCACCCCGCGCCAACACGGCCCCGGACGCCGGCGCGCGGGACACACGCCCTCATCTCGTAATTGCGGTGGCGAACTGCTTGTGCATGCGACCGATAGTCACATCTCGCCTCCGCCACCTCCGCTTCTCGCTGGTTCCCCGCCGTGCAATGCTGCTTCCCAAGAACGAATCCGAGTGGCAGGCCCGGCTCTCGCCGGCTCAGTTTGCCGTGCTCCGCCAGAAGGGCACCGAGCGGCCAGGCACGGGCGAGTACAACCACCACAGCGAGGCCGGTGTCTACCACTGCGCTGGGTGCGACGCGCCGTTGTACACGCTGGAGACCAAGTTTGACCTGGGCTGTGGATGGCCTGCCTTCTACGAGGCCATACCGGGCGCTCTCAAGCTCAATGAGGACCGCTCGGGCGGAATGGTGCGCACGGAGATGGTGTGCGCCACCTGCGACGGCCACTTGGGCCATGTGTTCAAGGGCGAGGGGTTCAAGACGCCCACCGACGCACGCCACTGTGTGAACAGTGTGCTGTTGAAGTTCCGCGGCCAGTAGGCAAATGCAACGTGTTTTTGGAGGTGTGGGCGCAAGGCGCTTGGCTATTGACCGTGTTCAGCTAAGAAGGAAGGCAGAGCGGCCCCACGCAATGGCGGTGAGAAGCCGTGCCCGCAACACCTGCTGCGACAGGTAGTTGGGGAGCTTGAGGTAGTTGGCACACGTCATCACCAGCGGGAGCTGGTCGTCGGGCGCGCCGTTCTCCAGCGTCTTCATCACCACCGTCAACGGCGGCCGGAGCCGCGCAAACCCGCCGTGGGGGAGCACCAGCAGTCCTGTGAGGAACTGCACAAACTGGCGCCGCTGGGGCGGCGTGAGTTCCAGCACCACTGCCACCAACAGCACCACCAGCGGGTGTTCAGGCGTGTAGCCGTGGTTGGTGTGGAGTGCGGCGGCAATCGCCTCCGGGGCCCAGTATTCGTCGCTGCTGTCGCCGCCAAACATCCGCACCAACTCGACCGAGGTGAAGATGGCCACCAGCAGGAAGGGCACCACTCCGGAAAAGCCCTCCACAAAGGCATCGAGCTGGGGGCGGATCCCTGAGCCCACGCACGCATCAACAACGTCGCGGACGTACTGCTCAGCATTGTTCAGAGACACGTCGCCGCCGCCCAAGGGGTAGTGGGGATAGCCCGGCACCTCGTATGCAAGCCCAAGCGCGGAGGCCGTGGCGGGGGTGATGGCCTCGAGCGAGCGGGCGAGAACCGGGTCAACCCGCGCCAAGATTTCGAGCGACGGAGCCTCGCCGCGAGCAAGGTCAAGCACCGCTGGGTGGAGCTGCACATCCACCAACCGCTGGTCCAAGATGGCCTTGGCAAGAAACTGGCCGAGGTAGCGGAAAAGCCGGAGCACGTCGGGCCTCTCGGAACTGTCGCGGCTGCACGGCGCCGGGAAGAGCGCGGCGTCCTGCTCGCGCCACATGCAGGGCTGTGTGGCAAACCCGCGCGACACTTCGGCGTAGAACTCCAAGGTTGGACCCAGCCCCGTGCCTGCCTCGTCAAAGTACTCCACCTCCAACACCGAGGGCAGATTGCCGTACATGTCCAACACCTTGAGAGCCGACTCAAACATGCGCTGTCTCAGAACGCGCACCTTCAGCCGGAGCACCTGTCCGAGAGATTCGCCCGCAGTCGCAGCAGCGGCAGCAGCAGCAGCAGCCAGCCCCAGCAACGCCAGTCCCTCTGCCTGAGCCTGCTGGTGCTCGGCAGCCTCAAGGCGCAACTGCTGCTGCCATACCTGGATCATGCGAGAGTAGCCAAACAGCGTGAGCTGGAGAAAAAGCACCCGGGTCTCAAGAGGAAACACAAAGGGGGCTGTGGTGGCCATGTAGTACACCCACAGCGGCACCAGGCCGCTGGCCACCACCAACGGGTCGTCGAGCTGGCGTTTAAGCTTGGAGGTGAGCTTCCAGTTGATAAACTGCAGGTCGAGGCAGTCTGCCTCTGGACGGTGCTGCACCAGAGCGTGCACCCCCGCAAGCAACCTCACCACGGTATGGGTCACGTCACTGGCCTTCACGGCGACACTGTCTTCCAGCGCCACCGGGCCAAGCGGCACCTCAACGGGGGGGCCCGGCACAAGCTTGTAGTGGACCTGGTGGGCGGTCTGGAAAGGGGCCGGAGTGCGGGCCACGGCACCGTACACGGTGGTTTCCACGGGGACAGCCTCGCCATCAAACACAAACTCCACGTGCTGGTCCAGCAGCAGCGGCAACGGAGGTGATTGCTCTGCAGACGTCAAAGAGGCGGCCGCGGCCTCGAGAATGCTCCGCCGAAGAATAAACTGCTCCAACAGGCGGAAGGTGGCGATTGCCTGGATCTGCACCATCACAGGCGCCGGTGCGTTTTCAGTAGTCAACTGGATGTGCACCTGCCGTGTGAGCAGCGCCGCAAGCAGCTGCGATGGGCCCGACAGCACCACGTCAAACAGCTCGGTGCGATTGAGAATGTCCTGGAGCCGCAGCACCAAGCTGCGCACCGTGTCCACCGGCACCGCATCAAACTCCGGCATAGGCCACAGGCCGTGTTGCTCGAGCGCCGGCACAACACCAGAGTTCATGAGCTCAAACAGGGACACGGCAGAAGGCCCAGACAAGGCGGCGGCCACGGCAGCCCACACCTGCAGCCACGGAATCGGTTCCTGGGTCAACAAGAGCTCGATCTGCTGGAGTTGCTCGTTTCCGTCGCGGCCCTCATCAGCATCGCTCCCGGCGACAAGCAGACACAAGCGGCGGATCACCCCTGCAGCGTGAGGAACCACATCCTGTCCCTCCACAAGGTCGGCGTCGAGGGGCTGGTCCGAGGGAGGCCGGGACAGGTCCAGGTGATCACTAGCCAGTTCCGACAGCAGAGAGCGGCGGGAGGAGACAAGGGTGTCTTCAGCAGAGGTGTCGGGAAGCACCGCTGCCAATTGCCGTGCCTCGCTGATCAACCCTTCGCGACGAAGCACCCCGACAATCAGCGGCGACCGCGTCGCCAACACGTGGCCCACATACACGGTGGCGGCAACGAGGGGGTAAGGCGGGACCAGGTCTTTGCGCACAATGGCAGAACGGGCCTTGGCGAGAGACTGGGCCAACAATGAGACAAGCGGCTGGGTGGACGGGCTGGCGGAAATGCTGGCAGGAGAGAGAAGGGCCAAGGTGCGGGTAAGAGCCACAATGGCGTTGCGACGCACTAGCGGATCGGCCAGGGCAGCATACACCAGGACTTGGAGCGGGTAGACCTGGTCCACAAACGCCAGGAGCACCAGGCTGGCCTCGGGGGCGGCAAACACCACGCGGCGCTGCTCAGCAATCTTTTCCCCAGCACGGGTCGGGCTGTGGAAGAAGAGGCCGCTGAGAAGCGCGGGAGGCGGAGGTGGCGGGAGAAAGGCGCACACAAACGCAAGCACCCCGAGAAGCACTGCCCGGGGTGCAGCCATGGTTTTGTCGTTCTGGTGGTTGCCAGCCCCGAGGGCTCGGGCCACGCAGTCCCCTGGGTCACAGGAGGTGAGAATGACAAGGCTGAGCTCGGGACAAGACGATGCCAAGGTTGTGAGGGCGCCTAGAGTGGTGAGGCCGACAGCGCGACTCACAAGCGGCCCCAGGTCGGGCGAGCTGGCACCAGCACACGCAGCGGCCAGCGAGAGGCACATTCGGCGGAGCACCAGGGTATGGGACTCCCAGACTGCCGCTAGAGTTTCGGGCAGGGTGTGCATACGGTGCACCAAGCGAGCCACCAGGAGAAAGGCCAGCTCGACTAGCGGCACGTCGCTGTACTCCAAACACACGCGGGAAAGCACAGCCATCAACTCGGGTGCCTGGGCCCACCACTGGCGCGGGAGGTGCTGGGCAGCGTTGGCCACAAGCGCCAAGGCCTTGCGCTGGGCGTGGAGTGTGAAAAAGTCGAGGAACTGCACCACGTTCACAAGCAGAGCCCGGCGGGCCACCTGGCGACCACGGACCCTGGCGATGATGTCAAGCGTCAGCAACACCTGTTCGGCGAGGTCGATGTAGCTGAGGTCCATCAACTTGCTGGCGAGCGCCTCGATGCCCCCTGCCAGCACGAGCCGGTGGATGTAGTCGGGGTTCAACTCGATGAGGTTGTGAACACAGCGGGTGGCCAGGAGCTGGAGCTCCTGGTGCTCCTGGAGCGACTCGTCCGAAAGAACACCAACAAGCAGGCGGCACATCCAGGCGGCGGGAATGGTGCGTTCAGCCACCACGCTGTTCATCACGAGGAGCTGCTGGTTGAGGACCGCGAGCTGTTCGGCAAGGAGAAACGGGTCGCTGTGGTCGTCCACCTGATACAACATCTGGACCATCTCATTGGCGTTGCTGCGGCCCATGGCGAGGTCGGCCATGTCGAGAAACTGCTGCGAGAGGCCCTCGCCACCCCGGCCAGCAAAAAACCCCTGGAGCCGCTGGAGCACCTCGTGCTCGGAGGGCGTGCCCGAGAACGAGACCTCGTCGTCGTCCTCCTCGGCATCCTCCCACACCTCGTTGCCGGCCGAGTCCAGCGCGTGGTCGGGCGGGTCGAGCGACATGTGGGAGGCGCCCATGGGGTCGGGCAGCAAGCGGTACATTGGCCGGGGCAGCCCCGCGCGCAGGCTCGCGGGCAGACTCTCGCACAGCTGTGCCTGGCTCCGGCTGTGGCGGTACTGTTGGGTGAGCCTTGCAAGCGTCAGCTCTTCGTCCAGCTCTGGGGAAGACATGGGGAGGCGAGGGATCGGCGACCGTGCGGCCAGGCTGTGTACAGGACGGCCGGCAGGCTGCAGGACAGATCCGATGGGGCGAATATTTTTTTTTGTCGTTTTTTCTTGTCACACACAGCCATGCCCCGTTCGAAGCGCTCGAGATTGGTCACGTTGGCCCAGACGGACAAGAAGGGGAGAGAGAACAAGGACCGCTTGTTTGACGACGTGCGGAGCTGTCTTGACACGTACCGCCACGTGTGGGTGCTTGCGCTCGACGACGTGCGCACGCCGGTGCTCCAGCAGCTCCGGCAGGACTGGACCGGGTCGCGGCTTGTGTTGGGCAAGCGGCGTGTGTTGGAAAAGGCGCTTGGCGACCTGCCGGCGGAGGAGTACAAGGACAACTTGCACCAGCTTGCCAAGCACACGGCGGGGGTGTGCGGGTTGTTGTTCACCGACGAGGAGCGCGAGGTGGTGGAGGAGTACTTTGGGGCGTTTGTGCGGGCGGACTACCTGCGCGCCAAGAGCAAGGCACCCATCGACTTTGTCATTCCCGAGGGCGTGGTGTACTCGCGCGGAGGCCAGATCCCCGTCGAGGAGGACGTGCCGATGCTGCATCTGATGGAGGAGTCGTTGCGCAACAAGTTGAAGATGCCCACTCGCATCAAGGCGGGCAAGATTGTGCTTGCAGAGCCGTACACCGTGTGCACTGTGGGCGACGTGTTGGACGTGCGCCAGGCAATGTTGCTCAAGACGTTCGGGGTGGCGGCCAGCGAGTTCAAGGTGAAGTTGTTGGCGTGGTACGACCTGGAGAGCGGCGAGGTTACGGAGTTGTAGACGCCCTAGTGTGCGTGTGTGTTGTACAGTATGATATACATGATGCGCGGTGAGGGCTATCCACCAAACTCGCTCAGCAGGCGCGGCGTGTCGTTGCCTCCCAGGTGCACCGAGCCATCATCCAGGTGGACGGAAGGCTCGAGCTGGTCGATCGGCTCGAGCTCCGTCCCGTCTTTCTTCCATATCTGCAACTGGACAAAGAACATCCGCACGTCGTCCGGGCCCACGTTGCGGAAGCGGTAGCTGTTGAACGACGGTAGCTGGAACAGACACCCCGGCACCACAACAAAGGTGTTTTTGGCCACAGACACCTCCACCTCGCCCTGGAGCACGTGGAACATCATGTACATGCCGCCAATGTCCAGGTCCGGCTTGGTTTTGTTGGGCGGAAGCACAAAGATCCCCAGCGACGCGCGCTTGACAAAGTCCCGGAACAACACCTCCAAGCTGTAGTCCTCGCTGCCGCTCTCTGACTGTTCTCCGCGGGCGTTGAAGCGGAAATGCTCCGTGAACTGGCCGGGGGCAAACGCCAAAAACCGCTCTTTGGTTGCCAGGTGTGTTGCGGTGTCCATCACGTCGCCCTTGATGTGTCCGCGCGCTAGCCACCTGGGAGCGGCAGTGCTGGAGGAGAGATTGAGCTGGGGTGTGGAGGGTGCGGCCGTGCGGGGCGTGGTGCGGGGCGTGGCGAGTGGCGTGGCACGGGGCGTGACGCCCGGGGTGGTACGCCGGCTCCGCCGCCCCCGGGGCTGGGGTCGCTGCTCCGGCTTGTCGGGGTGGAGCACCACCTGAGCCACCTCCTGCACCGTCATGCCGTCGGTGTTGGTGGATTTGTACAACACGGACTCGTTCCGCCAAAACTTGACGGGCTTGACCCTGTGGCGCGAGGACCGACGAAGACCTGTCGCCTCGGCAGAGGCCGCCAGGGGCAGTGCCACGTCCTCAATCACCACCAGCGGCGGCAGCGACGAGTGTGGCGATGGCGTGCGGGGCCGGGGCGTCCTTGCCGGCTTTGGTGCCAGGCGTGCAGCCGCGCGCTTTGGCTGTGTGGGTCGCGCCGGCTTGCGGACCCCCAGGCTACGCCCCAACGCCATTCCGCTGGACATTCGGGCAAGAGACGCGGCGCTGGCGGGCTCAGGACCCAGGTCGGTCAGCTCGTGGCCGTCCGAGGGCTCGTGAAGGTCGGGAAGCACATGCAGCGGCGGGGTGCGGGCCACGGTTGCCGCGTCGGCCCGAACAATCACCAGAGCGTCCGCGTCCGAGTCGACATCCATTATGGCCGAGTCCTGGTCCGAGTCGTGGTTGTCAAAGCCCATGCCAAAGTCCTGGTATCCTTCAAACGACAAGCTGCTCTGGGTGGTGGGCTGGAGGGGCGACCGCAACGGCAGCTGCCGGTCGCGCGCATACAGAGCTGCCGCAGCACGTGCCAGGCCCGTGGAGTCGGGCACTGGCAGACCCAACGTGTAGCGTGCGGCAGCCAGGGTGGCGGCGGACGCGACGGGCGCGGCGGGCGCGGCGGGCGCGTCGCTGAAAAAGTCGTTCACGTCCTCCATGCCCTGCGCATCTAGCCGGGTGTTGTTCTTGGCACGGATGCCCGTCTTGCGGCTCTGCTGGCCGATGTGCGACCACTCCAGCATGCGGTTGCGGATTAGGTGGAGACGCGTGTTGTGGTGCAAACGCGGTGCGCGCACATGCCCGCGATGAGGTGCGCTCACAAAAAGGGCATTGGGATTACACACTACGTCTGCTTGCACTCCAGCGGCTGCTTGCCGTCGGCAGCGGGGGCTTCGCCCTCGTCGCTGTCGTCGTCCTCGTCGCTGTCGCCCTCCTCGTCCTCGTCGCTGTCGCCCTCCTCCAAGTCGTCGTAGGCATCCTCGATGTCCACGGCCTCGCCGGTGAACCAGTCGATAGCGCGCGGGATGAGGCGGTCCTTGATCTCCTCGCCCAACTGGTAGTCCAACTCCAAGCGGGTCTCCAAGTCGAGGTCGCCCTCCTCCTCTTCGTCCTCCTCCTCGTCCTCCGCGTGGGGCTTCGGGGGGTCAAAGAAGTTGAAGAAGGACTCGGTAGGGGTGAGCCGCTCAATGGTGCGGGTCTGCTTGGTGTGCTTGTTGCGCTGCTTGCGGCGCTCCACCACGAGCGTCACGTTCTGGTCCTGCAGCACCCACTCGATCTCGGTGCCCTCGGCGTGGTCGTAGACAAAGTCGCCGGAGTAGCCCAACTCGGCCTGGTAGAAGTACGCCTTGGTCAAGGTCTTGTTGGAGAAGAAGGGGTTCTCGGCGAACTCAAAGATGAGCTTGAAGCCGGGCAGACCGAGGTACTCCATGCGCACGTCCACAAGCGCCAGCAACACCTCCAGGTCGCGCTCAGTGATGGTCTCGGCCACCGTCAGGAGGTTCGACAAGGCGGTGAGCCAGAAACCAGGCACACCCTTGACGGCTTCCTCGTCCTCCTCGTCCTCCTCGTCCTCCTCGTCCTGCTGCTCCTCCTCGGGCTCGAGCAAGGCCTTGCCCTTCTCGATCTCCTCCTCGGTGGGCTCCTCCTCGCCAAGCACAATCTCCTTGCGGCGGGCGTACAACGGCAGGTACTTGGCAAAGAAGCGCTTCTCCAACGCCAACAACTCCTGCTGGAACTCGGCCTCCAATGCAAGCTGCTGCAGCTGGAGCGCCTTCAAGCCACGCACCCGGTTCTTGATGGCCACGGGCAACTCGCCCAAGTAGCCCAGGTCCTGGCCCACAAGCAGGTTGAGCTTGCCCTGGATCATCAGCATCAACGCCGGGTTGTTGAGAAGCGCCTTGCGCACCTCACCGTCCTCCTCGCTGATCGTCAGCACCGTGGGCGGCTGCAGCCGGAGGTACAGGTTGGTGGCCAGAGCCGGTGTGTTCTGCGGCGTCGGGGCACCGGCAATCCCACTGGGCTTCTTGATCGGGGCAGACATGAACTGGGTGGCGTGTTTGGGGGCGGGTCGATGCGGCTTGCGGGCAAAATTACCGTCGGCGTTCCAAAAAGAAACGCGGCAGGCTATCTGTTACCCTACTTGATCGACACAAAACGTGTATTGGGTACGGAGCGGTTGTGCGGGACACGGCACTGCGCGGGCACGGCACTGCGCGGGCACGGCACTACGCGGGCATGACCAACCGGCGGTAACCGCCGTTGGCGCGGCAAAACTCCTGGTGGAGACCCATCAAGCGCTGGGCCTCCAAGGGGTCGTCCACCTCCTTGGGTTCCTCCCACAGCAAGTACTCGTTGGTGTAGTTGCTCTCAAAGTCCGCCGGCAACACCAACAAGCGCTTGCCGTACGCGTTCACCTTGCGCCAGTCGCGGTGCACGTTGTACAAGCTCGCCAGGAGGTATGCAAACAGCCGCTCGAACACGCGGGTGTTCAAGTCGGAGTGCATGCGCGGCTTGAGCTCGCAGTACTCGCTGTACGCCTCCACCGGCGCGCTGATGACGTCGTCGGTGGCGCGCTTGACGGCCCGCATGAAGCCGCGCACCTCGTTCGGGTGCAGCGCCAAGAAGGCGTCGTTCACGATGTACAAGATGGTGCAGAAGCAGCAGCAGCCCAACTCGGCAAGACGGTCGATGCGCAACATCTGCACCTCCTCCACGTCGCGGCCCTGCTGCTTCATGTACTCCTCGAGCTCCACCTGCTGCACGCACTCAATGCCCACGCCGGCGTCGATGTGGCCGTCGATGATGGCACGCGCCACGTTCATGCCACACCGCACTGCGGTGTAGTCGTCCGGGGTCATGCCGTAGTGGCGCGTTAACTCGTCGATCTGGATCTTGCCAAACTCGCCGACGTAGCCAATGCGCTTGCCCTTGAGCAGTGCAAAGTCGGCAGTGATGCCGGACAGCTTGAGGTACAAGACGCCAGTGAAGGGCTCGTCCAACAAGGAGCCCACGGCCGTGACGGGGTATCCGCGGGCCTTGGCGGCCAAGGTGTGGATCATGGCCTTGAACCCCATGTCGATCTTGCCGCTGCCCACGAGCTCGGTCACGTCGGACGGGTTGGACGGCTCGAGGATGGCCACGTCGACACCCTCCTGGGCAAAGTAGCCGCGGGACTGGGCAAGGAACAAGGGGATGTGGTACGGGGTGGCTTCCCAGTTGAGAGAGAAGGTGATCTTGTTGGAGGACATTGGTGCGGAGGTGGGACTTGGGAGTGGAGGAGGAGGACTTGAGCAGGGACCTGCTTCGGCCTTTTATACTTCCGGGTCCGGCTCGGATGATGGTGGCCATGGCCCGCCGCCATGCATTTACCTGGTGCTGGCCACGGGTAAGGGCATGTGGGGTGGCAGCTGCATGCCATGCACCAATGCCAACCACATGCGGTAAGCCGGTTAAGAGAAACATAGTTGCATACACAGACTACACGGACAACTCCTCGGACGCGTGTTCCTTGTGCTCCACCAGCACGGCCTTGTCGCCGGTGATGGGAATGTCGGGCACGTAGCTGGCGGTCTTCCACGCGGGGATGTTCTCGTCCCACATCTTGGTGATCTCCTCCAAGGTCTTGCCCTTGGTTTCCGGGAACATGAAAAACACGTGGAAGAACAGGGCCAAGGCAAACACCCCGAAGATGATGTACGTCTTCCAGGTGATGTTGCGGAAGGCCGGTGGTACAAACATGGCGAGAGCAAAGTTGAAGATCCAGTTGAAGGCGGCGCAGAGCGCCGACGCCTTGGCCCGCTGGTGGTTGGGGAAGATCTCGGCGCAGTACAACCAGATGCCGGGGCCCCAGGTGGGTGCAAACAGACACACAAAGAGATAGCAGCAGGCAATGACGGCGTTGGCAGCCGACTGCTTGTCGCTGGGGATGCGGATCTTGACGGTGTCGCTTCCGTTGAAGCCGTCGGGAAGGTAGACGGAGTACTGGCCAAAGAGACCGGCCACGGCAAACAACCAGATGGTCATGAACAAGGAGCCAATAAGCAACAACGGACGACGGCCCACGCGGTCGATGAACAAGAGCGCAGGAACGGTCATCACCACGTTGAGCACGTAGTTGATGGAGGAGGAGACCAACGCCACGTTGCCGGACTTGCCTGCCATCTCAAACACGTACACGATGTAGTACATGATGACGTTCATGCCGCACAACTGCTGCCAGATCTGGGCCCAGATGCCCACCAGGGTGCGCTTGAGGTTCTTCTTGTTGAAGAGCTCAAAGTAGCCAAACTCCTTGGACCACTCGTCGACAAGAAGCTGCTCCTTGATCTCCTCGATCTGCACCACCACGTCGCGGTGCTGGGGGTCGCCCTTGCCAGACACCCGGGTGATAATGTCGGCGGCATGATCCATCTGGCCAATGCCCGCGAGCCAGCGCGGGGATTCGGGGAGGAAAAAGACACCAAAGAACAAGAGAATCCCGGGGACGATCTGGATGCCCCAGGCAAGGCGGAAAGAGGCCACGCCGTTGATGTGGCCAAAGCCGTAGCCGATGTAGAACATGATCATGATGCCCCAGGTGATGGCCCACTGGAACATGCCGTTCACGGCACCGCGGACCTTGGGGGGAGAGATTTCCGAGAGGTAGGCAGGCGCGGCCGAGGAGCCAAAGCCAATGCCCAAGCCGGCAATGAAGCGGCCGCACACCAACTGGGCCACGTTCTGCAGCGAGGACTGGATGGCGGCACCCACCATCCAGAAAAACGACAGGACCGTCAACGAGCACCGACGGCCAAGGCGGTCGCTAAAGTAGGCAGAGAGGAGCGAGCCGACAAAGGAGCCTCCGGGCATGGAGGCGGTGATGCCTGCTTGGCGCGTGGAGTCGGGCGAGTGGAAATACTTTTGGTAGTAGTGGCCGCTGATGAAGGAAGACACGGAGGAGATGTCAAACCCGAACATCATGCCCGAGAGCACGGCGAGGAAGGTGATGACCCAGATGTTGTAGGTCTTTGGGAAGCGGTCATAGAAGCCAGCGATTTTAGCCTGGTAGGAAGCCATGGGGGGAGGGAGCCGGCGGTCGGTGCGGGGGGGTTTTATAGCCGAGATTAGCGTGGCGGCCAGACCGCCAGGTGTGGTGACCGTGCGGAGAGCGACATGCACGTCAAACACGAGACGTGTGAATACGAAGCTTGGTGGTGACGTACGTCATGCGTCATGCAGGGCCAGTGGCTCCGGAAAGCGCGCCGTGCGCCAAAAAAACGCCACACGACCATGCAGACACAATGGCTTGGCACGTGGCAAGTGCGGGGAGCGGATTAACCGCCACGGCGCCTCGGAAACGGAGAAGGGTTGCCAGGGAGTCTGCCAGGTTTAGCGGCTCGTATGTGGTGCGGGGATGCGCTGCGGCGTGACCTCGTTCCGATGAGCGCGTGTTGATCCGAGATGTGGGGGAGCGTGGGGGTGTCGCCAAGACGGCTGAAGCGGTATGGCGCTTGTAAGTTCCTAAACAAAAAACAGCAGCGGGTTGGTAAACAACGCGTCGTAGCCAGCGGTGCGGAAGTTGTCCTTGCCGGTGTACAAGCCCAAGGCGTTGATCTGCAACAAGTTGTTGCCCAGCTGCAGGCTGCTGGTGTACTTGGGCCAGTTCACAAGCAAACCGGCCTTGTTCGGGTCGAGGTCGTTGGCAAAGGCAATAAACGCGTTGTTGTACACGGCGCTGCTGTGGCTCACCAAAAAGTCCTGCCACACAATGTCGTTGGCGTGGTGGGTGCCAATCACCGGCAACCCCAGAAGCTGCTTCAGGAGGAACGAGTACTTGGTGCCGCCCTGGAAGTGGTTGAGGAAGTAGCGCCGGGGGAGAGTGAACGCAAGGTCACCAAGCACCGCTGCAATCCGTTTGAACTGCGGGGTGATGGCGTTGAAGATGCCGGTGTCGAACGGCAGACCCTGGGTGATGTCGCTGGGGTACGCCGCCATCAAGGTGTCGATCTCCGCGTCGCTGGCGTGGATGAACAGTTCCTTGAAGTACTGGCGTGCCTGAGCATCCGTAGTCACGTTCAACAGCAGCAACGCAAACACTGTGCCCTCGTCGTTCTGGTCGCCAATGATCACCGGAACGTTGGCACACTTGCCGTCGCGCACCAACTTGAACATGTCATCGGTGATGAAGGTGCCGTCGGGCCGCGGGAGAAACAGCAACCGCAACGAGGGGTACGCCAAGGCCCCCGGAGTGTCGCTGGTGGCCTGGAAGAGTTTGTCGTTCAGGATGCTGCGCAAGCACGCGAGCTTGTCGCTGGCACTGCCACAGCCGGCTGAAGCAACCACCTGGTCGTAGATCTGCGTGCCGTAGGGCCCATCCACCGGGTCCAGCGGCACCATGGCCCCCAGCTGCATGATGGCGGCACGGAACAACGGCTTGCCGTTGTACGTGTTGTCGCCGTCGTTCCAGAGGAGCTGACACATTACCGACATGCTGCCCGCCAGCTCACCAAAGATGGTCACCTTGGACGGGTCGCCGCCGAACCCGGCAATGTTGTCCGCCACCCACTGCAAACCCAAGCGTTGGTCGTGCAAACCGGCGTTCCCGCTGCCCTCGGCCTTGATGTCTGGACCAGCCAAGAACCCCCACGAAGCAACGCGGTAGTTCATGCTCACGTGGATGATGGGCTTGCCCATAAGCACGCTGGCGGTGATCATCTGTGCGGGAGGGAAGAGACTGGAGCCGCCAACCTCAAACCCGCCGCCAAAAATCCACACCATCACGGGGAGGTTGGCACCCGGCTTGGTGCCCAGCGGCCGCACCACGTTGATGGTGAGACAGTCCTCGCCGTTAGGAAGCACCGCCTGGAAGAGCTTGGACTGCATCAACAGGTTGATGGCAGCCTTGGGAAGCGAGGAGTCCCAGTTGCCCAATGGGTTCATCTGCATGCACAGAGGGCCATACAGAGTAAACTTCTGACCATTGAGAGACGCCGAGTACGGCACAGGCGGCTTGAAGCGGAGGTTGCCCACCGGCGGCTGAGCAAAGGGAATACCGAGGAACGCCTCGTTGATGATGGCGTTGAGACCGGTGATGGTGTCGCCGTTGGCGAGCGTGGCAGTGGGGGCCGCGGCCACCGAGACAATGAGCGAGAGTACAAGAGCGAGCTTCATGGGGAGTGAGCTGGAGCGAGTGGAGAGTCCGCGGTTATAAGCGGAACATTTTAGGCGCGGCGCATAGCCCCCGCCGCCGATCAGCTAGTTGTTGTTGACTTGGATTGGACAGTGCAACATGCGGCAAGGGGGGCTGCATTGACGAGTACGCATCCGGAAAGTTGGGATTACCTTGATTGTAAGGCCCCATCACTGGCAATGCAACATAACGCCTTGCCTGGTGGCCCTACGTTCATGTCAGCATTCCTTTAGCCCGGGCTTTTACGGCGCTTAAGGCAACAGCCGCGGCGCGTGATCATTGTCCGTTTTGCAACACCTCGACGTGTGGTTCGTAAATGGCAAAGGCGTCTATTGCGTGCGCCCCGCTCTGTGACCAGTGCCTCGGTCGATTGTGATGGCTCTATGGGTAGAAATGAGGTTTGTCTTGGTTGGCTTCACATGCTCCAGAAGTGCCCTGTCAGATGGGCCAAGACTGCAGCTGGTTGCAGGAGCTTTTATTGTCACCGCGGCTTGATCTGCTGGGTAGATGACCACGAGGGGATGCAGCGAATGGAACCGCGTCGCACTCCAGAATGCGAGGGTTGTCAACCCCTCTGTGTCACGTTCCCGACAGGGAGGGGCTCTGATTGCTACCCCAGCTAGAGATGAGGTGAAGACTTTGGGGTGGTAGATATGGTGTTCTGTAAGGGGTTGTGGTTGAGTATCAAGCAATTTGTGCCGAGGACAGACCTGTCTTGTTCTTTGTCAATCTACTAATGCGCTTAGGGATTGATTGCAGACACCAACGTCTCTGCTGGGAGGTACCATGGGTCTGTTCATCCCCTGGCTCGGAAGGCGGCTATTGCACCGCGGAGCAGCCTGCGTTGCCTTTTTGCGTGCATGGAGGCTTGGAGGCAAATTGCATGCGTCTATTGTTTCTCGTGTGGAGAGGAAGAGGCACTGAGCCGAGGCAATGGCGGTACAGGGTTTTCCGAGGCTCCTGGATGCCCCCGGGTGCTCCCCGTGCTGTATTGCACTTGATTGTGGTGCCGAGGCTCTGGGGATTGCCCAATGTGCCTACTCCTGTGTTGACGCCACAGCAGTGTGCCACGGTCTCACCAACTCCATTGCTCTCGTTATTGGCATCTTCAAGTAACTCTACACGCTCACCGACGTTGTGGGCAACCCCGCCGCACTTGTCGAAGTTCCAGCTGGTAGTGGCCGTCTTGGGATGACGAAGCTCGCAGAGTATGGTCGGTGGCAGTCGCTATGGGCGAAGTTCATGCCGGCAGCTTTAACAACGTGGTCGAGAGATCCACTTACAGGGTATCCACCCAGTAGATTACCAAGGTGACCAGGAGCAACGTCCACTGGTTGTCGGCATACGCCAAGTTACCGTTTGCTGAAGATGCGTGATGGATGGATACAGGGTTTTGGGGAGCCGAATCACACATATCCATACTGGCACATACACAACTACACAAAGAACAGCAGCGGGTTGGTCATCAACGCGTCGTAGCCAGCGGTGCGGAAGTTGTCCTTGCCGGTGTACAAGCCCAAGGCGTTGATCATCATCAAGTTGTTGCCCAGCTGCAGGCTGCTGGTGTACTTGGGCCAGTTCACCAACAACCCCGCGGTGTTGGGGTCCAAGTCGGTGGCGAACGCGATAAACGCGTTGTTGTAGATGACGCTGCCGCTTCCCAACAAGTAGTCCTGCCACACAATGTCGTTGGCATGGAAGGTG
This sequence comes from Limtongozyma cylindracea, assembly GCA_030572215.1. Classification (NCBI taxonomy): domain Eukaryota; kingdom Fungi; phylum Ascomycota; class Pichiomycetes; order Serinales; family Debaryomycetaceae; genus Limtongozyma; species Limtongozyma cylindracea. The sequence goes on from JAJLZO010000153.1 coordinate 457,036, forward strand.
CCCATGATTGGCAACCCCAGGAGCTGCTTCAGGAGGAACGAGTACTTGGTGCCGCCCTGGAAGTGGTTGAGGAAGTAGCGGCGGGCGTGGATGAATGCAAGGTCGCCGAGCACCGCCAGGATTCTCTTGAACTGCGGGGTGATTGCGTTGAAGATGCCGGTGTCGAACGGCAGACCCTGGGTGATGTCCTGGGGGTACGCCGCCATCAAGGTGTCGATCTCCGCGTCGCTGGCGTGGATGAACAGCTGCTTGAAGTAAGCACGGGCCTGAGCATTCGTGGTCACGTTCAACAGCAGGAGACCAAAGATGGTGCCCTCGTCGTTCTGGTCGCCAATGATCACGGGAACGCTTGCATACTTGCCGTCGCGCACCAACTTGTACATGTCATCGGTGATGTTCTTGCCGTCGGGCCGGGGAAGGTACAGCAACCGCAACGAGGAGTACGCCAAGAACCCAGGAGTGTTGTTGGTGGCATCGAGCAAGGTGTCGCTCAGCGCACTGCGCAAGCACGCGAGCTTGTCGCTGGCGCTGCCACAGCCAGCACTCGAGACAAAGAGGTCGTAGATCTCGTTGCCGTACGTGCCGTCCACCGGGTCCAGCGGCACCATGGCTCCCAGCTGCATGATGCCCGCGCGGAACAACGGCTTGCCCTTGTACGTGTTGTCGCCGTCGTTCCAGATGAGGTGGCACAACACGGACATGCTGCCCGCCAGCTCGCCAAAGATCGTCACCTTGCTCGGGTCGCCGCCGAACCCGGCAATGTTGTCTGCCACCCACTGCATGCCCAAACGCTGGTCCTTCAAGCCGGCGTTCCCGCTGCCCTCGGCCTTGATGTCATCACCAGCCAAGAACCCCCACGAGGCAACACGGTAGTTGACGGCCACGTGGATGATGGGCTTGCCCATGAGCACACTCTTGGTGACCATCTGGGCGGGAGGGAAGATGGTGGGGCTGCCGATCTCAAACCCACCGCCAAAGATCCAGAGCATGACCGGGAGGTTGGCGCCCGCCTTGGTGCCCGGCGGCCGCACCACGTTGATGGTGAGGCAGTCCTCACTCTGGGGAAGCACCGCCTGGAACACCTTGGACTGCATCACCAAGTCGAGTGCCGTCTTGCCAAGGTTCTCTTCAAACGTGCCCTCGGGGTTCTGCTGCATGCACAGCGGGCCGTACAGAGTAAACTTCTGGCCGTTGAGCGAGCCAGAGTACGGCACAGGGTCCTTGAAGCGGAGGTTGCCCACCGGCGGCTCGGCAAAGGGAATGCCGAGGAACGCCTCGTTGATGATGGCGTTGAGACCGGTGATGGTGTCGCCGTTGGCGAGCTTGGCGGTGGGGGCGGCAGCCACCGAGGCAATGAGCAGGAGCGCAAGAGCGAGCTTCATGGGGAGCGAGCAGGTGAGAATGCTTCTGCTTTTATACTCGGAGCGGTGTGCGGTAGTCCGCGATCAGCGCCGCATTGTTGTCAACCGTTAGGCACACGGAGGGGATCGTCCGGGCAATGGCGGGGCGCCAGCGATTGCCCAGGCGGGCAGACGCACTGATCCGGCCCCGCCCCGCAGCGCATGAGGGGAGTTCACATGTCGCACACGGAGTTGGGGAGGGGGAGCGTGACCGGGGGCGTGGTGGTGGGTGGGGGCAGTGGAGAAATGCAACGCTGTATTGGAACATCAAACGGACAAAAACAGTTGCAAACTCCGGCAGGTCACACAACGCGCCGTCCTGCACGCGGGAAGGGCCGGAGAGACTGATCGACGATCCGGAGCCTACCGTGGGGCCATCACACCACATAACCGACGATCAGGACGCCTTGGGCCGTGCCCTCACAAGCATTGGGACCAAGAAGCGATTGGCGCTAGCTTCACATGCTGTGTTTAGGTGCATGCAAGATTGTCGCTGCACGTCGATGCATATCCGAAAACGCTCGACGTTACGCGGCAATTGTCCCCCTGTTGAGTGAGGGGATGCACGGAAGTGGTCGTGGATACGCGCCAGAACAGCGAGGCTGCGCGAGGCTGCGCGAGGCAGGGCGATCGGTACATAGATGGGGGCTAGAATGGGGTGCCTGGCCGAGCGCTCTGGTGCTCCCAGCGGTCAAGACGCGTGTAGGCGCTGTGTTATGGCGTGTCGAAGCGCGTCGGCGCAGCACCAGGCGTGCGTGAGCGGGGGTGCTTGCCAAGGCTGCACCCCGCACCACTTGTGCCTAGACGACGGAAGGTATCTCCGACGACGCCGGGCCACAACGGTGCACATGCCAAATGGACCGAGAGTGGGGCTGGGCTTGGCGGTGGATGCGCGCCACGCCCCAGCCCGTGCGTCGGCATTTGGCTTGGAGGTCCAAGGGGTGCATCCACGCATGGAGTGCTGGTGCTTGTGTCACGCATTCGCCTGGGGGGGTGGGCAACCAACAGAGCCAGGCACCGGGAGTGGTTGCTGTTGATCAGCAGCGGCACTGTCCTGGCGGTCCGGTATTGCGGGGCCTCACGGGACTGCCGGAGGGGCTGGTGGACGAAGCAGGCTTCTTGGGGGTGCACATGTACATTGTCTACACGAAAAAGTGCAGCGGGTCGGCAAACAAAGCGTTGTAGCCGGCGGTGCGGAAGTTGTCCTTGCCGGTGTACAAGCCCAAGGCACTGATCTGCATCAAGTTGTCCCCCGCCTGCAGGCTGCTGGTGTACTTGGGCCACTGCACCAGCAAGCCCGCGGTGTTGGGGTCCAAGTCGGTGGCAAACGCGATGAACGCGTTGTTGTAGATGACGCTGCCGCTGCCCAACAAAAAGTGCTGCCACACAATGTCGTTCGCGTGGAACGTGCCGAGAATGGGCAAGCCCAGAAGCTGCTTCAGGAGGAACGAGTACTTGGGACCACCGGTGTAGTGGTTGAGGAAGTAGCGGCGCGAGAGGGTAAAGGTGAGGTCGCCAAGCACAGCATTGATCCGCTTGAGCTGGGGTGTAAGGGCGTTGAGAATGCCCGTGTCGAACGGCAGACCCTGGGTGACATCGCTGGGGTACGCCGCCTTCAATGCGGTGATATCGGCGTCGGTGGCGTGGATGAACAGCTTTCTGAGGTATGCCTCGGCGTCGGCCTCGGTGGTGGTGTTCAACAGCAGGAGACCAAACAAGAAGCCCTCGTCGTTCTGGTCGCCAATGATCACGGGAACGCTTGCATACTTGCCGTCGCGTACCAACTTGTACATGTCATCGGTGATGTTGGCGCCGTCGGGCCGGGGAAGGTACAGCAACCGCAACGAGGTGTACGACAAGAACCCAGGGGTGTCGTTGGTGGCATCGAGCAATGCCTGAGTCAGAAGACCACGCAAGCACGCAAGCTTGTTGCTGGCACTGCTGCAGCCCGTCAGAGCCACCAACGTGTCATAGATTTGGGTTCCATAGGTGCCGTCCACCGGGTCCAGCGGCACCATGGCTCCCAGCTGCATGATGCCCGCGCGGAACAACGGCTTGCCCTTGTACGTGTTGTCGCCGCCATTCCAGAGAAGGTGGCACAACACGGACATGCTGCCCGCCAGCTCACCAAAGATGGTCACCTTGCTCGGGTCGCCGCCGAACCCGGCAATGTTGTCTGCCACCCACTGCATGCCCAAGCGCTGGTCCTTGAGGCCGGCATTGGAGCTGCCCTCGGCCTTGATGTCCGGACCGGCCAAGAAACCAAAGGACGCCAAGCGGTAGTTGACGGCCACGTGGATGATGGGCTTGCCCATGAGCACACTCTTGGAGACCATCTGAGCGGGAGGGAAGATGGTGGGGCTGCCGATCTCAAACCCACCGCCAAAGATCCAGAGCATGACCGGGAGGTTGGCGCCCGCCTTGGTGCCCGGCGGCCGCACCACGTTGATGGTGAGGCAGTCCTCGCTGTTGGGGAGAACAGCCTGGAACACCTTGGACTGCATCACCAAGTCAAGCGCCACCTTGGGGAGGTTCTCCTCGTAGGTGCCCTCGGGGTTCTGCTGCATGCACAGCGGACCGTACGCGGTGAAGGATTGACCGTTGAGAGACCCACGGTACGGCACAGGGTCCTTGAAGCGGAGGTTGCCCACCGGCGGCTCGGCAAAGGGAATGCCGAGGAACGCCTCGTTGATGATGGCGTTGAGACCGGTGATGGTGTCGCCGTTGGCGAGCGTGGCGGTGGGGGCAGCAGCCACCGAGGCAATGAGCAGGAGCGCAAGAGCGAGCTTCATGGGGAGCGAGCAGGTGAGAATGCTTCTGCTTTTATACTCGGAGCGGTGTAAACTGGTCCGCGATCGGCATTGTCACCTCCCCACGCTCTTGTGTCTGACCGCCTGGTGCTTGTTTATGCCTGCCATGTCTGGACCAACTACAGAGTGGCATTTGCCGAGATGCGTCAGGTAGGAGCCAGTTGTGAAACCTGGCACTGCGTTTGTGTCCAAATGTGACTTGGTGGGACATGGCTTGGTGGGCATTGCTTGGTGGGTATGGCTATTCTCTGTACGCCACCTGGCTGAGATTCTGTCGACTTTGAGTACCTTTATCCAGAGCACGCTGCGGAACGGGCGGATACATGCTCGTCTGCGGTGCAGTGATCTCCGCCGTTAATGGTCCTGCAGGCTTGGTGGCGGGTCCACATGTGCGGATCATCGGAAAGGGGGTGCAAATGCCGTTTGCGTGTGCCTGATAGAACCCGGAGTGTTTGGGGGGTTTGTTGACTCCCCATGGCTTTGTATCCGTTGGCAACAACAGCAAAAAATGCACACGGTATGGACGGGATCTGGAAAGAAGCACGACGGACAGGGCGTATACAGCAGTGGGTGTCTGCATACCTGCGTCAACGTTGCTTGTTTGTTTCAGGAATGGACGATGGCCGGGGATTGGGCGCGGCAAGCCAGTGTGATGATCATTAGGGTCTGGTGCAACCACGCCTCATGCATGTCTTCCATAGACGAGGGTTTGTGAATGGGGAGTGGGGAGGTGCTTCGTGTCTCTGTGGGGGTGAACGCGAAAGGAGTGGATTATGGGATGTAATCTGATGCACACCCGGATGGAGGGAGAAACCGAGCTTTCTCTCCCATATCCGTTCACAGTATGCGGACCAAATACCGCAGCTCGCAGAGGGGTTGCTCAGGCTCAGGCTTTTCAGGTTCCCTATTGTGGACATTTCTCCATTGGCACCTTTCCTACCTGCGGGGTTGAAGAGCCTGAGGGTTTGCATCCACCCGAATAACTCCCGCACTGCTACCATTCTGAGGCAAGCACTCGGTCATTTTACCGGGTTGCCCTTGACAAAATCAACGTGGTTGACGGTAATGTCAACGACCTCACCGCCAGTGAACGCGGCACCCTGCTGTCCTGCACACAAGCAGTTCTGCCTCTTGTATGCATAACCGTGGATGACCTTATCGCCGTAGCTCCGCCGCCACATTATTCCCCATGAGCTTTGACATTGTGGAGCACGTGTGCGGGCTTCCGTACCTCGTGCTTGCAACTTTGTTTGTGCACCTTCCCAAGAGCACCGCCGAACTCTACCGGAATTGCCACGTGCCTGAGATCCGAGACCTTGCTCGCAGGCGACAGTGGCTGGAGTTTGCAGTCCGTGGAAGTGCTGACCTAGTGGCGGGATACTATGAATGGTCCAGTTTTACAGCCAGAGCCGAGGCCAGACTCCCCTTCCCGTACCGTGTGCACACGCTCGAGTTTGCCTTCCTTTATTTCACCCATCCGACCTGGGGAGCATGGACCGACTACATCGAGCATGTGGACAACCTTGCGTTGAGGTTGGACATGCTTGAAAAGGAATATCCATTTGTGGAGGAGCTTCGCAGCTACAGCGTCAACCTCACGTCGTTAACCATTGATGGGGGGATTGATGAATACGTCCAGTCGCACTCACTTGCAGACTTGGTGCTTCCTGGCACCTTGCGACTGGTTAAAATCCTGGATGTGCACAGCCATGGCTACTTTGGCTACTTTACAGGTTCCTACCATGGGTCATACCGCGAGCTCCGTGTTCCAGAATCGGTGCGTGAGTTTCTGTTGTCGTATCTGTTTGCCACACCAGAAGAGCTCCCGGTGTTGCCCGCCAGGTTGCGGATACTCAAGTTGACGCACATGCGGGTGGTGCTAGCAGATGCGTTTGTTGCCGTTGTACCTCGACAATTGGCAGTCTTGTATCTCACGTGGGGCAACAGAAACTACCCAACCGTCATGCTGGAGCTGGCGGCCAGGGGATTGCCGCTGCTGATGTACCACCACAACTTGATTGTCGATCCCGACCCTGAGAGTTACCTCTACATGCGGCCAGGAGACGTGTGGCAGCATGTGGTGCTTGACCACTTGGACTATTCAAAGTACAAGTCGCGCCAACAAATCAAACAGCTACACGTCACCACGGAAAACGGCTTTCCACCCGACAACTACCTCACACATATCCTCCGTGAGCACCCAGAGTTGGAGAGACTCAGTTTCAAGCGTGTTAAGGCGGGCTGCAGGGTGGCGCCACATCTCATTGCCCCCAGCCTCACGTCGGTGTCTATCCAAGAGTGTTCCACCATTGCCGACTCCACCATGCAGTACGCGATGAACGTGACAAGCTTGTGTCTCGACTGTTGCTCGCTCAGAAAAGTCCCAGCGTTTATCCGCCTGTGTACCCAGTTGCTTTCGTTGGACTTGCGGGACAACGATCTCTGTGTGCCGGAGATGGACGGCCGCGAGTTCCCGCCCACGCTCACACTGTTGGTAATGTTTGACAACTCGGGAAAGGGGACGGGGGAGCATGCTGCGGGCGGAATGGACCTTTCCCACATCACCCGTTTGGCGGTTCTCAACCTCCGAAAGTGCAGGATAGAACGCCTTGACAAGATCAGGCTTCCCGACAGCCTCAGAGAGTTGGTTGTTTCACAGAACAAACTCGACGAGACTGTGTTTGGGAGTGTGCAGTTGCCACCACGCCTTGAAGAGCTCAGTTTGCATCTGACTGAAATCACCAACCCCTGGCTGCTCCGGCTTCCCGACTCGCTCCGGGCGTTGAATTTGGGTGAGCTAAAACTTGTGGATCCTCCGCTGAAGCCGCTTCTGAACACGGCACAAAGTGTGCGGGGGTTCCAGAGCATGGTGCTGTCGGGAAGAGAGCAACACGAGGAGCAAGCCGCGCTGCTGTTCCCTCCAGGGCTCGAAACTCTCTCGATGCAGTTCAGCGTTATCCACGATTTTTCCAAGTACCGCTTGCCGTTGACGTTGAGACAGCTTGACCTTCGCAGCAGCACGTTTGTGGAGTCCAGCGAGCACGTCTTGCCGCACGGGTGCGTGCTCTTGCAGCTGGCAAATGCCTCTATCTCTGCGCGTCACGCGGCTCCGGCCAAAACCCACGCAGGCAACGGCACGTGGGACTGAGATGAGCAGAGACACACGGGTCTGAGATGAGCAGAGCCACCACAGACTGGAATGCACGGGGCTGGCCGTGGCGAGACACTGCTGGCTGTAGAGCGGGATGCGTGGGCTGTTGACGCACGTTGCTGCAGGGGTATGCACGGATATGCAAGATTGTGGATGCGTTGCACAGCCACCTTCTCGCCACTCTTCCTCCCATGGTCGACATCGTGGACCACGTATGTGATCTTCCGTACCTTGTGCTTGTGGTGCTCTTTCCGCTTCTCCCTCTTGACCGCATTGTGGTTTACCGCGAGTGCCACGTGTACGAGGTCCGGCGACTTGCCCGTGCCCAGCGGTGGCGGCGTGTTGAGGCTGCGAGGACAGGGTATGAGGCCGAGTACCCAACGGTTTCTTTTCTGACCTTTGACAAACACATTGCCAATGACACTCCGCCACCGTTCCCAATCCTCCATCTTGTTTACAGCTGCTACTCGCTCGAGTCGGTGTTCATGACCCCGTCCTGGTGCAACTATGTTGCCACCCACACTCGAAGCGTGACCCTCGACGGGATGCGGGTGAATGGCAGCCGCTGGGTGCAAAGCGTGCCCTATTTTCACGCCGTCAACCTTGTCGGCATGCGCTTGTATCTGAGGGCTGGCCAGCTCGCGCTTATATACGGCGAGCTTCCTCGTTCGTTGAGGCGGTTGGAACTTGAGTTGCGGTCCTCAGAAGATGCGGTTCAAATGGCCATTCCGGCATCCGTGCTGCACTTGGGTGTTTATCGCAATCGTGGCATACGCCCGTATGATCTTCCGGCGCTCCCCTCAGGACTCAGGAGCTTGCGAATCAGCTTGGTGGCTGGTTGTGACGTCAGTGAGTTTGTGGGTGTGGTTCCAAGCACTCTCCAAGAATGGTACTATGAGCAGCATGGTTACTCCACTCCACCCATGATCTCATCTACTGCCCTTGACTTTTTCCCGGCTTTGTTGCGCCACAACTTTGTGATCTATCGGGGAGGCCAGGGGCGTCCGGATATCTCTGGGTTGGTGGTGAATAGTCCCGCACACGCAACATGGTTCAAGGTGGACTTGAATGTCCCATGTGACTACTCACGTGTGCAGCTTCCGCGTGGCCACAACCTCCGGGTGTTTAGCAGCAGTGACGATGGCCACACACCAGTGCCGTTCCGAAGCCTCAACCACTGGTTTACTCGGCTTGACCGTCTTCTCGTGTACGCTTCGTTTTCGATGCGAGGACTGAGGGTGCCCACGAATCTCAGAGTGACGGTGGACTGTATTGGGCACCCAATCCCGCCTGAGGTATGGGACATGCGAGGGCTTGAACAGCTCAACTTGGATGAAACGGCAATAGTCCATGGAAGTACGACCCTGCGAACAATGGCTCGGTTGACCAAGATCTACTACGAGCTGCGGCTGTTTGTGCCTGTAATCAGCAGCATTCTTCTACCACCGATGCCGGTGCTCCAAGACATACTGATCTCTCTGCGTTGTCTACCGGCCAACCATGGTTTCAGCTGGATCCAGAGCACCACCAGATGTGTCGAGTTACTGTGCTACACCCACGCCTCAGCCACTAAGGCTCCTTCCTTCATTGACACCAGTAAGCTTCCCTCCAACATGGTGTCATTGTACATCCAGGGACTCTATGGCTGGACCAACAAGGCTCCCTGGAGGGCTATCTACGGAACGAGGACGCTCTACTTTGATGTGTTTACGAGCTTACAGAACATTCAGTTGGCGGACTTTGGTGTGCTATACTTTGGCCTGTGGAAGCTTCCCGACTCTGTCCAAGAGCTTCTGTTGCGTGATGGCACGGTTCTGATGGACGGAGTGCGGTTCCCCCCCAAACTTTGCTGTTTGAAGTTGTCCAGATGTGTGATGAAGAGTGCGTGGGTATCTCGATCAATGCAGCTGGCAGAACCCGATGCCTACACCCCTGTGGTGTATCCCAACTCACTCCGCCGTCTTGAGTTTTTGTTCTGTCACTTGGCTCCTCCTCCCGAGAACTTTGCCTTTCCTCCCAGACTTTATCACTTGGGCATGTGCGGCTGCAGCATCAAGAGCCTTGAACCGTATCTTTTGCCTTCGTCTCTCAAGGAGTTGGATCTACTGTTCAACTCCTTTCCAGTACCTACAGCCTACTATTGGCCACAGCTAACGTGGATCCTGCTTTTGCGAGGTCTGTTTGAGCGCACTCCTCAGTCCCTTGAGCCAATAAGGAGGCAGATTCCTGGGGCAAGGATCCTCTAGCCCAGAGTAGGCTACGAGAAGAACACACGGCACGCGGGGCGGTTCCGTACGAGCGCATCGACCAGAGCGCTATCCTGGTGTTTGAGATGCACGGCCCAGCCCCGTGGCCAGCCGCGTCCTACAGGAACCCCAGCGAGCGTCACGGGATGGGGCACCAGCTCGAGCCCACTCTGCGAGTATTCAAGCACAGGGGCCTGGAACTGTGCGTGCCGGCTCCCCCAGCCCAAGTGCTTGAGCATGCAGACACCAAGGCATCCGAGATCATCGGCGATGGCGCAACGCATTGTTTCATGTAAGGGGCGTCCTGCACGGTATTTATCTCTGGCCTCATGTTTGACATCCCCGCGGAGTTGCACACGCTCCCAGACCTCGTGGTGGCTGATGTGCTTGTGTTCCTCCCGATTGCACACGTCAATGCACTCGTGCATAGCTCTCACCCCGAGGTGCGGCAGCTCGCGCAGCAACGGCAGTGGCGGCGAGTGGTTGTGGGCGACCTCAGACCATGCTACTTTCACGGCGTGGACGAGCGGTACGCGTACAACATCTCCCACCGTGAGTTTGCCGGGATGGTCCACAGCAACACGCCGCCACCCCACCATATCCACCGCCTCTTGTACGCCGCGCCTCACCTCTCCGACAACGACCCACTCCTAACTCTGGCGTGGTGTGCCTACGTGGCTGAGCACTCGCAGGGAGTCTGCCTCCTGTTCTACCTCACCAAGGACGGCTCCCTGAGCTGGGCAACCACTGTGTGCCTCTATGGCCAGCTCAACATCGTGGGCCTCACCGTGAACGCCCGCAGCGCCGGTCAGCAGGTGTTCCGATCCATTTTCCAAGCCGAGCTTCCCCGCAGCTTGCAGCTGTTGTCCATCGACGTGGGCGACATGGATGTAGTGGGCGTGAAGAGGCTTGTCATCCCGGAGTCGGTGTCGCGTTTGCGGTTGTGCGCCGAGGATGGCATCCACCCCTCCTTCTTCCCGGTGCTTCCACCACGCGTGCGGGTCTTGGAGCTCGATGTTCCCGCCGGGTCCGATCTTTCCGCGGCGTCCCACCTCTTTCCCAGCACGGTTGAGGTGTTGGAGATACACGCCAAGCCCCATCTCGCCGTGATCTCGGCCGACGCCATCGGGCGCTTCTCCCGGCTAATTCGACACAGCATGGCGGTGTATCAGGGTGCGACAGCCCCGCCTGGGCTCCCTGGATTGACGGTGGACCAGAACTGCGTTGGGGTGGACTTGGCAGTGCCTGGAGACTATTCGCGGGTTGCCGTTCCCGTGAGAAGCACGCTCAGGGTCATGTCTGGCAGGATAGAGTCCCCGCAGGACGAGGCTGTGTCGCTCCAGAGCATCAACCGCTGGATCCCGCAGTTTGAGTTTCTCAAGTTGGTGTTTCCGTTGTCGATGCGTGGCGTGACGATTCCCTCCCATGTGAAGGTCGAGGTCGATGTGTTGCAAGGTGGCATGCCGCCCGAGGTGTTTGACATCCATCGGGTGACTGAGCTCGGCTTGTGGCGGTTGTTTAAGAGCTCCACCCCCTTATACTTGGAACGGATGGCTTTCCTCCAGCGGCTCCACCTCGAGCTTGAAGACTCCTGGGAAGGAGTGGCGATTCCTGCACCACCGGCTCTCAAGTACTTGGTGGTGGGCTTGCCCGACGGATCTGCAATGCCCGATTTCCGGTCCTTTGTGCTGGTGAGCGACATTGACGTGCGCACCGTGCCCTCAAGCTTTCTGGTCAACCCACAGCTACTTCCACCCAACCTCACGCTGGCATCGTTCACGTGCCATAATAGGGCAGGTCTGGGGGCGGTGGTGCGGCCTGGGGAGTTGTTTTGGCACAGTGTGAGCTTCACCCACCTCACGAGCTTGCGCAGGCTCAGCTTGTACTGCTTCGAGGGCCTCATCTTGGACATGTTTGAGCTTCCCGACTCTGTTGTTGAGCTTGATTGCGCGTGGTGTCCGATTATCGACCTCGAGGGCGTGCGGTTTCCTCCAAACCTCAAACTGTTGCGTTTGATTGACTCGGCGTGCACCAACCCGTGGACCACCGGTGGCTGGACGTTGTCGCAGTGGCTTCCGCTGTGGTTGCTGCCGTGGTTGCCGCTGTGGACGCAGCACGAGAACGTACCGTACCCCGACTCGCTTCAGCGCCTCAGTTTGAGTTTTAATGATGGATTGGTGCCGCCCCCACCAGGGTTTCCGTTCCCCCCGTGTCTCCGCGAGTTGAAGGTGTACGGCTGCGGCATTACCGACATTACGCGCTTCAGGTTCCCGGCCTCGCTCAAGGACTTGGATGTGGGCCGGAACAGCTTTCCCATTCCCAAGGACTACGAGTGGCCGCGGGTGTCGTGTTTGCGGGTCGGAGACGACTGCTTTCGCCGTCTTACGGCCGAGGAGCACGAGTTGCTCGAGCGTCAGATTCCCGGGGTGCGCGTCAGCCCGTGACCGGGGGTAAGGTAGTATACATGCATGGCTGTTGAGACGTGTTGTCGTGTTGGGCAACACGATAAGGAGTTTATGAGGCATGGCGGGGAAGGAGGTGAGGACGGTTTGGTGTGCTGGAAACGGACATGCGATCGGTTGCCTCTTTGGGACGGCATTGATAACGGAGTTAAGGGTTTAGGCGATTTCTCCAGCTGGGAGAGAGCTACGAGAGCGACACGTTGGAAAGAGATGTGTGAACATATGGACAGCACTCCTGAGACAGCATAACAGCAGTGGGTGCCTCACGGCTGTGCAATAATCAAGTAACCTCGAAACACGCCTTCATGCAGATGGTTATGCAGGGGTGTGCAGCAATAAATGGCAACTCGTCGCTCAGCCGCATCACCACCACATGGCCGCCACGCCTCCTCCCGAGCGCTTTGATATTGTCGACTACGTGTGCAAGTGCAAGTGCAAGGACGAGAGCGAGTGCGAGTGCGGGCGCAAGCGCGAGTTCCCGTATCTCGTGGTTGCCACGCTCTTTCCGCTCCTCCCGATCGAGGTAGCTGAGCTCTACCGCAACTGCCACGAGCCAGAAATCAGGCAACTCGCGCGTGCGCAACGCTGGCGCGAGATCCAAGTTGGCGGACGCGCCTCGGGCCGGTTCCACTTCAGCAAATCATTCTTTGTTTCGAAGATGCAGACCAGATCTCCCCCGCCGTATCGCATCGGCCGTGTTTCGTTTCTCTGCGACTTGGGGACAACTAGTACGGCGGAAAACTGGTGCAGCTATCTCGAAAAGCACGCAGTGTCTGTTGCATTTGTTGTGCGACACCCCCACATGTCGGTCGAATGGCTGACCACCTTCTGCAAGCTCCGAAACATCCGGGAGTTGCGTATCCTGGCTGACTTGGAGAACATTTGGCAGCATTCTTCTTTTGTGAACTTGTGGCTTCCTCCCGGTTTGCGAGTATTGAAGCTCCTGAATCAAAGCGGGTTTTCATCCACTTCGTTCAAGGAAGTCGTGATACCCAACACTTTGTCGCGTCTTGAGTTAGACTATCCCTTTGACACACCGGACAAGCTCCCCACATTCCCATCCAAGTTGCTGACACTTGTTCTTCGGAGGTACGCTCCTGTCGATGTCGGTCCGGTTCTTGCGAATATTTCCAGTGCCTTGACTGAATTGCGAGTTTATCGGCAGGGGAAGCGACCAGCCGCTGTTCTGAGACTGGACCTCGGGCGGTTGCCACGGTTAGTGGAGCACAATTTGGATGTGGTTGAGGGAGAGGTTGCATGCAATGCGTGGATGACAGAGAGAGGTGGCGTCTGGAGTCTTTTTCCTGACGAGTACACGCAGTACTCTCGATTGGTGCTTCCCCCGGGTGTGGAGAAGTTGGCTATTCAGGGTGAGGGTGAGGTAATCCCCGAGCATCTCCTTGATGCTGTTTTGGAGGGTGCTACAGACTTGAAACTGCTCACCTTGGGCACATGCTCACTCGCGCTGTGCAATGCCGTTGTACGAGGGGAGCCCAGACTCGCGGAGTTTGTGTTGTTCAAGTGCGAGTACATTCCCAAGGCCAGCTTCCAGTTTGCCATGAACTTTACGACAATGGAGATAAGTCAATGCCGGCTAAGCACTGTCCCGGGGTTTATCCGTGAGTGCAGCCAGTTGGAGGAGTTGAGATTGAACTTCAGCTTGATCCACGTCGAGGGGTTGACTGGGGCCGAGTTCCCCAGATGTCTCAAGCGTTTGGTCTTGTTGGATGCGCACGGAGGACCGTCACCTGACCCGATGCCTGACACAGATAGTAAGCCTCGCCTTGTGGACTTTCGGGCGCTTGTGAACTTGGAGCGCTTGAATGTTGCGAGATGCCGTGTTACCGACTGGGATCGGTGGCGATTCCCTGAGAGTCTCAAGGACTTGGCGGTGACGGAAAACCCTGCTTTTCGCGTTGTCGGTACTTTGCGTCTTCCACCACGACTCGAGAAGCTTGACTTGAACTACAGCCCCGTGACAGACTTCTGGTCGCTTACTCTCCCAGAAACACTCAAGGTGTTGGACGTGCTGACCAATCCGTTGTATGACCCCCCTTTGGGGTACGCGTTCCCCGATGGTCTTCAAGAACTCAACTTAAGTCGCTGCAAGTTGACAGACATCTCTGGAGTCAGGTTTCCTCTGGCACTCAAAAAGTTGGACTTGAAGTACAACAAGCTTGGCAATCAAGCAGAGGTGTATGCCTTTGGTGAGGGTATCGAGTATCTTGACATACAGAGATGCAACATCTCCAACCTTTCCTGGTGGCGCTTCCCGCTGTCGCTCAGGAAGTTGGACTTGCTGGAGAACAATATCGGCGATCCGCCAGACGAGTACGCGTTTGCGGAGGGACTTGAAGAGCTTGGTATGCACGCATGTGGTTTCATCGACCTCGCCAAACTCCGCCTTCCGCGATCGCTCAAGAAGTTGGATTTGAGCGACAACTTCTGCAAGGTCCTAGTGGCGTACGGGTGGCCACCCACGTGTCGCGTAGTTCTTGGTTTCCGAGTGAGCGAGCTGGTCCGGGAACAGTTATGTCGAGCACACCCGTGCGCGCTGTTTGTACGATGATTCGGGCGAGTGCACGCTATTGCTTTGGAGTAGGAGGCGGTAAGTGTGCCGGAAATGGACATGCGATGAGTTGCCTGGTTGGGATGGAATCATAACGGAGATACGCAGGTCGGGGATTGCTCAAGCTGGGAACAAGCTGTGAGGGTGTGGCTTCGGTATGTGGTAGAGAGTCTTGCAGATCACACGCTGTGAACGCCATGACTCGACTTGATCTCACCCTGTGGCACTACAACCGTGAAGCACGAAACGCAGGAATATGCAGGAGTATGCAGGGACATGCAGCAACTCATCTCCGCCACTTTGCCACCGCTTCTCCTCCCATGCTTGATCTCCTCGCGTTCTTGCAGTCCCTCCCAGACATTGCCTTTCTCACGGTGTTTGGCTTCCTTTCGTGGGAATACCACTGGAAGATGGATTGCCGGCGTCGTTCGGAGCTTCGCGTCACCGCTCTGGACTCCCTCTCACGCCTCAGTGTGGGGTTCAACTCTCTGCGGGAGCACCCCGAGGGTGTCAGCGACCGTGGGTACTACGAGATTCCCACTAGCCGGTTCCACGAGTTGGTAAAGTACGGGACTCTGCCCAGCAATCTACGCGCGCTCAGCTACCACACACGCTTCCCTCAGGACGACCCGTTGTACATGACTAAACAATGGCGCGAGTACGTCATGCAACACTTTGAGTCGTTCAACTTGGCCTGTTTTGTCTCAAGCGACCGTCGCTGGTTGACCAAGGCTCTCCCTCACCTCACAGAGTTGCGCGTGAACACCCTTTGGATCGTGGTGTCTGGCCACCGCAAGGACACGATGACACAGATCGCCCTGACTGAGTATCCCCCCTGTATGGAGAAGTTGATTGTCGAGTTGATCACCACCTCAGATGACGACTTGGACGGGTTGGTGTTCCCGCAGCGGATGTACCAGTTGGAGATCTTTTGTGACAAAGGAACAGACCCAACCCGAATCCCCCAGCTCCCAGAGAAGCTCAAAGGATTACACTTTCGGGCTGATGACGGAGTGGATATCTCGCCGTACGTGGACCGTTTCCCGCGGGACCTCACCGAGTTGAAGCTCTTCACAAGCGACAAGCCCGCGCGGGTTTCACAGAGCGCGCTAGCCCGGTTCCCTTCATTGACAGCGCACAACTTGGAGGTGTATGAGAAGGAGCCGCTTTGGGAATCGAGAAGAGCGTGGTGGTGCACTGACGACAAGATGGTGGTTGACTTGTCGATTCCCGCCAACTACGCCAACATGGCGTTCTGCCACCGGCGTAACCTCAAGGTGGTGAACGGAGCGCTGAGAAGGGAAGGTATAGTGGCGCTCCTGTGTATTGCCCATTGGTTCCCCCGGCTCCGTTCTCTCGAGTTGGAGTTCCCCGTGTCTTTGAACGGGGTCAGGTTTCCTCCGAAGCTTGCGGTAGATGTTGTTGGCTTGGAGGGGAGTGTTCCGCACCAGGTGTTGGGTATTCCAAAGATACACTTGCTCAGCATTTCCCGGGTATGTGCCCAGTCATTGCCGCTGAAGATTAACTTGATGACGCTGCTCAAGAAGCTTTCCATTGGGTTCCAGACCACAGGCGAGGTGACGATTCCCCAACCGCCGACACTTGCAGAGTTGTGTCTTGACCTTCCGCACTCACCCCTTCCCAACCTTGCCCCATTCGACAAGGTGACCAAGCTCAAAGTGGTGTTGCCGCTCAACTCCAAGTTTGATTCCTCCTTGCTTCCACCAAACGTGGTGGAAATGATACTCTGCTTTAACGCACTGCTTGATAGCGAAAGCTCGGCGCTCTCCAAGCCCACGTGCTTTTCCCACCTCAAGCTGTTGAGTAGCCTCTCGATCTTGTCGCATGGTCATCTCAAGTTGCTGAAGCTTGAGTTCCCCGCCAGCCTCACCACACTTTGCTTTGACTGCTGCTTGGAGCTTTCCCTTGACAAGGCCAAGTTCCCTCTGGGTCTCCGCTATTTGGAGATGACGTACTGTGGTTTGGCCAACCCGTGGACAACTACCAGTTCCCGCCGTTTCAAGAAGACTGTTGAGCGTGTGAATTATCCCGAAGCACTCCGCTCGCTTGTACTTACTGGCAACCGGCGATTGCTTCCGCCTCCGCACGACTTCCGATTCCCCCCGCAGCTCAGCCTGTTGGGTTTGGCGTCGTGCGAGATCGAGGAACTTGAGCATTTCCGTTTTCCCGATTCACTCGACGAGATTGATTTGGACAGCAATCCGTTTGAGTTACCCAGGCGATATACCTGGCCGCCGTTGTCAAAGCTCAAGATCAAGCAGGGGCGAGATGAGTTGCGTTCACCAGAATCTCTTGCGGAGATCCAGAGACAGGTGTTGGGGGTGGAGTTGGAGTAGAGGCGCGCAGGAACAACTAGGAGTGCAGGGTATGTCAGGGTGTGGGAGATACGCAGAGAGTGCTCTGCTGGGCTAGACCCTGTCGACCATTTTCCACCACTTTTCTTCCCATGTTTGACACCGTGGAGCACGTGTGCGAGCTGCCATACGTCGTGCTTGTGACCGTGCTTGTGCGCCTTCCCTGTAGACGTGTCAGCCTGTCCGTGGCTTCCGCGTGCCCAGCGCTGGCGACAGATGCACATCGGTGACTACGCACCCATCCACCGTGGCTCCAGTGCCTGAAGTCGGAAGGGAGGCGAAGCGAGTCTCCGCCGTTCCGCACTGGCTGCCGTGGCTGACTGCAAGTCGAGCACGAAAGCACGCGTAGTTCACGAGGCTGTGGCTCAGCCTTGCACACGTGCTGCCATGCACCCCTACACCGCCTCGTACCGTGTGTGCAGTGGCACCATTGCCTCAAACCCGTGGGGGACGGTGCAGTTGTCAACCACCAACTCGCGGACCGTGTGCAAGTGGGCGAGCATGTCCTGGAGCTGCTCCACCGGTGTCTCCCTCACAGTAAGCTTCTCCAATGCCACCTCCATCACCGACACCGGCACCTCTTCACACCCGTCAAGCACGAGCGTCCGCAAGCTGGCCGGGAGCACCATGCTGCCGAGTGCCTCCGACGACAACCCCACTAGCGTCATCGCCGCCACCTGCGGGAACACGTACGTGGCGTAGAACGGGGCCGCCATGATGTCGGCGTCGTGCACCACCGACATCTCCACAAACCCCTGGGCGTCTTGCATGG